>CM039468.1:18239813-18295071 GCA_022433065.1 Begonia loranthoides
CCCAACACGAAACATTCCTCCTCCCGAGCCACGTGAGGAGCCTATGTTATTTCTGCCTTCCCTACCGGCTGCGGAGCCTAGCCCTTCCTCATCACATGAGCCCGGTCCATCCACTCGTGAGCCGTATGCTATAGCCTCTAGTGTGGCCCGATTGAAAGCCTCTCTTGATCAGCAATCAGAATATTTGGTTCACCTCATGTCCACGATGTCTTCATTTTCTACCTGCTTTGACGCCATGGAGAGGCGTATAGAAGACATTGCCTGTGGTGTTTGGAACACCGGTGCCCCGTCTCTAACACCACATCCCGACATCCCGTCGTCATCCTCTCAACCTCCTCATGACATGGACGACGGGGAGCTCCCAGATGCTTAGATTGGACATATGTTCTTAGCCCTAAGACTAAATGTTGTTATGCAAATTTGTTTGTTTTGTAGTGAACAATCTATTTTAGTTTGTACCTTAGGATTTGCAATGCTCAATCATATACTCTAGATGGTATGGTTGTTTCGTTAATTTCAGCGTTGATTTATGCTTGCTTGAATGATTGACATATATTGGTTGCTTTTGGACTATCTTGGCCTGAGTTACAGGATATACTTTTAGCATTATGGGGAGTCCACAAGCAAACATAATCATGCAATTTTTTTCTGATCTTCAACTCTATTTGTCAATTGCTAAGAAGGAGCCTTTATATTTTGTTGATTTTCTCCTCCGTGTACTCTTCTTTTTTATTGTGAAAAAAAAGGGGAGAGAGAACAATTAAGTTGCAAGAAAAAGGGGAGCTAATTGTATGAAAACTGTTTGAAAATGTATTGCATACATTAAGGGGGAGAATTTTTAAATCCTTTGCATTACAATTTTAATACGAGCTTGAAATTGAAAATAAACATCTTAACATATTTTGTCATCATCAAAAGGGTGGAGATTGTTAGCCTAAGTGTGTTGGCATATTTATATTTTGATGATGAATAATATTAATTGAGTTTATAAGTTATTTATTGGTTGAATTTATAATACTCGAATATTTTGCTTAAATTGGAAATACCCTTATTAAGGGTATTATTATTGTCTAATGAGTTTTACTATGTCTTTGTAGCAAGTAGAATGGGACTCAAAGAATTTGAAGAACTCATTTATTGAAGCATGGGATGATGCTATTTTTGTCTTTGTTATGTTTAACGACGTTTTAAGACGATCTAGGACGAGGTGGACGCACGCTGACGTTATCGTTTTGAATTTTTTATATTCAAAGGTGTTTTTTTTTTTACGATGTGGACGAGACAGAGGACAAGGCATGTCGTCCAAATTCGTGAAAGAGGCAGGCTTCCGAGATTTGGGACGACGCTGGCAGACGGGATGAATGCGTCCCAAAACACTGTCTGAGATTTCGGAGGAAGGGGACGGATCCCGGACGTTCTGTGTTTGAATCTATACAAAGTTTGGAGAACGTTACTTGGCATATTTGGACAAAGCGGATGGATCCCAGACAAAGCGGATGTTCTACGTTTGAATCTGTACAAAGTTGGAAGAATGTTGCCTAGGGTTTTCGGACGAAGCGGACGGATACCGAACGAAGCATCCGCGTCCGAAATCTCCAGATCTTGCGCAACAGCTATATTTCAACAATCGGATGAGGACATCCAAAAAGTTTTTGGACGTCCGAAATCTCCAGACCTATAAATATTTGGACTTCAAAGGAGACAACACACCAAGCAATATTAAGTGAAGCTTTGCCAAATTTTTTACTCAACTATTGTGCACGAAATTGAGTAGCAAACACATCCTCCAAAGTACTTGAGTGTGATCATTTGTATTGTTGAGAGGATTGTTGTATTTATCAGCTTGAGAATTTTCCGAGAGAAAATTGTATTTGGGAGAAAAGGATAACGCTCTAAGAAATAGTTGTTTGTAACAGTTCGATTGACACTCGCTCCAGATCAATCAAATTGTAACCCAGAATAGTTGATGAATATAACTTCAAGGGAGAACCTTGAGAGCGGACGTAGGCAAGCTTGGCCAAACCGCGTTAACAATTCGGTGTCGAATTCTCTAACCTTATCTATTATTATTATTGCTATACTGATTTCTTAATTTCATTATTGTGATAAATTTACTATTGGTTAGAAAATTTATAATTGCACGAAAAATTTAATAAACCTAATTCACCCCCCCCCCCCCCCCCTCTCAGGTTAATTTCGATCCTACAATAACAGGAGAAATAATGATATAACATGAAGCATATTCAACAGTCATCCACAATTCAACAGAATCATTATAGAGTAATATAGTGATAGTTTGAATGCAAGAAAGTGAAACTAAGCAGGGAAAATTAATAGTTATCAACATATCCCTTTCCAACACTTCCAAATAGAAAACTAACAAGCTATTTATTTAAATAACAGTATTAAATGATAGAGAATAAAATTGACAAGAGCATTTATCAACATATTAAGCTAGACTAAGAGGTGATTAAATCCAAAGCAACAAGGTGTCTACTAATAACCAAAACAATTAGGCAATTAAGAGTTAAACTAACAATACTATTCTAATTAATGAGTCAAGGAGCAATATTACTTAATTTCATAGATTATGCACCAAGTACTTAAATTCACAGATTTATGCATCAAATGACATAGAAAGTTAAACATTTACAGAGTAATGTTTCTAGTTAATAAGCCAAACAGGAGCCAATACTTATGATTATCATTAACCTAGAAAGATAAAAGCTTAATCAACACTAGCCCTTAAATAATAGATGACTGGACTACACTCAAAACGACATACATTTTGGCAGCTTCAACATTCCAAGCAATCAACCGAATAAACCCTATACTGTTAGTTTAATATTCTACACAACAATCATAACATGTTGGTAGTTAATTTAACAATGAATAATCGGGAGTTAACAATGCCAGAGGGTAACCAAAATCCAAATAGCCAACACAACCAAGTAGTGAGTAAAACCCTAAATTAACAGAGTGATAATGTAGCAAGAAATATAATCATGCAGAGAATCCAATTCTAGTTCACAGATTAGAGTTACAATTTAATCATTGCACACATAATAGAACAGACACAAGCTTGGTTGTGTAGGGCCTCCTCTGGCCACGACTTAACCCACTTCTTACCTTAGTCAGAATATCAAGCAGGGCAACTCCATAGATGTAATACCCCGACATTTTAAGTGGAGTAATTATCGGAATATTACCAAGGACGTATTCGTTAGATTATAATTTATGAGAATTTTATTGAATAATATAAATATTTCTTAAGGGGAGTAATTAATTGAAAATAAAATGGAAAATTTAATTAAAATAAATGTTAATTTAATTAATTAAAATGAATGTTAATTTAATTAATAAATTATAATGTTGGGTTAAATAATTTAAAGATGAATTAAAATGAAAGAAAAAATGGGTGGAAAGAAGAACTGAACCGGTTCACTGAGTCAACCGGTTTGCTTAAATTAAATGAATGGCCTTGGCCATTCCTTCGCGGGCGAAGCAGAGAACGTGATCGAAGAGAACGAGAGAGCAGAGAGAGACTAGGGGAGAGAAGAGGAAGAAAACAAAGGGAGAACGAGGGGGACGCGATGGGGGAGTCGACGACGATGGAGCTCGCCAGCGGGTTCTTCACGGTAGGAGTCGCCATGCAATGTGAGGAATGGCAACGCAGCTCACAAGAGGTTAGGGCTCGGATCGCTGGATTTGGCGACGCTCTGTCTTCTCTTAGTGGTGCCCAGCGATGGTAATGCGTTGGCGACGACAAGACAAACGGTGACGGCAATGCTCGGTGATGACTAGTGCTGTGGTGTTCGGCCTCGGTTTGTTGGTTGTCTCTGGCCGTGGGGCAAATTGGTGGTTCAAGCTGGACCGGCTGAAGGCCATGGTCCAGCTTGTGGTTCAGTTTCTCTCCTTCTGGTGCTTGCTCTACAAGTCGACGGGGGAGACAAATTGGAGACATCATAGCTGTGATGGCAGGGAGTAGATTATGGAGTGCTCTACTCTAGGTGGTGTAAAGGGGCCGATGGGTATGGAGATAAATTGACAAAGGAGCTGTGTTCTGTCGAGGAATGGGAGAAGCGGAGTGCAGGGGAGGAATTGGAGCTCTTTGGGAATGGCTGGACAGGGACGTTATTGGCTATGCTGAGCTCCTAGAGAAAGACAGAAGAAGGGTGAGGGAGAGGAGTGTTCTGGCAGGATAGTCCCTCGGGTGGGAGCCCTCTTTGGGTTGAGTCGAGAACTTCCCTTTCTTCTGGTATGGTTTATTATCGTTTTCTCTGTTGCTTCAATTTGGATTTTGTTCTATGGATATTCTGTTAAGACTATTGCTTGGATTTTCTGGATAAATGGATGGATAATGCCTTTGTTGGGTTCTGTTGTTGGAGTTTTCATGTTATGGTCTGCAATTTGATTAACTGCCATTGTCTGGGATATGTTTTGTGGTTACGGGTCTCGGCTGTGGATTGTGTTTCTATGTTGTTTAGTCAGGATAAATGCTCTGTGAAATTGGGTAGGTATTCTGTGAGGAACTAAGCTATCTGTAGTTATTTCCACGGGCATGAATATGTTGGTCATTTGCTTTCTTGCCTCTGTTAAGTGTTAAATTAATTATTGCCTATGAAATCGTGATGTAGTTTATGAGATATTATCTCTGTTGATGGATTTGGTCAAAGTACACTTGAGGATAATGCTTCTGTAAATCTCTACTAAGTTGGGTGGTTGGGATAATTAGGGATATTGAATGTCGAAATGAATCTACTGCTTCGATGTTTAAATTCCGTTGGGTTTGATTATTACAAGTGGATTAAGCCGTTAAGTTGGGATAGGTGTGGATAGTACGAACAATTTGGAGTTCGAGGAATATATTTTGGTTAGACTAGAATGACTGTTGTTATTAATAAGTAAATGTTCTGATTGTGAAGGTATCGGAAGGAAAAGGAGGACAGCGATTAAGTGCGAGCGCACAACAAAGAATTGAGGTAAGGGAAATGGGGTGTTTTGGCCATTGAGGCCCTGCACCACAAGTATGGGTGTGTGAGTTACATTAGTTTTGAGATGTTTACTGCAATTGTTGTTAGTTAGTTTAATGCTAAGTAGTTAGTTGTAAGTGCTAGTTCCGTTAATGAATTGCCACTGCTAGATGTTAATTGCCTTGTTAAGCAATGGGATTACTTGTTAAGCATGTTAATTAACTAGCATGTTGACTTAGCTGGGTCCAACATGTTATAGCAATCAATTGTAATTCCAATCGAGTATGTTAATCAACTAGCTTAACTAACTAATAGTTGTTAATCACTTTTTGAGCATGTTAAACTATCTAGAGAAATTAACTAGTTCGATAATTATAGCATGTCTAATTAACTAACTAATACAATTTAGTAGCATGTATAAATCAATTAATAACATGTTAATTAACTAAGTTAATTAACTAAAGAAATTAAATTTCATGTTAAGTGACTAGTGTAATTAACTTCACTTGAACATGTTTAATATGTTATTTCAATTTAACTAACATGCAAAATGAATAAGCAAATAATTTGGAAAAGTGGTAGCATGTAATGTGTGGCTAACATGTTTAACTTAGCTTAACTCAACTTGCATGTTTAATTATCTGTATGCTAATTAACTAAAGTAATTATGTAGCTTCGAGCATGCAATTAACCAAGCATATTAAAGAACTTAGATAATAATGGTAGCATGTTAGTGGACTAGCGTACGCAACTAAGGCAATCACACTTGAGCATGTAAATCACCTAGGATAACTAAAATCACCTAGGATAACTAAGTAGAATAACCACTTAGAACAATAATTGTAGGGAGCATATAAATGAACTAGGGAATTAACTAAGATATCTAATTAGATAATAAATGTAATTAATTCTTGAGCATGTAAATTAATTAGGATAACCAACTAGATTAATTAGCTAAGTGCGATTAATTAGTGAACATGTTAATAAATAGACCCAAGCACGTAAATTGAATTATGAATGATAATCGTAGTATGTAATTAACATATCGTATCACTTAGCATGTTCACTTACGCAAGCATGTAACTAATTAGAATAATAGCAGCATGTTAAACAAATTAGATAATAATGGTAGTGGCCTAAGTGTTCATTGCTTGAGTGTTTAACTTAACATAGAATAGTATAGCATGATAAATAAAGTATGTTTAGTTTGTTGCCCTTCGCTATTTAAATTCAATGTTTTTCTTGTCTTCCATTGGGGGCAGTTGCTTTCCTCTACTATATGCTTTGCGTTCTTTAAATATGCCTTTAATTACAGTTCTATTTTCGATTACGTGTATGCGCTTTCAATTCCAGTCACTTTATTTAATTCGCACTTCAATTATTATGAATGGTATGTTACAACACATCATGCATCATGCTAGGTTGTGAATGTATGGTCATGCATCATGTTAATAGAAAGCCTAGGAAGTGCCACCTTGGTGGTGGTACGCAAGCATGCATAAGTGAGGTAAAAAGTTCAGAAAAAGAAGAAGAAAAGGGAATTGGGAGTGGATGGGTAGCAGATCTAGTCTGCGATCTAAGTGTAGCCCCTCCCTCATAGGGTACGGGAGTTCTAGATGCGAGGAAAAAGCCTAGGTCCGACCATTAGGCCATTGCACGAGAAAAATCTCTCAATTCCAGCTCGAAGTACGAGTATGGAAAAATGGAATGATAAAATAATGGATCCCAAGGGATCAATAGAATAACGGATCCCAAGGGATCAAAAAAAGAAGAAGTAAAGTAATAAACGGATTAATGACCTAATGGAAGGATCGGTTTGGGTGGCCCCCATTCCGAAAGGACTATAAAGAGAGACATTTCATAATTGCATAGCCCTTTTTCCTTACTGAGTCATTAGGCTCACGTATTACTTGTGGTGTAGGTGCAAACGACGAACAGATAATAAGCAAATAAAGAACATATATCATAAAGGCAGGGGTAAGGGGTTTGCACGCGCGAGGGATCCCGTGGCTGGCCAAGCATAAAGAGGGTACAAAGAAAATAGTTATATGAAATTATGTTTCCTAAATTGTAATTAAGTTTTAGTTATTTTATTTAGATTATGTACTATTCTGCTATGTTTTCAAATGGTTTTATTTTAACACTTCCACATAGTTTATTAAATTGGTTTTCAAAACGAGTTTAAAGAAAGGTTGGTAGCGATCCGGTCAAACGTGCTCTGATACATTTTGTTTTAAAAAGAGAATTTCAAATTTCTCGTCTTTTTAAGGAATTTCGAAAATCCGAGTTGTTACAATAGAACTCATGGCATCCTCCACACCCACGGCAAGAAGCAGCAAGAAATCCAAGGCCTTCACTGCTTCCTTCACACACACGATTTCTGTTAAAGAAATGACAGAGTGTTTCACTCTACTCCCCTAAACTCACACTCCTTCTCTCGACTCTCTCTATAAACAAAGACCAAGGTGTTATCCTTTCTCACATCTACCGATTATGAAAGCCAGAGATGAAGCTTCTAAGGAGAAGTGATGGCTGGCAGATAATTACCACTAGCGAGGAAGGTGGTCCATGCAAGCATGCCACGTGAAAGTTACTTATCCTATCGGGAGTTCCACGTAAAATCGCTAGGAGAAAATGCAGTAGAAAACTGACTTCCCACAAAAATCCATCACACCGGTTGACATAGTTGACCGACCTGTCGCTCAATTCTGAGGGCTTGGGCCTACCTGCATTGGACATCGCCATTTTGCCTTCTTTCCTTCTCCAAACTCCAAAACGCAGTGTTTCCACTTCTTTCCTTTAATTTTTTTTCTTTTATTATTTTTATTTTATTTTAATTTAATTAATTCCTTTCTTTATTTAATTACTTCCTTTTTAATTTGTTCCTAAATTCCCAACCAATATTCTCACTTAACCACTTTTAATAATTCCTTCAAATAAATCTTCAATAATTATCCAAATAATCCAATTACACCTAATTAATTTCTTAATTATCCTTACTAAATTCTATTTCAAGAAATCGGGGTATTACAGTGTGAAGCCTTTGTCTGTTAATTCCTCTAGTTGCACTTTCAATTCTCTTAATTCAGCAGGTGTCATTCCATATGGATTCTTGGAAATAGGTTGAATGTCAGGATGTAAATCAATCACAAATTCGATTTCCCTATCAGGCAGCAAGCCTGGTAAATCATCCAACAAGACTCCTATAAATTTCTGAATGATAGAAATTTCTTCCAACTCTGCTTTTAATATCTTAGTTGCGCCCATTACATTTGCAAGGAAACTCTTACATCCATTTTTCAACAACTGATCTGCCTTAAGTGCAAAAATTACTACTAATTTATTTTTTCCATTAACCCCTTGAAATATATGTTGTTCACCACCAAGAGAACAAAAGTAGACTTCTCTCTCTCTATAATTAAAGGTTACATGATGATGAACTAATCAATTCATGCCCGAAATAACATTATATCCTTTCATATCCATAACAATCAAATCAGCATGAAAAATATGATTTTGATTTAAATAGCACATTCCTTTAAAATACATAAGATACCAAACAATCACTAGAGAGCAGAAGTACTTTATACTCACTTTTAATTAGTTCAGAGAAATAATTTATTTTCAAACAAAATCCAAATGCAATAAAAGAGTGAGTAACTTCATAATCAATCAAAACGTATGCAATTATGTCATTAACGTAAATTGTACCTGAAACAACCGCAAGGTGCTCATCTTCTTCCTCATTTCCAAGTAAAGAGAAAACCGGTGCCAGGTTTTCTGGTTCTCCACTTCTATTTGGACAAAATTTAGCAATATACCCTGACTTTCTGCATTTAAAACATTTTCTAGTACCTGCTCTACATTCTACGAAGTGATTCTTCTTGCATTTTGAACATCTGATAGGCTGATTCATTCTGACATTTGATGGTGCAGTAACTGTTTCATTCATAATGTGTTTGTCTTTCCTTTGCTGTTCTTTGTTAGTTGATGGTCTCTTAACTCTTTTATTCATAGGTGGTCCACCTCTTTGTTGTTGATTTTAATTGTTTTTTTCTAAAATCTTTGATTAATTTCTCTTTGTCTAGCCTCCATAAGTTCAGCATCTTCGACTTCTAATGCTTTAGAAACAATCTTTGCATATGGAACATCTTGAGTACCGTAAATTTTAACACCTCTAAAAATTTCAACCCTCTGCCCTTGCACAAACTGTTGAACCTTGTGTTCATTGTTTGTCACCAGATGTGAGGCGAACTGATACAATGCCACAAATTTGCAAATGTACTCCAAAACAGACCCGGTTTGATGTAATTGCACAAACTCCACAAACTTCTTAATTTGAAAAGTGTGGTTGAAATATTTTTCGTAAAATATTTCCTTGAATCATTCCCACATCATAGTTTGGACATCCTGAGCTATTTTAATAGAATTTTGCATCCTAAATCAACAAATGAGCAACACAAGAAACCTTCTCAGACTTTTATTTTTTCATAATCAAACATATCTTCTAAAGATCTTATCCATCCTCAGCTCCCACATTGACGATATTTCCATCGAAACTTAGAAGCTTTAATCATCTAAATTTCTCCCATACCGCCTCCTCTGGAACCATTATTTGACGTGGATTTCTATTTTCTTCCATTTCCATAAAACATTCTAAGTAATGAAACTATCATTCTACGATGGTAGTCAACCGGCCAATTGCTTTGTCTCTTTCATCCCAATTTATAACATTTTCTTGTCCAACATTCTAATTTCTCTCCTTATCATCTTGTACACATCCCCTAGTTCCCCTCACCATCATATTGTCCTACCATCAAATTCATATTGTGAAACAATAATTAAAATAAATTTCAACAACATAATTAAACTTACAGTCGAAGAAGTATTTCATGATAAGTCTTGTGCTACCAGTAGTCTATAGAAACACACTTGACCAATTTTGCTCTAATATCATAATTTTTCACGACCCATTTTATATTTATCTTTTCATTTATTATTCATCATTTTTTAAAATGTGTAAAGGGAAATAAAGCAATAGTGGAAGAAAATTACAATCCAAAAGAGACATTTTTCACATTAAAACTATTAAAACATTCTTAACACATTTTGTATAATTTACATTACAACCACATTGTAGCGAGTCACAACCCATAGGTCAAAATGCATCGAGTAACGAAAACGTTCATCATGGCTATGATCCTTCCATTGTAGTCCTTTTCATCTCTCTATATTTACTTCATTTGGATCAAAATCCTCACCTACATCACAAGATTAAACTATAAGCCTACCGCTCAGTAAGAGATCGAATGAAATGATTAATGTATTCTCATGCTGACTCAATGCTCATACTATCCATTTTAGAAAAGAACCAATCTTTTCTGTTTATCATTTACAGCCACATGATAGTTCAAAATGTTGGAGATTATCAGTCCAAGAGAAAATATACATACTAGGGTTCATCTTGGGTAGAACCGTCACTCAATCCCGACGAGGGATGAGATACAACATCATATAGTTCTTCCAAGTAGACCCGTTGTTAATCTCCCAAACCTCCAACGCCTATTTACATTTATTCAATTTATTTCATTTACATTACAATGCATATACATGCCAATAATATCGTATCGTACTTAAATAATGATGCATGACATGTATGCATTCCATTCAATATTTAACATACGTTCAACAGTTTATCAATGGATTACAACCATTAATATTACCAAAACAGTACATCAAACAACATTATCAAACCACATTATCAAACAACATTGCAACCTAGTATCTTGTGATGTAGACCCTAATGGTCAAGCACATGCATATCTCTTACCTTGGTCCTTATAGGTTTCCTTACTTGAAGTATCCTTTAGAACAATAACACCTTCATAGCGAATAAACATTCATCAAAATTCAAGATAAAGCATAATAGTCTACTCATACATTATAGGGATCCAATTTTTTCTTAACTTTGTCCTTTCATAACTTTCTTAATTTCTAACCAAATCCAACAATTCCAGAAGCTACACTTCCCTTAAGATGTTGTTAATAACATATTTAATTGGCTTAACTCAAAAATTTTAGGAAGGCAATCACTAATCAAACATTTAACCTACCCGATTTCAACCTTTCATCTATTTTTACATCATCTTTCTATCATACGCTCATAATCTCATAAAAATCCTTAACAAAACTATAGAGGATCTCCACATAGAAGACAGAAGAGAAGAAGAGCTATGGAGATGTTCTTGAGAGAAAATCTTCTTTTCCTTTAGAAAGCCTAAGTATTTAGTTTAAGTCCTTAGTATTTTATCCTTCCCTCATTCCAAGCTAGAGGTATAACTCAGTAGGCGTGCCTTAAGGTCTCCGACCTCCATTGGTTCCAATTAGAACATGACATTCAATAAGAATTCAGATAACCTTTGGTATTCTAGTCGACCAATTTTACATTGGTCAACCATTTTTTCCCTCAAAACTTTTTTCCTTCGACAATTTTGGTCAACCACTTCTGTAACGATCCAGATTTTTGTTACTTCAAAAATTGCGTTAAATTTAAAACTTTTCGTTTTCTTTTATCAAAATGTGGAAAACCCATTTTAAATTATGATAAGAGTTCTTTCCTAAAAAACTGGACTGTTAAAAATCCTTTTACTTAGACTCGTTATGAAAAATCATTATGAGCAACGGAAAACTATAATTATAAAATATCTTTTCTCAAAACGTAGTGAAAGCATAAATAATTCATTTAAGAAATACTAAACAAACTGTTATGTGTTAATTACAAAACACTTTTCTCTTTTATTTTCTTTAGCCTAGCCAGCCACAAGTCCCGCCCGTGCAAATCCTTTATCAACTGCTCCTTCACCTATTCTCGTGTGTGTACCTACACCACAAGCAAACACTGAGCGTAAGGCCCAGCAAGAAATGAGATATGCAATACGATGTATGCCTCTAACTCATTATGTCAGAATGGGATCCACCCAAACTGTTCTTTACTCACGGTTACATATATACATCAACTCCTACATTGAGCTGGGACATTGGATGTTTTTGTCGTAGGGAGAATGGCCGCTAGTTGGCATCTAACCCTCAAGTTGATAGGCTCTAACGACCCAACAAGGGAATAGTATAATCTCGAGTCTCCCGTTAGGGCAGACAGGCTCTCGTATCCTACCGAGGGAAGGGTATAATCTCGAGTCTACCTGGTTAAGATTCAAACCACCTCCCCACCTCCAATTCCCCTTATATTTCTTTTCTTTGTCTTTTTCCTCACACAAACGAATACCAACCTACGCGTGGTATTTTCTAGGGGTTTTCTATTAATATGATGGATGTCACAACAATATTAAAATCACAACAATATTTAACTACTGTACAACGGAATATAACGCTTACAAGTAAAACAGTCCAAGCCAATCAGTAAGGGAAACCACAGTCTATATCACCAAGCAATTGTTAATATATAATGGATGTTATGAGAGATATTCAAATTTACAAACCAGAGAATTAATTAAAGAAGAACTAATACAATGCAATATCGGGACATTAAACATGCTCTATAATTGAAGGAAATACTGCGAAGCTCAACATATTAACATGCTTATGATTTTGATAGAAAATAACAGCGTTATCATGCTCAATAGTTAAACAGAAATACAACGATAATTAATGTCCTCGTATGCTTAGAATTTAATGAAAAACAATAGCGAATCAGATAATAAAAGTGCTTGGTAATTGAAGAAAATACAACATCGACATACTCAAAACATTAGACATGCTTGACGACAATTTAATGGCCTAAAACGAATATGGATATAATGAATGAAGACAACCTAATAATCCGAAGACATAACAGCAGTACAGGGGATGTCAAAGCACTATATTTGACAGTGAAAAGCCAAGAAATGAAACTGACCATGGGCATATGGGAAAACAGCAGGAGCTTAACAATAATCATGACATAATTTGCTATTATAGAGTCTAATCAAAATGTCAACATTGGCAGGTGCATCATTCAACCAAGATCCAACAAATAGCAAAGTTAATTAATCTAACTTTCAATATCCAAGGAATATCTAACTTTTATACTCGGGATATAAAAGCTTTGACAGTGAAAAGCCAAGAAATGAAACTATCGATGGGCATATGGGAAAGTAGTAGAAGCTTCACAATAATCATGACATAATTTGCTATTACAGAGTCTAATCAAAATATCAACATTAGCAGGTGCATCATTCAACCAAGATCCAACAAATAGCAGAGTCAATTACTCTAACTTTTAATATCCAACTAAAAACATCTTTCACATATTAACGATTAGTAGAGTCTACAACCAGAGAAATAACCAATCAGAAATTGTTATTCTATAATCAACAGAGAAATCCAGCGATTAGTAGGGCCATTAAGTAGCAAGTGATCGGACTAACCAAGGCAACATAAATATCAACAGTTTCAACACCTCAAGAATCGGCAGAGTGAGTACTATACTAGCAGCTCTATATTTTTGCACAATAATACAATATGTTGGAAGTTAAACTAGCAGGGAACAATAGAGAGTTAACAATGCAAAAGAGTAATGCAAAGTCTCAATAGCCATTGTTAGGAAACTAGCAACCAAAGAACGACCAACATTCCAACAACATCAATTCATCCAGAAAATAGATAATTCAAAAGACAAATCAAACACGACACTAATTGTGGTGTAGGGCCTCCACTGGGCTAGCAACTTACTCATTTTCTTACCTTTCAATTAGCAGTAGTTGGGTATTTCCAGCACTAGACAACCGCAACAATGAGAAGCTCCAAAACTATTCTCTGAAAATGTAGCTCCTCCAGAAAATGGCAAACACAAACACACATGTGCAGCTGTATTTTATAAGGCCAGAGACAAAGCTCCCCAAGAGAAGTGCCAAGTGATGGACAGTCACCCACTTCAACGGAGGAGGTCCAACCTTTAATCCCCAAGCGGACAGTCCCTTATCCTCTTTTGGAGAACCACGTGAAGTCATCCGATAAACTACGAAAGAAAAATTGAGCCTTGTAGATTTCTTCAGGATATGCATCCTTTCTTCACGGGCAGAGGCAACCGAACCAGGTTAACACAATCCTTCAAACTAGCAGGACTGGACTACAAGCAAACCACACACCACCTGCTAAACTGCCAGCCCCCTGCCCAATTCACCAATTCATCCCTGCAATTCACAGTAGCAAATCCCAGCTGCAATCCAAACGCAGCAGCAAATCAACACAAAGAATCGACCAACTCACCTCGATAGAAAATTCACTACAAACAGGAGGAAACACAGAGCACGAAAGAAATTGTCCCGTCACCCAAGCGTTCCACCGGCGCACCCCGCACCATGGTCCCCATCCCTCACCATCACACGAAGCTACCGGACCTCATCGCACGCCCAGAGTTGTCCCGCAACATTGCCAGCAACATGAGCTCGAGCTCTCCCTCTCACTTGCTTGCTCTCCCTCGCGCCCTCTCCCTTTCTTTCTCTCTTCTATTCTTCACAAATGGCCATGGGCCAAATGAAATTCACCCCTTTTGATTTCCAGCAGAACAATCCACCAGCATGAACCGGTTTGGCCAAACTGGTTCAGCCCTTCTCTTATCCCTTTTAATTTAATCTCACTTAATCTCATTTAATAATTCCCTCATTAATTCTTAATTCTAACTAATCCAATTTTCTTTTCTCCTTTTAGCTAAAAACTGGCCAACCATTATTTTCAAACCGAGTCGAACCAAACCGATTCAGTCCATATTTCTCCCCTTTGATTTATCCCATTTTTCGGTCGAGGGAGGCATCCAAAATCGTCGACCGCATATCAACTGAAAGATCAACGAATTTGACATATTCAAATCCTCCACGTCCGCAACTCGACTGCAATTCATCCGTAGTGCGACCGAAAACCCAAAATGCAGATAGAAGTGCATTTCAGATGCAAACTGCCTACCCCAATCTCGACCTCAGTAAGACTGAAAATACAAGTGTGACCCGTATGGACACAAACCACAACCACGTCGTCGACCGCAGTGAGACTGAAAACCCTAAATGCACATTTTTCATTAAAAATTTGTATCATAATCATGCCCAACAATTTTCCATACGTTTACATGGTATTAATCCAACAAAATACCGTCGCGCAATATAATATGTTAATTTCTAAAAATTCATAACATTATATAAACGGGGGAAAAATTATCGGTGTATTACATTCCTGCCTCCTTATATAAATTTCATCCTTAAAATTTTCTCAGCGAATTACTTCTCTAACTTAACAACCCAAAATAGTCATTAACTATCTTATCACAAAGGTATCCAACCATCTTCTTACCACGTACATATCATCAATCTTCCCAAGGGCTTCATTACTTCTACATCCGTTACATTCCATGAATTAGCAAAACACTAGACCACACATCCAAATCCTTCGATTGTCATCAACATCTTCTGCAACAGAAAAATCAATATCCAAATTTCTTCCCTTTTAACTAACAGCATAACCAATTTTAACCATTTGACCAACTTGACTGCATCCAAAGTATCTCTTCGCACCAAAAATGTCGATCCAACCATCAAACTTCATCTTCATTTGCATCTTTCCCAGTAGAAAACACCTCTGTCACAACCATTTTGTTTTTGTTTCCTAAGTCAAAACCAGAATATCATGAGTAGAATGGTAGCTCTCGTATTCAAAATATTGTTTCCACTTAGTGCATTACTTCATCGTCACCACTTAACTACTGAAGTTGCAGTATTTTCTCCTTAAATTGACATGTCTCCTCAAGTACATCTCTGATTTCCATGTGACTCACCATCAAGGAAGGGTCTCTTTGATCTTCTTTATCTCTAATTGACTCACTAACAGTCATTGACATCATATCTCCTTTACTATTATTCCCATCACGTCCTCTGCACTTCATGACTTGAGGCCCAGTACAGGTAACGTTTCTCGCGCTCTTTGACCTCAGCATACTCAAATATGGTCTTCACCATCCAAAGCCATCCTTTCGAGCTTGTTGGATCATAAACTACTCTGTAAATCGTGGCGCCACTAGTCATTCAAGCCATTAGCACTTAAAACCTTTGGAATCTGTCAGTCATTTGTTTCTTCGTTCTTCTAAGCCGTTACTCCGCTCCATAGTTTAAGTCAAGCGCTTCCACACATTTGTAAGTCTACTACTCATTTCGCCTCTTAGATGCCCGTTCCATCTTCGCATCCGTATCTGTTTCCCTATCCATATCTGTTTCTGTTTCTGTACCCGTATCTATATCTGTATCTGTATCTTATCGGTTTCCAGTTCTATATTTGTTTCCATATCCATAACTGTTCCTGTATCTATTTTTGTTTCCGTATCTGTATCTGTATTCATATCCTTTTCCAGAAATTTGTTTCTAGAAATTTGTTTCTGTATCCGTTTCCATATCCGTATTAGTATCCGTTTCCATTTCTGTTTTTGTATTTGTTTTTGTATCTGTTTCCGTTTCCGTTTCTGATCTGTGGAAGCTCTACTAGTTTTCCTGTTCCTTATTGTGCGATTGTAATACTTGCCATGAACAATGTCCTTAATTCTTAATGTTCTTCCTCCCCATAACAATTCTACCCTCTATTTCACCCTTGCAACTTAGGCAACCCCATGTAATATATACTTGGTTCGGTTTATGCTGGATTTCCCCTTTCGCTTATCTCTTTTTCCAATTTACAAAAATTTGGCCAAAGTCTCTCATGCTTCTTTACTCCTCCTAAGCTACATTCATACATCATGTAAGCAAGCCCAAGAAGTTCCAGAGAAGTCCATTATCTATTAACAAATTTCCAGAGAAACCATTCACTTATCCTTCTCGAACTAGTTCTATGGTACACCCTCAAGTCTACCATCACAAAACATAAGTTTAGTCACAAGTTCCCCATCATTTCAAAATACAAAATACTTAGTCGCTAATACATCCACTAGTCCCCTCTTCGTTTCCTACAGGGTGAAAACTTCCTCCAGTTCTCTCTTCCTTTCGTCGGACAAGGTGAGGCAATGCCGAGCAATATGTCCCGACCTTTTACATTTAAAACATCGCCTTGACCACGCCAGACATACTCCAGCATGATTTTTGGCACAGCTTGGACATAGCTCCCTTTGTGGTGTCCCCACCATGAGTTCCTCAGCAGCAGTGTTTCTTTGGAGACATTTCCAATCTCCTTGCTGATCTTTGTCCTCCAAGGGCCTCTTACTCCCCATAATGATCAACTCTTCTTCCTCTCTTGGTATTGACTGCATGTCTTCCATGAACTTCTTATTGAATGCCCTAAATACTCCCACCAATATTTTAATGAGTTGGAACTGACTTTCCATATAGTTCATCAATTGGTTAACGATCTCATTCCCCATCTTCGTTTCTCCCTGCATGTTATCTCCTAACAAACTATTTACCAAAATAGAAAAAGGAATCACATGTTAATTAAAGTAGCACAAAGTATATTTACAGTTGATGAAATATTTTTCACATCGAAACTTGTGCTGGTAGGCAATATAAGGAATCGGTTTTAAAACACAGTCGCTCTGATACCAACTTGTAACGACCCAGATTTTTCTTACTTCAAAAATCGCATTAAATTTAAAAATTTTTATTTTCTTTTATCAAACAACAAAAAACCCTTATTAAATTATGATCAGCGTTCTTTTCTAAAAAGTCAGACTGTTAAAAATCCTTTTTCTTAGACTCGTTATGAAAAATCGTTATGAGCAGCGGAAAACTATAATTATAAAGGGCTATTTTTATCTAACACCCTCAACTATGAATACCTTTTTATCCATCACCTTATGGTTTAAAAATTTGCAATGAACACTCTGTATTATGCGGTTTTTTCATCTGACACCTTCGGTTTACTGGCCGTTTATTTCTAATTCTAATCTCCAGAAGACGAAGAGCTACCTCTGCAGCAGCTTAAAATCTCCTCTCCGAAGCTCGCTCCTCTTCTCTCTGAAGCACGAAGGCGACGATGAAGACGACGACGATGACGCCTTGAACCAAAGCCCCACTGCGATCATTGTTTTGTGTTTGCTGATAAAATTTTCAATTCTTTCCAACCTTGGTCTGCCTTCAAGTTCGATCTTTTCTCTCTCTCGTTTGATTCAGTTTGGGGAATTTCAACGATGAGGAGGTTTTGGTGGATGGAAATAGCTTTTCCCTTTTGCAGATGGAATTAATGTTCAGAGTATTATTTTGTTTGGGAAAAATTTCGGAGGAAAAATTTTAAATTAGCATTTCATTGGGAAAAATATCGGCAATTTGGATTATTTTGGGCGGCTCTGGTTTTCGAGTTTTCAGTTTAAGCTTAGTGATGTGGCTCTCAACTCTGAAATTTTTCTAATAAGATAGATGATTTACTGTAAGCTCTGTCGTTGTGACTCTGTGTTAGTACGCTTTACAATGGGGATTGTACCTCGTTGTTTCTTCTCTAAGGATCTCTATCATTAGAAGAAGCTTGCTCTAGGTCACTAGTTATGCGTTGGTAATGATTCTGTATCTTTAATAAGTGCCATTAAGACAATTTTCTTTTCTTGCGGTTAGATGGTGGGTACTAATTATACGAGCATTAAGCGAAGGTTATAGTCGCTCGGAGAAGTAACAATGAGCTCGATGCGATAAAACTAAAGGAACAATTCCCAGAGCTTCTGTCGATCAATTAGTCTCTGATCAAGCATGTGTTCAAGCCAAATCAGAAATTATCTGTAGCTTGAAAAGATTTTTTAATTGCATCAAATTGGGATTTTTTTTTTTGTTGGATTTGGGGAAGTTGGTATTCATAACTGAATGCTGCCTCTATATATGTATTTGATTTCAATCAATGAATAATTTCTGTGCATAGAAATAAACAAGATACAAGGAGAATCAAACACCTCTATATTACATTATTAATAACACATCAAAAGTTAAGAACATTTTAAACTATCGACAAATCATAACAAATAAGGAATTATGCTATTTCATCAATCAATTAATATAATTCTTGGGCTTCAAATCTCCTTTCAGAGCCTAGAATCTATCAAACTAAAGGTTAAGAAGAGACACTTTCAACCTCTACAGCTGAAAAAACATGTACACGTGAAGTTTCCGTCTATTGGAAATGGAGAAAAGAAGACGAGGGGCTAGTTGCTAGGATTGTGGTGGGGGACGCAGTGGTAGAGACAGATGATTTCCCAGAGACTACTAGGAACTTGCCCTGTCAAATTGTTGTTTTGCAAGAAATTGAAGGAAATAGATAGGAACAAAATGAGAACATCAAAAAATCATCCTAGATTTGCTCAATATGGTTTATAGGCGTGAGATTGTAGAAAAGAATAACTTCATATCAAGTTGATTGAAAAACAAAATGTTGGGAAATTGATAAACAAGTTGTTTTGTCGCCTAAAGCTCCTCCATTTGGGAGAGCAAAACTGTATCAAACGAAGACATCAACAAAGAAACAAGTGAATTAGGGGTCTAGACTTACAGTTCTCATAAACTAGGCGAAGCACCAAGTGATGAAGGAATCTCTCCACTAAACAAGTTGTCTTCCAAATGACTGAAAAAAATTTCAGGCCAATTCATCCACCATGAAATAGAAATCCAAGACAGCAATGAAAAAGTCAATAAAATTGAACTTACATAGGAAAGTTTGTGATGCTGCTCTTGAGTCTTTCCAAAGCAATAACTGTGATTAGAACAAAAAATTAGTTTAGAAAAGATACTATTGATATTGGCAAATTTGAAAGCAGGTTGATTAATGATAAGAACAACACTGCTTGGAATAGTTTGGCTAGTAAGTAGCTCAGTAGCAAAATATTGACAAGAAAACTGGAAAGTAGTTCGACAAAAACAACTGATTTAAATGCATTTGATCATACCATCTCATGAAAACTACCATTCCTATTCAAGAACTAGTCCTCATTTCGGATTATGCTGAATTACAGACATAGAACCCTAATTAAGCAGAAATTTAAGCTGTCAATATTAGCAAAAATTTAAGTAGAACATTTACCATCTTTTACAGAGAGCATTAAATTGACCATCTTTTATAGATCAAGAACAGACAAAGAACTTCTCTTTCACAGCAGAAATTCAAGTGGTAGAATCACGCGATAGTTCAAGCATATATAAAATGAAACTAAAAACTGAAACTAAAAACTAAACCAATTAAGCTTGTAAAACAGCTTAATCGGGAATATGGGAATGTCTTGCTTGAATTGGAGTCACACCTTAAGACTTCTCATGCATAAAACAAAGAATAGACTACATGCAGTAAAGCATGGTGCTTATAAACTTTTCAAAATCCCATGATAAGAAGCAAGTTCAAAGACATGGTGCCCTAGAAGAAAGAAAACAAAAACTTCAAGATTCAAAATGGTATAGCATAATCAAAAAACTGAATGGAGACACTTACAATAAGTAACCTTCACTGAGAAATAAAAGAATCGAGCTGCAAAGGGGATGCCAAACGATTGTCTTCGATCTTCGCAGAGAAGGGCATCGATTGTCTTCATAGCACAAGGGCTTGCAAAGCAGGGGTTCACAGAGCAGGGTTCGTCTTTGCCTAGCCAGAGGTCGCTTTACAGAGTCAGCTTTAGTTCAAGCCATCATTGTCGGCTTCGTCTTCGCCTTCATGCTTCGGAGAGAAGAGGAGCGACAAAGTGTTAAAGAGGAGAGGAGAGGAGAGGAGAGGAGCTGCTGGGACGTTTCTGGAGATTAGAACAAATGGTGCTACACAGAAGGTGTCACATGAAAACACCATATAGTACAGGGTGTTCATTGCAAATTTTTAAACTATAAGGTGATAGATAAAAAGGTGCCCATAGTTGAGGGTGTCAGATAAAAATAACTCAATTATAAAATATCTTTTCTCCAAACATAACGAAGCATAAATAATTCATTTAAGGAATACTAAACAAATTGTTACTTGTTAATTACAGAAAACTTTTCTCTTTTACTTTCTTTAGCCTAGCCAACCACAAGTCATGCCCGTGCAAATCCTTCATCAACTACTGTTTCACTTATTCTTGTGCATGTACCTACATCACAAGAAAACTGTGAGCCTAAGGCCCAGCAAGAAATGAGATATGCAATACAATGTATGCCTCTAACTCATTATGTCAAAATGGGATCCGCCCAAACTGTTCTTTACTCACGGTTACATATATATACATCAACTCATACATTGAGCAGGGACATTGGAGGTGTCGTAGGGAGAATGGCCGCTAGTCGGCATCTAACCCTCTATTAGACAGGCTCTCGTGATCTGACAAGGGAAGGGTATAATCTCGAGTCTACCTCGTTACGATCCGAACCACCTCACAACCTCCAATTCCCCTTATATTTCTTTTCTTTATATTTTTCCTCACACAAATGAATACCAACCTACGCGTGTTATTTTCTAGGGGTTTTCTATATGTATGATACATGTCACTACGATATTAAAATCACAACAATATTTAACTACTGTACAATGGAATATAACACTTACAAGTAAAATAGTCTAAGCCAATCAGTAAGGGAAACCAGAGTCTATATCACTAAGCAAGTCTTAATATATAACGGATGTTGTGAAAGATATTCAAATCCACAAACTAGAGAATTAATTAAAGAAGAACTAATACAATGCGATATCGGGACATTAAACATGCTCTACAATTGAAGGAAATACCGCGAAGCTAAACATATTAACATGCTTATAATTTTGACAGAAAATAACAGTGTTTTCATGCTCAATAATTAAAAGGAAATACAACGATATTTGATGTCCTAGCATGCTTAGAATTTAACGCAAAACAATAGTGAATCGGATAATAAACGTGCTCGGTAATTGAAGAAAATACAACAACGATATACTCAAAGCGTTAGACATGCTTGACGACAATTTAGTGGCTTAAAACGAACACGGATATAATGAGTGAAGACAACATAATAATCTGAAGTCATAACAGCAGTACAGGGGATGTCAAAGCACTATATTTGATAGTGAAAAGCCAAGAAATGAAACTATCCATGGGCATATGGGAAAGCAGCAGGAGCTTCACAATAATCATGACATAATTTGCTATTATAGAGTCTAATCAAAATGTCAACATTGGTAGGTGCATCATTCAACCAAGATCCAACAAATAGCAAAGTTAATTAATCTAACTTTCAATAGCCAAGGAATATCTAACTAAAAGCATCCTTCACGTATTAACGATTAGCAGAGTCTACAACCAGAGAAATAACCAACCAGAAATTGTTATTCTACAATCAACAGAGAAATCCAGCGATTAACAAGGCCTTTAAGTAGCAAGTGATCAGACTAACCAAGGCAACATAAATATCAACAGTTTCAACACCTCAAGAATCGGTAGAGTGAGTTCTATATTAGCAGCTCCATATTTTTGCACAATAATACAATATGCTGGAAGTTAAACTAGCAGGGAACAATAGAGAGTTAACAATGCCAAAGAGTAACCCATAGTCTCAACAGCCACTATCAGGAAACTAGCAACCAAAGAACGACCAACATTCTAACAACACCAATTCATCCAGAAAACAGAGAATTCAAGCAACAAATCAAACACGAAACTACTTGTGGTGTAGGGCCTCCACAGGCCAACGACATACTCATTTTCTCACCTTTCACATACCAGCAGTTGAGGATTTCCAGCACTAGACAACCGCAGTGATGAGAAGCTCCAAAACTATTCTCTGAAAATATAGCTCCTCAAGAAAGTGGCAACCGCACACACTCCCGCAATTGTATTTTATAATGCCAGAGACGAAGCTCCCCAGGTGAAGTGCCAGGTTATGGATAGTCACCCACTTCAATGGAGGAGGTCCAATCTTCAATCCCCACGTGGACAGTCCCTTATCCTCTTCCAGAGAACCACGTGAAGTCATCCGAGAAACTACAGAAGAAAAGCTGAGTCTTGCAGATTTCTTCAGGACATGCATTCTTTCTTCACGGGCAGAGGTAACTGAACCAGGTTCACACAATCCTTCGAACCAGCAGAACCGAAACGCAGGCCGGACCACCAACCCCAGGCCCAATTCACCAATTCATCCCTGCAATTCACAGTAGCTAATCCCAGGTGCAATCCAAACGCAACAGAAAATCAACACAAAGAATCAACCAACTCACCTCGACCAAACCTTTGCTACACACATAAGGAAACACAGCGCACGGAAGAAATCGTCCCGTCGCCCATGAGTACCACCGGCGCACTAAGCACCACGGCCTGCGTCCCTCACCATTACACACAGCCGCCAGACTGCACCACACGCCAGGAGCCATCCCACGACGTCACCAGTAGCCCGAGCCCGAGCTCTCCCTATTGTTCGCTCGCTCTCCCTCACGTTATCTCCCTCTCTTTCTCTCTTCTGTTCTTTGCAAATGGTTACGGGCCAAATGGAATTCACCCCTTTTGATTTCTAGCCGAACAATCCACCAGCATGAACCGGTTCGGCCGAACCGATTCATCCCTTCTCTTCTCTCTTTATAATCCCTTTTATTTTAATCTCACTTAATCTCATTTAATTATTCCCTCATTAATTCTTAATTCTAACTAATCCTATTTTCTTTTCTCCTTTTAGCTAAAGACCGGCCATCTATTATTTTCAGACCAAGTTGAATCAAACCGGTTCAGTCCATATTTTTCCCCTTTGATTTATCTCATTTTTCGGTCGAGGGAGAAGTCCGAAATCCTCCACCGCATATCGACCAAAAGATCAACTAATTTGATAGATTCAAATCCTCCACGTCCGCAACTCGACCACAATTCATCCGCAGTGCGACCGAAAACACAAAATGCAGACAGAAGTGCATTTCTAACGCAAACAACTGACCCCAATCTCGACCTCGGTAAGACCAAAAATGCAAGTGTGACCCATAACACATTTCGGACGCAAACCACAACCTCATCGTCGACCACAGTGCGACCGAAAACCTGAAATGCACATTTCCCTTTAAAAATTCATATCGTAATCACGCCCAACAATTTTCCATACGTTTACACGATATTAATCCAACAAAATACCTCCCCACAATATAATATATTAATTTCTCAAAATTCATTACATTATATAAACAGGGGAAAAATTATCGGGGTATTATAACTTCCATACTGGTCCACCACTTTTCTACCTAAGAGCCCGCCCCCGCCAAATTAAAAATATTTATCAAACCATTTACACTTTACGAATTAGAACATTTATCATATTAACCTTTAAGCCTTTAGTCTAGCCATCCACCAAGTTCCGTGCGTGCAAATCCTTCATCAACTGCTCCTTAACCTGTTCTCACATGTATCTACATCACAAGACTTAAACTATGAGCCTAAGGCTCAGTAAGCGATATAAAATAAATATGCAATGCACGTGCTATGCTCTTTTAAAATTCGTTTACAGTTTTCTATTTTCATTTTCTATTTCTATTTTATATTTTTCTTTTCGTTTCAGTATCTTTTATGTTTACATTATCTGTTTCGGTTGTCGAGCTCCGGCTTGTGGATCAACCTCACAGCCTTATTCCCAGTGCTGGGCTCCCACCTGCGGACCACTAGAAATGAGTCTATTAACGTTTATGTTTATAGTTCTGTTTCATTATCTTTTCTATTTACATTATCTGTTTCGGTTGTCGGGCTCCCATTTGCGGACCAACCTCATAGCCTCATTCACAGTGCTGAGCTCCCACTTGTGGACCACTAGAAATGAGTCTATTTATGTTTACATTTACAATTCTGTTTCAGCAGCTTTTTGTTTACATTATTCGTTTCGGTTGTCGGGCTCCTGCTTGCGGACCAACCTCACTGCCTCATTCCCAGTGTCGAGCTCCCGCTTGCGGACCACTGGAAACGATTTTATTTACGTTTACGTTTACAATTCTGTTTCAATATCTTTTTTTTTTATTTTATCTGTTTTGGTTGTCGGGCTCACGCTTGCAGCCAACCTCATGGCTTCGTTCCCAGTGCTAGGCTCCTCCTTGTGGACCACTAGAATGTGTCTATTTACGTTTATGTTTACAATTCTGTTTCAGTATCTATTCAAAATCATGCTTCAAACCATTTTTGTAACATTTTGAAAACCATGATGCATGCAATACTCATGTATGCATACAGTTCTATATCCTCAAAGCATAATCAGTATTAAAATCCTATAATCCTCAAGGCATTATCCGTATTAATTCCTTTAAAATCTAATAAACACATCACTAGAAGAATCTAATTCTAATAAACACAGTATCATGCAGCAATACAATCTTTGAACAATAGCATCATCAATATCTGTCACTATAACCTCGAAATGTGCTCAATATCATATTTTTTAATGTAAAGAACCTAAATCTTATAAACACAATTAACATGAAAATCCTAACTCTTGAGAAGTAGGCCTTTCGGCAAAACACAAACAATATCACTTACCTGGCTGTCCGTAAAGCATTTTAGAACTTAAGTCCTTCTCCGTAATACCTTCAAAATAATAGAACATATAATCATCAATAACTAATCAACTAACCAAATTCTCATACCTATATTCTGATAGCATACAATACCTTGAAATTCTATTCCAGAACAACTGGAAATTAAACCACATTTATCATTCTCTTAATTATCATATTCCTTCTCATAGTACATGGTAGCTCCAAAACCCACTGATTACTATCCATAAAACAATCCATAACTTATCCTTAATTATTTCTACTAACGCTTCCTAATTTTATCACCCAAACATAATCCCAAATTCATTATCCAAGATAGCAAAACAAGGAGATTAAATTTACAGCATTCTTCCATCAAAACAGAGCAATATAAATCCACAACTAACAATCTCAAAACAGCAACCAAACCCCATTTCATTAACCACAGTTCCTTTCTTTTCATTATACAATATTCTTCTGTAAAATAGTGGTAACCAAACATAACAACATTCAAAATTTCATCACTCAAGGTCGAAACCCAAACAGAACTGTCAATATAAAAACAGGAACCAACAGAACAACACTTAAAAAAATTCAAAATCATAAACCAATATACACTCCTCGGTTTCATAGTCAAAACCATAGCTTAAGCGAAATAACACAACATATTCAGGAGGGCTATCAACAAAACAGTAGGTATAACAACAACATCACAAATCCATTATCTAAAATAGAAGTCCAAAACAGAACCTACTATCGAGTTTCATTGCATCAAAACAATAGTAATAAATATATACTCCTTGCCGAAATGGACGCACCAACATATTCAAGTTTTCAATAAAGCAGTGAGGATAAAATAAACACAGCAACCTTTGTAAATCCCACACCCAAAACAACAATCTTCTGTCCAACTAAGAGACCCAAAAATCATATGGGGTTCTTACCTCAATCAAAAAAATGGAGGCCCTCCATCATCTAAGATCACTCTGCCTCTTCAGAATGCCCCTAGTAGAAGCTGCTACCGTCACCCATGTCCAACCGTCGTCCACTTTCTACCTTCGCATCTCCCCTTCTCACAAAATCCCTCTAGGCCCAAAGTAAGAAATGAGAAAACCTTTTTCTTCTCTTCAAACACCCGCTGTCTTTCCCTTTCTTTCTTCACTTTAACTCTTTTATTCATTTAAACAATTTCTCCCCTTTTTTATTTCCTTTCAATCTGCTGACGCTCCCTCCTTTCTTTCTCATTCTTTTCCTTCATTTTATTTTTTTTTTCTTTCCCCCTCTTTTCCTTTATTTTCTTTATTCTTAATCTTCCTTTTATTATTTCTCAAATTCTGCCCAAGGCTCTTTTGTTCTTTCCCCCATCATTTTCACCTTTCATTTTATTTTTAATCTCTTCACTTTATTTCAATTCCTTAATTCCATTACTTAATATATAAATGTATATATACCAAATATACATAACATATATTATAAAACTTACTCCAATTCCTGAATTATTTCGAACATCACTCAACAATGTTTACTGATCCAATTTAATTCTTTACTTTCGTTTCTTAAATTAATTTTTCGTATTCATAAAATAATATACCCTTAATTCGCTTTCAACCTTCACCAAAACACTTCCTAAAATTATCCTCAATTGTTATCATTTTTATGCTAAGCTTATCGTGGCCCAAAAATTTCAAGTATGACAGTTATTGTGAGTCCACACTTGAAATAGCCTCTTCAATAATCACCCCTTCACTTCAACAACCTTTATAATCAACAATATAATCTAGGGTTTCCAGCTAGATTTCATTTTCTTCAAACTTCTATAAACTTCCTTATTCTTAACTAATTTCATAATTTCCCTCACCTTGTTTCTTCGTTTAAGCATCCTTAACATTATGCCTAAATAATTTTATCTAAAAGTTCCATGAAGTTAAACAATTTAGCATTAAACATCATAATCCACCAACTTTACGATTTTCCCCAACATTTATTTATTTTTTTTCATAACCTTTAGTAGAAATGCATATAACTTCCACAATTTATGAAGATGAATTCCTCAAACTATAGAGAAAGGAGCAAGGAGAGAACTTCTAAAGGTTGAGAGAATTCCTTCTTCTTTTCTCCCCCCAAATTCACATCTTCTTGCGCACATATATCATCCCTTCTAGCCTTAAGCTGGAGGTGTTCTCACGCCAAAGTACAGGGAAATGACTCATCATGCCTAAACCAATCAGAACATGATATTTTAGAGTGAGTCGGTGACATTTTTCATATTTTAATCGACCACAAATCCTTTGGTCAACCACAAACTTTACCTTGGCAAAATTACCGTTGAATCTGTCCTGAAGCCGAACGACCACCCTTTCCCCATGATCGATCGCCCTTCAACCCGCAAGTAGCATATTAGCGAAAACCAGTCGTTCACCGATTGTCCACACATTTTAAACTTTAAAATTTATATAGGCACTGATCGACCACCCCTTCTTCTGCCGATCGGCTAGAATTTGCTGAATTTACAATCTGTTTAAAACGGTCGATCACCATTTTCTGCTGATCGACCGCCCATCACAACTCTTACAATTTGTCTTTAGTTTGAACGACCATACTAAATGGTGATCGACCACTACCCTCAAAACTTGTAAACTGATTGACCACCCCAATTTCGGTCGATCAGTACTCTCCGTAAGTTTTACTTCTTCACAGTTTTGGTCACCTTTCTCCATTTCATGTGCTATACTTTCACTCTATACTTTTTAATTACCATCTATTATATTTCTTACTCTTTTACCCTTAAAATAAATCCTTACTTTTATAATGTTTTGCATGATAATTTTTGGGATATTACATTCCTCACCATTAAATAAATTTTGTCCTCAAAATTTGTTCTTTGAAGCTTCACCGAATATCCCTAATCCTTCGCATACTCACCCTTCCTTTCTTATTTCTGTCTTATTTATCATTATTAGTGATTAATTCCTATAAATCCAATATCAATTATAGAAATTTTGGGCAGAGTTTCCCTTATTTCTTCACTCCCACAAAAGCTATATTTATTCATCCTACAAGTAAACCCAATCAAATCCAAAAAATTCTACTTTTTCCAACATATCTTTATCCAAAAGTTAGTCCAAATTAAATACAACATTTATATCAAAATACAACTTAAAAGATTAAATATTTTATTGCTTAAATTACATCCCATTGTTACTGAATTTAAAATATTAATTACAATCCTTCATTCTTCTTGAGGTGCCGCTTCTTCCGGTGGAGCTGCTTCTTCTAGTGGAGGTGCTTGAGAATTATTCCTAAGTCTTGTAAAATTCGAGATTTTTAAATTATTTTTAAAATACCACATGTAAATATTCGCGAACTTTCTGTCAAAATGTGGAAAGGTTGACCAGTTTTGTCGCGTAGCGGTGACATGTACGTTTTTCGTCAAACAGTTAATTTAGGTTTTTCCGAGCAGAAATTTGTTTTTCGAAAGGGTTTGGATTTTAGTTTGGTGTTGTTTGACTTTATTTCCTACACATTATTTTCTATTATTATGCTATCATGTCTCTAGTTGATCACTCTGTGGGCCCAACTCATGTTGTTGGGCTTAGACTTGATATTATTCCCGTTAAATCTTCCGTATAAAAACTCACACCTTGGGCTGGGTAACCGGGTTCTCTGTGAGAATCGGGTCGCCTGACCTAGCTATTCTGTTCGGCCAGCCTCCAGGTCGTGATAGAATTTAATGGTATTAGAGCATGGTTCCACTCTTCCTGGGAGTGCTCACTTGAGGAATTGATAGTATAATGTGTCAGTTGTTTGTCTACTGTGAATGGAATGTCTAACTCCAAGTTAAGTTCTAAATGAATCAAGATGCTATTAGGAAGGCATATGGGGGTCTTCTGCTGGATGATGATTCCATCTTTTCCTGAACCACGTGAGTGTTGGGTATATTTCGTGGGTCGATAAGTGAAATTGTTTTGGATTACAAGCTATAGACTCGCTTGGGTTCTTTATCATGTGTGGGCTTGTGAGTTTTGAAATTAAGATCAAAAGCCTAGGTTTGCATTCCTTTTTTGTTGTCCCTCTTGTTGGGTCTGTGAAGGTTTAAGTTTGAGATCTTTGCCCTTGGAATGTTGTTCGCGTCTCGGTTCCTCGTGGGTTTCTGAGCTAGTATGGGTTGTTTGAAATCTTTAATTCGGGTTGGAATTTCTGTCCATTTTACCAATATCGATTATGCATTGTATCTGCTCTCGTGACTCAAAGACTCTTCGTTCAAGTCTCTAAATGGGCCTATTTCAAGTACGTTCTCGCATTGATGTAACCTTTGCGTAGAATGTTAGAAATACTTGGTTTGGGAACTGTAGTCGTTCGATGGGTTTTCCGAGGACTGCAACAGAGGCTTCCTTGACCAAGGCTCATTTGTTTCGCTTAAAAATGAGTTATGTTTTCGTGATGCTCACGTGTTCTCTTCCTATGACTGTCACGTCCGTTCTGGAAGTTGGAGTCTAACCGATAGGACATAAATGCTTTAGGTTAGTCAGAATCCAAGTAGTCGCTTTGGAATAATCCCTATTTTGCCGTAGGGTTTATGCGACTTGGATATGACGGAGGATCTTAGAGTCTCGATCCTCATGCCAATCATTCTGTCGGAAGACCGTTCGATCTTGACGATTGTCTTCTACCATTTTCGAAATTCTGCATCTAGTGTCGGTGGTTGGTGAAGACCCCGTGGATACTCGACGCTGTTGTTTCTCGTGTAAAGAGCTTTTCGATGCTATTAATTTCAATTTGTTTAAGTCCATGTCAGTTTTTCTTGTTATGAATTGTTCCTCTATTAGGGTGATGTGTTTCAGATCCACTTTTGCATGGGTGGTATAGCCGCGTAAGTCACGTGCTCATCCTTTGTGAGCATCGTGGTTGTCTGGTGCAAGAAGTTTGACAGATGGGATGGCAATGTTCCTGATCAGACTTATTCTGAATTTTCTATCTTGAAATTGTTTTCCTTGACTCCGTTGCCACATCTTAGAATTTCTCCGTCTTGGTATGTTAGGGATCATAGTGGTTCGATCTCGCTCCTTATTGATCTATTTGGGAGGATTATTTGGTTGGGTTAAATCTTAATCTTCGTCTCCGTTGTTCTTCACGTTGAGATCCTTCTGGCGTTCGTAGTTCTCAAGTTGTTCAATCAGCGGTCATGTTCTATACTCGGAGTTGTTCCTTTGATGAGACTAGGTGTGTATTTGATTCTTCCAAGACCTCTCTTGGAATGAGAGTTGTTTTTGGCCCTCATTTGGTAAGGTCTCTTCCTTCGTGGAAGTGTGGAACATTGTTTTTCCCTCTAGGTTCCACATCGTACAAATTGCTTCCTTCTTGGGAGTGGTGCAGGTGGTCTTTGTAGTTGAATCCAGTGGTGATTTCTGCTGGTCAGTCAAGTGGTGTTAACGTTGGGCTAGGTCTCATGTTGTCAGTTGACTGGGAATGTGGGTTGCACTTCCCAAAGGACTAGCGGCGTGTCCCTTAACCAGGAAATCGGGTTTCCGATGGCTTGCTTGCGACCTCTGTGTTGACCTTGCCATGGTGTTCGGAAGGTCTGTGTTAGATTTGGAAAATCTGAGATCCCGATTATGGAAGTTGTTTCTTGCTAGGGTGAGCTTGTTCTGCTCATTTCCATTGAGGACTCCTGTGTTGTTACAGGTGGTGTTGTCTCCTGGGCTCTATTTGTTTCTTGTCAGAGCCTATCCTTTCTCCATGTGGATCAGGCAGGTGTGTTTTCCTTGGAGAAGTTAACTTTCTTTGGCTGTTTGGTTGGCCGTCTCGTTTGTCTTTAAAGTTTTGGACCGTTATCGTGATGCTGCTAGCTGTTGTTTGCTAGAGCATCTCTCATTGTCAGCATCGTGTTCCTATTCTAGAAATTGGACACCTTGCATTTCTGGTCTTACCCTTTGGTTTGACCAGTGTCCGATTGCCTTCGAAGTTTGCGATGTTATTTTGAAGCTATTGTTCATGGATCCCCCAGTGTTCTTGTGTGAATTTCCTATTCGAGATTTGGCTGTTTCTCGTTCCCGTCTTGCCTTTTAGGTTTGACCAGGGTTAATTTGCTTTCGTGGGTGCTAATTTCAAATTCTAGACTTGCGGTGTTTCGTCCGTATTATCTTGATTCTCTAGAATTGAGTGTTGTGTAGTTGTAGATGTCTAGAGCCGCGCTAGAATTCATGGATTTCTGAGCCCTGTTGGTTGTCAGGTTCATAGTAAGGTCACTTTTCCTGATCAAGTCATTGTTGTTTGTGTGGGACATGACTCATGTCGGGTTTGTGTTGGATGCTTAGTCCGGGTGTGCTTGTGTCTAAGTGTCGGTTGTTGTGTGGATTGTATCTGACAATTCCTGACTGGCGTTGCATCAGGCGATCAATTTTGATGTGTCAGACACTTGGTTTTGGTAGTGTCATGATGCGTAAAAGCATAGTGGTTACCCATGAATCTACGAGATTTGGTTTTCGTTGGATGTTGGGTTACCTGATCAATTTGGTTTTCATGCGAAGTCCTATCCCTTAATTAGATAGAAGTCTTTGCGTGCTGCAGGACTCAAATTCTCTCTCTTGTTGGGCTTAGTGTTTGGACAGCAAGAAGATAGGGAGAGTGTTGTGTGGTTGTGATCTCGGTTTAGAGTATTGCTCAAGCGTAGAGAGCGTTTTGACGGACACTCTAAACCCGGGTACAACCGATGTCTTTTTGTTTTCGAATTCCAGACGTGTTCCCAGTCGGGGAATTCGTTAATTCATATCTCGGTTGTTGCGGAGACTCCACATCAGTTCATTGCAGTGTAAGCTGCTGTAGCTGATTAAATGCTCTAGTCAACCTTCCTCCTGGACGCGTGAGTCCTTTCGCTGGAGATTGTTTCGTCTATCGATTTATCGACCGAATCACTCATTTTGTTCTATTCAAGTGACCCTCCCTTACAGTCATTGGTTTGACAGTTTAGCGTGAACCTAGCTCATTTCACGATGGTCCTTTTCAGTGTTGGGTTCGAACACGTTCTTGAATTTTCGTCCTATTCTAGGCTTAAGGGAAGCATTAGAAGTAAGCAAACGTGTCCTTTCGAGGAGATTTTCTTGGTTCGTGTGCTTTGGGTATCACACTAAGAAGAGAGTTTCTTAGGAATTCGCATTTTGGGTTTGTTTTAAATTTTGAGATGAAATTTCTTCTAAGGTGGTTAAGATATAAAATCTGAGATTTTTAAATTATTTTTAAAATGCCACATGTAAATTTTTCGGGAATTTTTGGTCAAAATGTGTCGCGTAGCAGCAACATGTGCTTTTTTCATCAAACAGTTAATTTGGGTTTTTTCGAGCAGAAACTTTTTTTCGGAAATGGTTTGGATTTTAGTTTGGTGTTATTTGACTTAAATTCTTGTACGATATTTTCCATTATTATGCTATCATGTCTCTAGTTGATCACTCTGTGGACCAAGACCCACGTTGTTAGGCTTGGGCTTGATATTATTCCCGTTAAGCTTTCCACATAAAAACTTAAGCCTTAGGCTGGGTAACTGAGTTCTCTCCAGTAGCTGGGTTCTCTCCGAGAATCAGGTCGCCTGACCCGGCGGTTCTGTTCGACCCGCCTCCGGGTCGTGATAAGTCTCACTTCATACTGACCTCCTCCTTCTTCCAATTCTTTTGCTGTAGAAATTCTAAACCATGGTAAGCCAGATAAATTATGGGTCGGTAGATGTATGATAATACCTCTCCACGTGGGCTGAAACATCAAATCCAATAATCTCGTTAATAATGTCAGTGGTAAACTTTATTTTTTCCCCCAAAATATATGTTCTACCAACAAGCGGTTAGGTCTTTAAAGACATATTAGTGTAAAATAATTTAACCAATCATTCATAGGTTATGCCTTCCAAAGAGCATAACCCCATCAATCCGACATGCTCAAACAACTCTCCAAGTCTCAAAGATTGGAACTTATCAAATCTCACTCTTCGTGAATAAATTAGCAATCTACTCTTGATATTATTTTTATACAAATTCTTATCACTCTAAGTTTGGCATTCTTCGAAAAAGTATTTAACTCTAGATTGGGACGAACCTCCTTGCCTTGCTATCCTTTTCCTTTTATTCAAAGCTCGCAAGGGTCTGGAAGTCATTCTTGCAAGTACTGACTAATGTCAACGTATATCCTCCTTTTTCTCTTAATTCTCAATTTAACAATAACCCACTATCACCCTTTCAAAATAAAATTTTATCCGAAGAATCTTCCTTTGCAAATATATCCTACCAACAATGGTGAAATTCTCAAAGTATTCCTCCTTTGCAACTCAATCAGAATATAACTCAACCAACAACCAAACCCTAGACTACTCGGCCACTGAGGAACAGAAAAGCTAAAATCAACTCACCTATTCACTTACAATCTTGAAGTTAGAACTCAAAATAAGAACGTCAAGGTTGGAATCCCACTTCCCTTCTGAAATCTCCCGTATCGTCTCTACCCTAAGTCTCCTTTCTTTTCTCGTAAAAAAGAAATAATTCTCTGCCGCTGCTTTAAAAACCCAATGATTTGTAGTCGATCATATGGTGCTTTGTGATCGATCTCCATAAAAAATGATCGACTGACATTCTTCCATAACATTACAGTGGTTGTTCATTTTTCATCCAAAAATTCTCTATAAAATTTTCTTCAAAATTTTCATTTATTCATTCCTCAACATTTATCAAATCATACTTAATTCATCAAAATAACCAGCAAAGATATTCATCAAATAGAAACTATATAAACAACTCCTTATAAACTATAACTTTACATTTACATTACAAAAGTACACTATTTCTGTTTTTTTCCAAAACATAGCTATTGTATAAAAGAAAAGATCACTGAACTTTCATCTTTCCCTTATTGATGGACTACAAGGTTCATCTACAAAGACAAAGGCCGAAGGTCTCATCAACTAATTTATTTCCAACCATTTGGAAGATAACTCATCAAAGACCCAAATAGAAGAGCTATCAACCCATGAAGATCATAGAGGGCCCACACCCTTAATGCTATGGAAAGAAGCACAAGAAGACAAGTTTGAAGGGCAAGAAAGACCAAGGAAAATAGAGATAAGGAATCCTTCCTTAATCATCCAAAAGTAACTGGACAAAGGAGGGCCAATTGTGCTTGATTATGGCAACCATCCAAGGGGCAATCCTTGAAGAGAAAGTAGTTGCTAAAAATCATCGAGTTTTTGGAGCCCAAGCCAGCAAAGAATAGTTAATTAATCACTTTAGAAAGTTACCTAATTCTTAGTATAGTAATTGGCCATACAAGGCCGAATACCTAGTGTGTTTCCTATTATGTTGTTTCTTATTTTATGCTTTGTAATTGGCTATATAAATGCCCCTAGTGTGTGTGTTTTAGACATTGAAGTTTGCTTAATAAAGCTTTTGCTTTCTTTCGAAATTGGAGTGATTCCTTTTTCAACACTTTGGTGAGTTGCATCTAAAGTCATCTTTGTGTGTGTTGCATCACCAGATTGGGCTTACTTAGAGTTGAGTAAGTTCTCTTATTGGCATCCGTGTCCTTGCTCCTTGGAGGAAGGTTGTGTGAAGAGGTGTCCAACCGTCAAGAGACATTTTCATCAACAAGTCATCCATATGGGCGTCTTCGTGCAAATACTTACTATTCTGGCAACTCAAGTTCTCTCAAGCATATTTTCTACCATGGTGGATATTCCAATTATTCCTGAAGGAGTTCTTTCTTTATTCATCAAAGAAGGCGCGTCGCAAATTTTAGCTCAAAAGCTTCTAAAATGTGGGAGTTATTGGTTTCCAAAGTCTGACCTTCCATAAAGGAGTTGGCAACAATTTAAGGTAACGTGAAGGACCGGTTGATCACCTTCACCATTGATGATCGACCACTCGAGAAAATGCTCGCCACTGTAACATTTTGTACTATTGCTGATCGATCACCATTTCAACTTCAATTTGGGACTGATCAATCCTGGTCAATCTCTACCTTCAATTCGCAATCTTGATCGACTGCCTCGCCTCTTCTTCAAAGCATCCGGTTGATCATCACTTCTTTAGCACCAAATGATCAACTTCTTCAACACTTAAACATCAACATGTTATATTCTTTATTCTCCTTCCACTGGTGCATCACTTATTGTACAACTCTAGACAATATTTGACAATATGACCACTTTCACCACACTTATAACACCTTCGAGTACTGGCTAAACATGGTCTAGAATGATGCTTTCCACACCATACATTGGCTGAACTTTGGTTTTACTTTAATCATCTTTTCTCTATTTTGGTGTTCTCCTCTTCCAATGATCTTTTCACTCCTCTAGAGCTTCCTTCACCATCTTTTAATTGTGCTTGAATATGATTTCCGTTCCATCATTATCCTTAGTTAACTCATCTTCCTCAACCCACTTCTTCAACTATTCCAAACTCTTGAATTGTTACTCAATGATCTTAAACAATTGGTCATTTATCTTATTTCTCTCCTTGATATTCTTTCTTAAATCTTCCTCCATCTTGTTTTGTTGACAAATTGGTAATATACTATAAAATAACTTGACAATCTAACTTTAAAAACATAATTGTACTTACAATCAATGAAGTATTTCTACGTTGAGGCTTGTGTTGGTAAACAGTCTATAGAACCAATTTTAAAGCCAGGGTGCTCAGATACCATATCTGTAGCGACCTGTTTTTCATTTTCATTTAAAAACCTTTAAAATAAAATGTATAGCAAAAGACCTTCCTTTTTAAAATAAATTTAAACTAAAGAAAAATATGTTATAACAAAATTCTTTTCTTTAATTATTAAAAGTATACATATTATCACATAAAATAAATCTCTTTCCTTAAAACATTCCTGTTTAGTATAGCCAGCACAATATCTCGTTGTGAAATCCTCCATCAACTGCTCCTCTTCATCTTCCACTAATGTCATTGTAATACCCTGATTCTCCGTAACTGAATTAAGTAAAGATAATTAGGAAATTAGTTGAGTGTAATAGGATTATTTGGACAATTATTGAAGATTTATTATATAATTATGAAGCAAGTTATAAATTGTTGAGGAATTGGTTAAAGATTAATTGGGAATAAATTAAAGGAGATTAATTAAATAAAGAGATGAATTAATTGAATAAAAGGGAAAGAAATGGAGAAACGCAGTGTTTTGGGCAGAAGCATGAATTTGGTAAGTTACATTAGACTGGTCAAATGTAGCAATCGATCAGGAATTTGTGGTCTACTATTCTTGTCGACTGGTCCCACTAAAAAACGTGAGAAATGGGTTGTGTGTTGATCTGGCTGAAGAAAAATTGGCAATCCCAATATGTGATCTCTTTTATGATTCTCCCACATCTTCTCCCTTTACAGATGGCAAGATATGGGGATGATTAGGTGAAGTTACATTGGGATATATGAGGCTTATATGGTACGTTGTTGATAGAGAGAATAAAGACAGAGAAGAGAAAGAGAGGCAGAGACGGAGAGTGAGAGTGAGGTGAGAGCCGAGCTTCTGTGAGAGATAAGAGGGAAGGAGAGAAATACCAAGAAAGGAAAGAAGAAGAAGCAAAACAGAGGAAGAGTGATAGAGAGCTTCTATCTTCAGGTATGGAAAAATCCCTTCATGACTGTTTACAGTTTTGATTCTCTGTTGTTGAATTTGGTTATTAGACGTTGAGGAATATGGATATGCTCTGATTGGATTTATGTTCCGTGTCTCCGTTATTGAATTGTGAACATTGTTGAACTTTTGATTCTGCATGTTGACAATTGTTTCTAAACGATGGAGATATATACACTATTATGATATGTTTGTTCTATTCTCTGTTGATGTTGTTTGGATTATTATCCGTGAAGGTTGTGATGCTGTTGGATAAGCTTTTGTGTCCTGTTGGCCATGGTTTGGAGAGTTCATTATTATACAATGGTTAGATGTGGTTCAAGTCCCTATTATCATTCAATAGAATTTTAATGGGGGTTATCAAGTTATAGGTTTGAGAATACGGAAGGTTGATGTGTATATTGATGATTAAATGTTATGGATTCATGAAGGTATTGATGGTATTGAAGAGGAAGAGCTCAAAGGTAGTGAAGATAGCATGTAAGTGACACGCATATGTTTTCTTCTATGGGGCCCTACATTGCAAGAATTGGGAATTGTATGTTGCCTGTTTACTACTCTAATAGATTACTAAGTTAGCTTGTGATCATGTTCTGAGGATTGTATTGATATTTGCTGCATGTTTATTAGATATAAGTTCTTTTAATAATGTGTTTATTAGTTTTGAGTTAAAGATAATGATAATGAGATTAAGCATGTTTGAGGCCTACATAGAGGAGATTGAACTATATGCATTCACAAGCATCATGATTTTCAAAACGATACAAAAATGGTTTTTATGCATGGTTTTAAAAAGGAAATAGAAACAAAATGTAATGTAAAAGAGATGATATGAGATGTGGGCTTGTTTGTTGGTCCTCGGTTGGTGCCAGAACTGGTAGGCCAACGGGTGAGTGAGGCTGTTTAAGCGTTGTAGCGCACAGCCGCTAGCAAAGCTTTCGGTCATAGCTAGATCTGCTTATCCCTGAGGTTCGGATGTTGTATATCAGTGTACACAGTAGCTAACATGTGGTTCAATTGTAGTCGAGCCTTTATCACATAGTGGGTCCTCGATTGGAGTCGGGACGGACCGACCAATGGTTAGTGAGGTTGTTTAAGCGATGGAGTACACGGCTGCTAGTAGGTGGAGGTTGTAACGACCCGGTTTTTATTGCCTTTTAAAAATTGCGTCAAATTAAAAATTTTTCTTTTTATAAATGTAGCGGAAGATTCTTCCTTCATAAACCAATTAAAAGACGATAATTAAACTCTTTTTCTTAAAAATTTTATAAAACATAAACCCAATTAAAAGACATTAATAATTCTTTTCTTAAAATCTTTTATGAAACGCAGTGGAATATAATTAAAACAAAGCATTAAAGAAATACCATTTGCTTCTTTTACAATTTAATATTTTACAAATCCTTTACAAAATTATTTACAAACCATTTCTTGCAATTCTCTTTAACCTAACCAGCCACAAGATCTGCACATGCAAATTCTTCATCAACTGCTCCTTAATTTGTTCTTCTGTTCTCGTGCGTGTACCTACATCACAAGACTTAACTAATAAGTCAAAGGGTCAGTAAGTGATATAAAATAAAAGGTATGATGCACATGTCATGCAGCTTTTAAAATCTCTTTTCGTTTTCTGTTTTTGTTTATGTTCTATCTTTTCTTTTCTTTTTCTTTTACCATATTATTGATCTTAACTTTGTTGTTCTGCCTTTGGTATTCAACGCAAGCCTCAACCAATGGGGGACTAGTCCATCCAAAGCCTCTAACCATGGGCACCATGTCCACCAAACCTCTATTTATAAGTTTGAGTTCAACACCAAAGTTTTAACCCTCTAACATCGAAATGTAACTCAACCATTGGGGGGCTAATCCACTCAAAGCCTTTAACCATGGGGACAATGTCCACCAAGCCTCTCTTTATGAGTTACATACCAAAGCCTCAACTAGTTACCATTGGAACACAACTCAACCACTGGGGGACTAATCCACCCAAAGCCTCTAACCATGGAATCAGCGTCCACCAAGCCTCTATTTATGAGTTACGTGTGAAAGCCTCATCATATCCATTATCCTTTCTTTACTTAAAACTTTATCGTTATCATTTAATATTCGTTTCTGTTCTCTTTTCAAAACCATGGATGAAAACTCATTTTCATATCGTCTTGAAAACCATGATGCATGATACTCGTGTATGCATACAGTTCAATCATATCTCTATATAACCTCGAAACATGATCATTTATTAAATATATCATTAAAAGAACCTAATTCTAATAAACACCTAGCAAACAGCATTACAATTCACAGAATATGGTCAATATTGGGTAAAGCAGTAAACAACCTAAATATTCTATTAAAGTGGTAAACAGTCAGCAAACAAAGTCCTAATTCTTGCGATGTAGGGTTCGAAGCCCAAAACACAAGCAGTATCACTTACCTCGTTTCCTTACAGCGTTCAACGCTTATTCATTATTCTTTTCTTCCTTCTTTAGTACCTTCACAATTGATAACATTTATCATTAATCTAATCAATTAATCAACTCATTAATCTCACCATCTTTTATATTCTAATTTCTTATACATTACCTACTAGAGTTTCCTAAACGAAACCGCTTCATTAATAACAACTCAGCTTAATCACTTAATCTCGATTCATAGCGTTTAGAAACTAAGTTCAACACATAGCGAAGACCATCATGGTTCCATCCATGATTTATAGGCCCATAAATCAACGCCAAATAACAATATCTAAATCGAAACATTAATCTACATTAATCCAATTTTCATAATATATTTATTCGAGCAACAGAGTATCGATCCACAATTCAATCCAACGCACATAACATCTTTACTTCACAAACCAAACAATATTCCATCACAATAACGTATAGAGGATATAAAAAACAGCAGTGCACAACATTCATTTTCACATAAATAGAGAGCATACATAATCTTCATCCTTTTGTATCAATATCCTCAGACCTAGAACAACCAACTAACCAACAATGGAGCTTCACCAATCCTAACCAAAAGAAGGAACAATCCATGTATATCAACCTATTATAACCAGTTATGGTTCACAAATAACAAGCCACATAACAGGACATATTCAACACGTCAGTCCCAAATATATGGCCACAACAAAAATCACTAACAATGACATAAAATTCTTCACAGCAAGTAACCACTATTGTTCAAAACCAACAGATTATTCCATCTAATAAACTCTTTCAGAAATCCATAACTGAATATCTCAAACTAACTAAAGCAATCCAAAACAATACCCAATATCACTGTTAGACTCAACACCATAAACAGAAACCAAATGACCAAAATAGCCAAGAAGGAATTCTCACCAGCAGACAAGGCAGACCCGAGAGCAACAACTCCTCCTCCTTCTTCCTCTGCCTTCTTTCCTTCCTCTCTTCCTCTTCTTTTCTCTTATTTGTTTCTCACCTTCACAGCTCTCGGTCTCCACTTCTCCAGAGTGTTATCACAGAACACTCCTCACTGCCATCCCTTCCTCTAAATTTCTACTTCACCAGAGAGGCACACTTTGTCATGCCTCTGCCACCCACGCCATGCCCTGTCTTCACCTCGGCCACGTCTTCCACGAGAGGTTGTCTCCCACTTTCTCCTTCATTTCACCTCATAATTCGAGTGAGTGCCAGCTGGAAGAAACATGGAGAATTGTCTTCACAGCCAGAACCAAAATGAACTAGGTTCCCCTTACAGAATCGGTTCATGCACCACAGCTAGACCGTCGACCTTAGTTCGTCCCAAAAATCCCTTGCCATCGCCAATTCATCCCTGCAACTCACCCCTGCCAACGACCGATCAACAGAATGCAAAGGAGAAGGAGAAATTGGCTAGACTTACCTCAACCCAACCCCAAAAATCATCGCTAGTGGAAGCTCCGATCTCAAGCCCTAGCCATGACTCACCGCTTTGTTCCGCCCGCAGCCATTCGCCTAGACGTCGCTACGCCGTGAGAGAGCTCCGGCCCGAGCGGCATTGTCATCTCCCTCACGGGTTCTCCTTCCAAATTGCTCTCCCTCTCTCTCGGTCTCCTTCTCCCTCTCTCGATTCTCTCTTTCTCCCAAAAAATTGCAGACCAACATAACTCTCCCATTTCTTCTTTTGTTTTCCAGCCCGACCAGCAAAGTATGAACCAGTTCGGCACTCCATTCCCCCTTAATTCCTATTATTTTTAATTCCTCATTTAATCTTCACTTAATATTCAGTTAATCTTCATTAATTATTCTCTTACCTCTTAATCCCAATTAATTCTCACTTAATTAAATTCTTCTCTTAACAAAGAACCGAGCACTCCTTATTTTCATGCCGAGTCAAACCAAACCGGTTCAATCCATATTTCTCCCCTTTAAATTTTAATTCTATTTAATTATCCAATATAATACTCCCCCTAATTAATACTAATTATCATCTAGTAAAATCCTATAAATTATAATCTAACAAATACTTCCTTAGTGATATCCAATAATTATCCAATTAGTCCAAATACTCTCCAATTACTTTCGAATTATCCTTATGAAATTCCAATATAAAAAGTCAGGGTATTACAGAGATTGTAGCCCAAGATAAATGTTGTGTGTTGTAGCGTACAGCAGCTAGCAGAGCTTTCGGTCGTAGCCAGAGCTGCTATACCAGAGGTGTCGGGTTAGAAAACAATAATAGAAACGGAAAACAAGAAAAAGACTCAAACGTAAAAGATAAAGAAAAACAAAAATAGGAACTGCATGTGTTTTTAAAGAGCATGGCACGTGCATTTTAGACTTTATTTTATATCACTTACTAAGCATTAGGCTGATTAGTTTATGTCTTGTGATGTAGGTACATGCACGAGAACATGTGAACAGGTTAAGGAGCAGTTGATGAAAGATTTGCACGCACGGATCTTATGGCTAGATAGGCTAATGGATTTAAGGAGAAATGGTTCGTAAAGGCTTTGTAAATGTATTTAAATTGTAAAAGAAAAGGAAGTTTATTTAAATGATTGAATAAATGTTTTTAATTCGTAAAGTGTTTTATTCAATTATTCTTCCGCTGTGTTTTACAAAGGATTTTATGAAAGAAAAGTCTTCCGCTATTTTTATAAAAGAAAAAGTTTTAAATTTTACACGTTTTCAAAGGAAAAAAGTTACAGGTCATTACAGTCGTTACTTACATCACAAGTCATAAGCTATGAGCCTAATGCTCAGTAAGAATAGATATCTAAAAATAGAATCTGTGAATATGAAATGCATATGCTGTATAATATATAATCATGCATTTTTATCCTATCTTTTCTTTTTACGTTTATGTTAACAGTCCAGAATGATTGGAGAACATTAGTCTAAGGGAAAAGATACATCTTTAAGGGTTCTCATAAGCAGAACCATAACTAAACCCCCTGTCTAACAACTTCCTATTAATGTTTATTCAATTCATTTCATTTACATTTGTTAATTCAAGGGGTGACCATTCATTCCAAATAGATATTGTCTGCTTTAGGTGAACTTTTAGCCCGCACAGATTTGTTCTTGGCTAGCGTCTCATACCACTAGCCCAAAACACGTCTATTTGGTATAGATGACACCCACTTATCATTTACATTACAATACTATGCATGCAAACAATTTCTTATCGTAACTAAATCATGATGCATGAAATACGTATGATCAATACAATATACATTATCATCTACACAATTCATCACAACAACATTTTACATTTCTTTCATTTATCGTGTCATTAACAATCAACATTTTATTCTTTAATCGCATCAATACTAATGTAATACTCGGTTTTTTCATAGCGAGATTTAATAAGAATAATTGAGAGATTTATTTGATGAGAAATTTAATTGAGAAATATTTGGATAATAATCAATGATTTATTTAATGAGAAATTAATTTAGGAAATAAAATTGGGAAATTTAAATTGGACCCATAATAATCGTTAATCGATATTTGGAATAAGTCAGGAATTGAAAATTGGGTCAATCAATATACGATATGTATATTTGATAATTATAGATTTATTAAAGAAATTAAAATGAATAAAATGAAATTAAGAATTTAAAAGGAAAAATGAGGGATTAAATTTATGGGAGAAATTTATAAGAGGAAGGGTGAAGTAAACCGGTTCACCCCGTGAACTGGTCTGGCTGAAGGAAAAAAGAATGGCCCATGGCCATTTGTGAAAAGAGAGCAGAAAGAGGGAGAGGGAGAACGACAAAGAGAGAGGGGAGCGAATCAGGCGGCTCCTTTGCGACGGCGAGCAGATAGTGGCGACGAGTGGGTTGCGGAGCTTTCGCTTGGGCATTCGGGTGAGAGGAATGGATTCCGCTGGTTGAAATCGGAGCTCCAGCTAGCTGCATTTCTGGCGTCAGGTCAAGATGTGCCCCAGCACTTTGTCATTTTCTAGTGGCTAGCAAAGATGGATTGGTGACGGTGATGGAATGGTAGCAATCGACGTGGGATTGGCGAAGGCAAGACTAGGTTGTCGGTTCATGAGGAATGGTTGTGGTCCGGCTTCCAGTTTTTTCCAAACCAGTCTGGCTCTTGCTCTGCAGAAGGCAACAACCTGGACTTATGTGGAGGAATGGGGGAAAGCAGAGTAAGGCTTGGGGGTATGGCGTAGGTGTCCGAGGCATGGAGGAGGAGTACCTCTTTGTGAGGTAGAAACGCAGAGGGAAGGGCACGGCAGGGAGAGGAGCTCTCAGGTGAGCCGAGAGTTGTGAAAGATGGAGGCTAAGCTGATGCTCTCTGGAGGCTGAGAGCCGAGAGCTTTTGCGAGGAGGAGAAGTGGTGAAGCTCCCGAGTATTCTTCTGGTATAGAATTTCTTCCTCTGTTTATGTATTCATAGATTTTGGTAGGGCTTATGCTTTGGATTTTCTAGAGATTTTGGATAAATCGTCTACTGCATCCATGATAACAGTTTATGCTCCCTGTTTCATTCCCACAGCATACGTGATTCCCTGTTGTTGCTTCTGCTTAGTTGGTTTTGGAATGCTTTTGTTGCCTGTTAAACCATAGTTTTGTTAGCTATAATACGTAAGACTAAGTTGAAGATTATGTTGGTTCAAGTTGGAATTGGGTTCTGTGATTCTATTTGGAAATGTTATATTCTATGTTATTCTATTTGAGATAGGTTATGCTTCGTTTTAGGCATTAACGGGTTTTTAGAATTGCTACGTAATTAAGGATAGGAAAAGAATTAAATTAATAAGTTATGATTATTAATTGATAGATGTTTTAATTATGAAGGTATTGAAAAAAAAGAAAGAAATGATAAAGATTAAATACGAATATGCGATAATGCTTCTAGGTAAGAAATTGAGTATAGTCGTTGGGCAGTTGAGGCCCTACACCATTAGCAGTGTGTTTCCCTAAATTGTTGTTTGCGTTTCTACTATGGTGTCATATTATGCCTATGTTATTCGCACGTTATTAATTTAATCTCTAAGCATGTTTAAGACGTTAGCATATTGTTATTGTTTCCTTTAAATTGGCAAGCATGTCTATACTGCTATTGTTTCCTTTAAATTTTCAAGCATGTCTATATTGTTATTGCTTTCTTTAAATTACTAAGCATGTCTATATCGTTATTGCTTTCTTTAAATTACTCAGCATGCCTATGATATTATTGTTTCCTTTAAATTGCATAGCATGTCTACATTGTTATCGCTTCCTTTAAATTAACAAGCACGCCTATATAGTATGTTAGTAGACTTCCATATCTCATACTTCTATATTGTTGTGATTACTACTTTATGTCTCATATTTTTATACTGTTACGATTACAGCATTTCATTGATATGCATCACGATAATGTTTCTCATTGACATGCATCATGATAATTGAAACAAGTAGGAAGTGCCACCTATGGAGTGGTACTCATATGCATTACATGAGGAAAATGAATGAATGAAATGAAATGAATGAAAGGAAAAGAAAATGTGGAGTTTGGGGACGAACGGGTAGTTCGAATCTTATCAGGTAGTCTGAACTAAGTCTCCTTCCTTATTGGGAACGAGACCAGCTACCTTAGGTGGTTAGAAGCCGACCAAGACTATACCTCCAACACAGGTTCCTCTAATCTCCCGCTCGATGTACGAGTTATGAATGAAAGAAAGAATGAATGAATGAAATGTAAAGAAAATATTGGTTTGAGGCAGGACCCATTCCAAAAAGAATTAAAGAGAGGCATACATCATACTACATATCTCATTTCTTACTAGGCCTCAGGCTCACAGTTTGCTAATGGTGTAGGTACACACACGAGAAAATGATGAACAGATCAAGGAGCAGTTGATGAAGGATTTGCACGGGTGAGACTTGTGGCTAGTTAGGCTAAGTAAAATAAAAGAGAAAAAAGAGTTTTGTAAATATAAAGTAACAGTTTATTTAATGTCCTTTTAAAATGAACGATTTATGCTTCTGCTGTAAAAATGAGAAAAATGGATTTTATAAATAAATTCTTTCTCTGTCAATAAGGATTTAAATAACGAGTTTTAAGTAAGATATTTTAACGATCGGGTTTTTAAGAAAAACTTTGATTTCAATTGAAAGGTTTTAATAAGGATTCAATTGTTTTATAAAAGTTTTAAATTTAACGTATTTTTAAAGTAAAGAAAAAATCAAATCGTCACAACTAACCTCATATATAGGCTATAACTAATCACATGTGAGCATACAAATAATCACACCATATCATAATAATATTCTCACAAATACATAACATATCAAACAATTTCCTAAACTCTTGTGATGTAGGCCAAAAGGGCAACTTAAATTCATTGCTTACCTTGAATCGTTAATGCGAGTCCACACTTGAAATGTCCTCTTCAATAATCACCCCTTCACTTCAACAACCTTTATAATCAACAATAACATCAACAACCATACAATTTATCAAGTATATAATCTAGGGTTTCCAACTAGATTTCATTTTCTTCAAACTTCTATAACCTTCCTTATTCTTAACTAATTTCATAACTTCCCCCACCTAATTTCTTCATTTAAACGTCCTTAACATTATGTGTAACATTCCAGTTATTCTTTCAATTTAAAACTCACGATTTTTGAAAACTTTTTCTTTTAAATCACAGTGGAAGACTTTTCGTTTGAAAACTAACTTAAATAAAAAATGCATAAATAAACTCTTTTTCGTTAAACTATTTATTACTTAAAACGTTTCATATTGTAAAACTTTAAAACATTGCAATAGCGGAAGACTTGTATTTCTAATACTTAAGGAATTAAACATCATTTGAAAACCTCCTTTTATGTAATGAAATACCATAACAAAAGTTCACTTTTCAAAAACGTTATTGCCAAAAATTACATTTCTTCTTTAAACCTTTTAGCCTAACCAGCAGCCAAACCCGCAACGCACAAATGTCCCATCAACTGCTACTATCTTTAATCCTTTGCATACCTACATCACACGACCTAACTATGAGCCTAACGCTCAGTACGTAGTATAAAAGTAAAATGTGCTTATATAATACTATTCAAACACATACAATTTTCTATTTTTGTTTATCTGTCTTTTACCATTTTCTTCTCATTATTGAGTTTTCCCTTATCTGTTTTTCCATTAAACATCTCTTTGAGTGAGAGCAACTTCTTCAGTTTCCGAACTCATTCACCCGTTAGTTTCTGAACTCACCCAAACGAGTTCACTTCCGGTAAATAGTTACGGCATCAACCAAAAGCTATGCTAGCAGTTGTACACATCAATGTACAACAATTGGTTCCGACATCAATCGAGAACGCACTAGCAGCCATGCGCATCTACGCTAATGGCCTCACTTACCATTAGCTGGTCTGTTTAAACATCAATCGAGAATAAACTCTTCATATTCTTTTACAAAATTGTCTTTTACTATTATTTCTTACTCTTTTACACTTAAAATAAATCCTTACTTTTATAATGTTTTGCATGATAATTTTTGGGATATTACAACCACTTCTACAGTGGTCAACCATTTTCCAACCCGAGAGCCCCTTGTTTTCAATCTGTCAAAATTTTGGTAGATCACTTCTACATTGGTCGACTATTGTCCAACCCGAAAGCCCCCTAAAACCAATATGTACAAAAATTGGTCGACTAGTTCTAATTTGGTCAACCACTTCTTCCTTAAAACCTACCATAACCATTTAAATCTCCACTCCTCCATATGCAACAACATAAAACTCCCAATATAGATCACAAATCCTCAATTTAACACATTTAACTTATATATCTCTATTTTCAAACATTTATAAAAAAACAAAACACATTACATAAAATTCCTTTACATTAAAACAAAAATTTCATGAATATTACATCTTCCTTTGTGGAAACTTGTTTTTCCTTTGAAAAAAAATAATTTTTCATGAATTTTATTTTAAAGACTCACTTTCTGAAGCAGAAAGACAACGTTCTACTGTGAAAAGATAACATTTTATAACGGAAAACTTAATCACGATTTTTACTCTATTCTTTTATCATAATTGAATATTTTATTTTATTTATTAGTAAGAATTATTTAGTAATTGACTTGCCATTAATCTCATAATACCATGATTGTTTTATTAATTTTTTGTTATATAATATTGTATTTTTTTCATTGTTGTAATTATTGCCAAGATATTTTAAAGGGTTATTTTTATCGGATACCCTGAATTATGGGCACCTTTTTATCTATTACCTTATGGTTTAAAAATTTGCAAAGAACACCCTGTACTATGCAACATTTTCAGCTGACACCTTCTGTGTAGCTCCGTTTGTTCTTATTTGCAGAAGCCCTCCCAGCTGCTCCTCTCCTCTCCTATCCTATCCTCTTCAACACTCTATCGCTCCTCTTCTCTCCGAAGCATGAAGGCGAAGGCGAAGACGAAGACGACGACGGCTTGAAGCAAAGCCCGACTTTGCGAAGCGACCTCCGGCTGGGCAAAGAAGAACCCTGCTCTGCGAACCCCTGCGCTGCAAAGACGATCGATCCCCTTCTCTGCGAAAAGGTGGCTGGTTTGATTTTTCTGACCAGTATTGGTGAAGGGGTGAGAGTTGTTGTTTCTTCATTCATCTGTGTAGATGAAATTGGCTTTTGTTGAAATTGGCTTGAATGAAATTGGATTCTCGTTATGCTTTCATTGAATGAAATTGCAGAATTGAAATTGTTGCTGGAAATTGCAAAATTTGAGGATCAGAAGCTACGCATAGAGGATGCCAAGAATGCCACCTTTGCTGCCATAGAGGAAGGGAACGTGCCTGGTGGTGCTGCTGCATTGGTCCATCTCTCCACTACTGTTCCAGCTATCAGGGAAAAGCTTGAAGATTCCGAAGAGCAACTTGGTGCTGACATTGTACAAAAGTTAACATCTAGAATTCTCATTTATGCAAAAACTGAATGTGTGTGGTTCTAGAAAATGGAATATTTTGCAACATAATTTGCTTGTTAAAGAAAGTGGAAGGGAGGACAATTTTTGTTCCTGATTCTTGACGTCCAATTTGTTTCTGTTCAGGCCCTATTAGCACCTGCATTATTGATAGCTCAAAATGTCGGCATTAAAGGAGAGGTGGTTGTGGAGAAGATAAAATCAAGCGAATGGGAGTTGTTGATTTGATGTTTCTGACCACTCTTGGTGAAGGGGTGGGAGTTGTTGTTTCTTCATTCATGGAGGACTGTATGGTTTATGGAGTTGATATTGCGCATATGCAGAGCTAAGAAGACCGATTTTTAAGAGAGGTAAATCATTTGTAGCTGAAAAATTCAAGGTGCTGACTCGTAGTGAGCGAACGGGTATAAAATACTCATCATTTACACTGCCTCAAACAAGTGAGAACGAGGCATAAAATTTATTGTTGTAAAATTTGTTGGAAAATGGGTGTGGCATTTGACTTAGAAAATTTGGATAAATGAAGTGTATGATTGATCTTGAGATTATATTGTGATTGATCTCTATCTCGTGAATTTTTATCTCTTAGAAATTGATAATGGCAGCATTTATTGTAATTCACAAAAAGTTGAATCTTTTATTGTTATTGTTAGTTGAATCACAAAAAGTGCACAATCGACATGTTCTCTGTATGCCTAAACCATGGCAGTTTTACTTCTAGCACAAACATCTTTTTTGCAAAAATTATTTCCCAAGAATACGATTTCACCGAATCAAAGCTTCCGAATGCTCCATATTCCTTGGCATATCGCGTGATTGTCCAGCCACTGCTGAATTTCCCACTCCCAGCAGTGCTTAATATTGACATTTTTAGCCATCTCATTTTATCCCTGCACACAAAATAAACAATTAACAAGAAGCTTCCAAATCAAAGCTTTCGAATGCTCCACTCCTAATAATGCATTCAATGTAAATAAGGCAGTAAAAAATTCATACCAGTCCATTCTATCTCTCTTTGCGCAGTCTAGGCCCTTTATCTGCTGTTGCACCAAATAAGAAAAAGTTCTCTTCTCCAATTTCCTCTATGATGTCAACATTGTCCCCATCCAATGTTCCAATTATGAGGCAGCCATTGAGGGCAAATTCATAGTTCCAAACACAAAAGCACGGCGCTATCGACCACAGCAAACGCAATTTGACATGAACGTCCCTCCTGATTGCATCATCAAAGCTACTTAGCAAATATTCTCACTACACACCTAAAGATGTGAGAAATGTATGAGAAGATCACACCGTTAGACCCTGCGGAAGGGCAGCCATGGGTGCCTTGGGCTTAGGCTTTTCCACCACAATAGCCTACGTGGTCAAGACCATTCCAGTAACACATCTTGTGACCTTGGCTGGGTCAATAACACTAGACTCTACCAAGTTCTCATACCGGTCTGTCATTGCAATGTAACCTATCTCCCATTCGCTTGATTTTATCTTCTCCACAACCACCTCTCCTTCAATGCCGACATTTTGAGCTATGAATAACGCAAGTGCTAACAAGGCCTGAACAGAAAAAGATTGGACTTCAAGAATAAGGAACAAAAATTTTCCTCCCTTCTACTTTCTTTAAACTAGCAAATTATGTTGCAAAATATTCCATTTTCTAGAACCACCCACATTCAGTTTTTGCATAAATGAGAATTCTAGATGTTACCTTTTGTACAATGTCAGCACCAAGTTGCTCCTCAGAATCTTCAAGCTTTTCCTTGATAGCAGGAACAGTAGTGGAGAGATGGACCAATGCAACACCACCACCAGGCATGATCCCTTCCTCTATGGCAACAAAGGTGGTATTCTTGGCATCCTCTATGCGTAGCTTCCGATCCTCAAGTTCTGCAATTTCCAGCAACAATTTCAATTCTGCAATTTCATTCAATGAAAGCATAACAGGAATCCAATTTCATTCAAGCCAATTTCAACAAAAGCCAATTTCATCTACACAGATGAATGAAGAAACAGCAACTCTCACCCCTTCACCAATAGTGGTCAGAAAAATCAAATCAGGCACCTTTTCGCAGAGAAGGGGATCGATCGTCTTCACAGCGTAGGGGTTCGCAAAGCAAGGTTCTTCTTTGCCCAGCCGGAGGTCGCTTCACAGAGTCAGGCTTTGCTTCAAGCCGTCGTCGTCGTCGTCATCGTCATCTTTGTCTTCGCCTTCGTGCTCCGGAGAGAAGAGGAGCGATAGAGTGTTAAAGAGGAGAGGAGAGGAGCTGCTGGGAGGGCTTCTGCAAATTAGAACAAACGGAGCTACACAGAAGGTGTCAACTGAAAATGATGCATAGTACAGAGTGGTCCTTGCAAACTTTTAAACCATAAGGTGATAGATAAAAAGGTATTCATAGTTCAGGGTATCAGATAAAAATAACCCTATTTTAAATTGCATAATTCATAAAATATTTTACCTAAAAAGCTTGCCTAGCCATTGTCCTAAGAGCAAATCCATGGTGTCAAAGTACAAGTCCAATCATAAAAAAAAAGTTGTATAAATTATTGAAAATTAATTATAATTTAATTTTCATTCTAATTCAGTCCTTGTAACTATTAAAAAAGATGTTTGTGATGATGATAGCAACAGACGTTTCTAATTCAGTCTTTGTAACTATTAAAGAAGATGTTTGTGATGATGACAGCAACGGACGTGTGAATTATTCTAATTCAAACTTATTATTATTTTGTGAAAGTAAACCAAAAGAATTTGCTTTTAAACATAAAAGAATAATGTTAGAAAGAAGAAAGAGGGCCTACTTTCATACATAGCGCCTGTACAAATTCATGGCGGCTATACACGTTTTTCTTTTGTCATACCTTCCTCCTCTTTTGTCATACCTTCCTAAAAGACTTTGTTGTTGAAATATACTTATCAAAATTCTTAGTTATTTAAAAATGAAAAATTAACAAAATAACGGTTAAACTACGGCAATAATAATAAGTTAATTATTAAATAATTTTTTTTAAAAAATAAAATATTCAATTATAAAAAAGTAAATTACAAAAAAATTCGCCATTAACACCGAACTTATTTTGAAAAAAAAAAATAGAAAGTTTTTTCTCAAAAATGTCTTTTTCAATGTCATTTGAACACCTTGTTTTAACTAAGTTTTTTAAAATACAAACTAGAGATTCTCATATATTTTTATTCAGAGAATCACCGACGAAATAAACATTTTTCCTCTCAACAATTCTATCATTCTATTGTCATCTAATCTGAATTTAAAATAATAATTTTAGGAAAGAAATAAAGTTTAATAAATTGAAGCAAATGAACAATTCTTAGCGATCAATGAAATAATTTAGTTTTATACCTTAGAAGACTGCAGTCATTTGATTTTCCATTTGAAAGTCTGATAATTTCCTATATTATTTCTCGTATTCGAATTCTTTTATGTATCATATTTGTTTGACAGTGAAATAGTATAATTCAATATTTTTCTTCTTTGATCTACATTTTTTTTTCTTCTTCAGGTTTACTCTTTTCCAAAAACGTTAAATTACTTAAAAGAATTTATAGTTTGATTGGAAAGACGTCATCTTTCTAATGCGAAAAGTCGTATTTCTGCTGCAAAAATTTGTATTTCCTTTGAAAAAAGTAATTTTTCCTGAGTCATATTTCAAGGATTCACTTTTCGCAATGGAAAGACAACGATCCGCAACGGAAAGAAAACGTTATTTAACTGAAAAACGTGATGACGATATTTGCTTCATTCATTTTTTTTTATAGTTGAGTATTTTATTTCTTAGCAAAAAATTATTTAGTAGTTGACTTGTTATTGATTCCATAATTCAATTGTTATTTTATTAATTTAAAAAAATTAAATAATAATAACAATTCATATTGTCGGAATATTTGTTAAAAGAAAGAATTAGAATGGGAAAATGACAAATCAACCATCATACTTTGTGATCAATGACAAGTCAACCACTAAACTATTTTTGCTAATAAAATAACCACTGAACTATGGAAAAAAGTCCCCGCAAACACCGCTGTCACTTTTGCTATTAAACGCATTGACTTCAATCCGCGGTGGATCAGTAGACGATTTGTCGTGGATCGTTATTTTTTAAAATAACGTTATAATATTGATGATCCACCACGAATCATTATATGATTCACTGCGGATTGATAATGATCCATCACAGATTGGTAATGATCTGCCGCAGATCAGCGTGCGTCATTCTGCATTCTTGTGCCTTATTATATAAGACTCGACTGACCGCAGCGGCGAGTTCACCGCGAACCACGATATCCTCTATGAACATTCGTACTTTCAGACCTTCATTCCACACTGCTTAATTGATACTAATGGATTCTCGCGCATCAAAGAAAATGTCGCTCAAGCAAAAGGGTGAGTCGTCTCAGGCTGGGCTCGGCCACGGCCAGAAACGACAGACTCGGGCTTGAATGAAGTCGGATTGCAATCAAGCTCGTCGATCACTTACACGGCAATGTACCCACCATGGTGGCAAGATGGAGCACCTTGTTAGCCTAAGTGTGTTAGGCATATTTATATTTTGATGATGAGCAATTTAACTAAAGTGTAAAAGTTGTTTATTCATTGAATTAATAATTATCTTTTTTGATATTTAAATTGGAAATACCCTTGATCAAGGGTATTGGAATTGTTTAATATGTTCTTCTAAATCTATGCAGTGATATGGGAGATTTTTATGACTTAGAGGACATGTCTCGTGCAAGATTGAAGTGTCAAGTACACACGCGGACGCGGACTAACATGTGTGGATGGCAAGGAGGCGTCCTCAAGAAGAAAATTCTGCATCCCCAGTGCAAACTGTGTTGCAGCGGACGACGCGGACGCGAAGGACGCCATTTCGAGTTGTCCACTTTGAATCTACCATTTCAAAGATTCATACGGACGAGTCACACGGTCGAGGCGAACGCCATTAGCGTCCACATCCCTTCAGCAACGCGGACGGGAGAAGAAGCTAAGGACGCCACGGATGCCAATCCATGTCGTCCAATTTGAAGCTATCTTTCAGAGCTCAACGCAGACGATTCATGTGGACGATGCGGACGCTAGATTTTGCGTCCGCTTTGCCTCTGTCCATTGAATGCGGACGAATCATGCGGATGGTGCGGATGGGAGAATGGCGTCCGCAAGTACGCAGATTTCTACGACGTCTATTTTCCAACGTTCGACTGTGGACGATCCTAAAGGTGTTGAGGACGTCCGCACTGTGAAAGTTTATAAATAGAAGGACTTCGAAGAAGGAAGGCACCGAAGCGATATTAAGCGAAGCTCTGACAAATTTCCGACTCAACATTTGTGTACGAATTTGAGTGATAAAACATCCTCCAAAGTACTTGTGTGAGATCATTAAATTTTTGGAAGGATTGTTGTATTTGTGAGAGCTCAACATTTTCCGAGAGAAAATTAAGTTATTGTAAAGGTTTGATTGACACCCGTGCAAGTTCAATCAATTGTAACCGGATGTGGTTAGTTGAATACATCTTCAAGGGAGGACCTTGAAGCGCGGACGTAGGCGTGCTTTGCCGAACCGCGTTAACAACTCGGTGTCAAGATTTCTAACTCTATCTCTTATATTAGTTGTCTTATTGTGATTGCTTTGTGATTAATTTGATATTAGTTAGAAAAATTATTATTGCACGAAATTTATTAAATAACCTAATTCACACCCCCCCCCCCCCCCCCCATTTAGGTTAATTTCGATCCTACACACCTATGGTTCAGGTTGGAGCAGCTACAGTTGACGTTGGAGGATACGCAATTGCCTTTGTTATAGAAGCCCAAGTCGAAGCACAACCTCAACTTCAACCTCAGCCTCAACAACGACCGGTAGCAGTTTCATTAGTCCGTTTCCAACCCGTTATAGCAAGGTTCCACTGCCCACTCTTCAGGACAGTTGACGTGAAGAAACCGTATGAAGCTGATGTTAAACACCGTTCAATTATTGTTTTTAGAATATTGGACTTCGTGTCATTGACTAAATATGAAATTAAAGAATTGTTTGAGGGGGCTGGCTTAGCTAGTTTGTGCCGATTAGGTGGAAGTTACTGTGAGCGGATTGTCAAACTGTTTTATGCAAATTTGGAACATTCCACCCAACCACTAGAGGTCCGGACTTACATGTTTGGATGGGAGTTGAGCTGACTCCCAACAATATTAACATATGGAGGGACCAAGCGATTGTTATTACCAAGTATCTTGGGAGCCACCTTTCATTAGAAGAAGAGAAGGGTTGGTTGTGCTTATATTGTTACACCGTGATCCCGAGATCGCAGCATACAAGAAGCCAAAGTCCAATGACATGAATGTCATAACCCAAGTGATCCACATCATCATAAAGCACACCATTTTGCCTCAGGATGGACATCAAGACCATATTAGCTACATAAATCTCTATCTGCTCAAGAAGGTGTTCAACAGGAAAAAAGTGGAACTCGACTTTGTCATTTTGAGTCACATGTATGAGGTGCTCAATAACCTGGCTAAGAGTCTATCTTTTAATTGGTTCATTCAAAGGATGGTTGAGCATTACGGGTACCGATCTCGGAGCAGGAAACAAGAATCAAAGAGAAGGCCACGGATGTCCACAACAAATTGAAGGTGGACCGAATGGGGCTCAGCAAAATTGAAGGGGTATGGGTATGCAAGACTCTATCCAAGTCCGCTCCGAAGAAGTGAGCTACAATGTCCCATCCCCAGCCGATGACTCTGTCCCCTCCTCAGTCATCTAATTTAACATCAATGCCTGAGGAGATTTCCAGCTGGATGCGCATGATGAAGGACTAACTTGTCCGGATGGAGGAGCTCCATCAAATGGGGCTGAAT
>CM039468.1:18295457-18312498 GCA_022433065.1 Begonia loranthoides
TGTAATGCACATGTGCAGTAAGAATCGGTATGATCTACCCACATCAAGCATTTGTATTATTTCCTGATGACCATCCAACTGTCTTCCTCGAATAAACTATTGTAGATAATGTATATCTGGTTTCGACGCACGGTACATCTATTGATCCTTGCACGTTTGCTATCATATTATCTGATGTTCCTTGCATATAGGTGCCACCCATTTTGCAGAGGATGTCGTTATAGAACTTTATTTAAAATGTCATTTCACCTTGCATTTTCGAAGCGTGCATCTGCCACTGCATCTTTCCTAGCAAGCAGCACTCAACCGATGTATGTGAACGTTTTGTTGTGCCTGTTCCCTAGTATATAAGACTCGATGGTGCAGTCCGGTGAGTTGACCATGAACCACAATATCATCGGCGACGCTTGGTGCAATATTGGAGTATAGCTCAATTGAGATGTTTGAGGGTTAAGTACTATGGTTTTTCCGTCGAGCAAGATGAAGTATTCGATGTTCGTAAAATTGTGAGCTGGAAAGAGGTGAAAGAGTTGGAGGCTAGGTTTCGGCCATTGTCGGTACAGTTACAGGACTCTATAATAGCTGAAACCTAGCCTCCAACTATTTCACCTCTTTCTAGCTCCCAAAATTATGAACAATGAAAACTTCGTCTTGCTTGATAGGAAAGTCGTAATACTTAACCCTCAGGATATCGCTATTGAGCTACACTCCAACATTGTACTAAGCATTGTTTATTATTTTGTGGTTTGCGGTCAACTCGCCAGACCGTACCATCGAGTCTTATATACTAGGGCACATGCACAAGAAAACGCTCGCATACATCGGCTAAGGACAGCCTGCCTAGAAAGATGCACATGGTGGATGCACGCCTCAAAACTACAACGTGAAATGACGTTTCAAATAAAGTCCTATAACGACATGCCTCTGCAAAATGGGTGATGGACCACTAGGTCCATTCACAAAGACAAAAGACCGAAGGCCTTATTAACTCATGTCTTTCCATCCATTTGAAAGATAACTCATCAAAGGCTGAAATAAAGAAGCAATTAACTCAATGAAGACAAAGAGGGCCAACGCCCCTAAAGTCATGGAAAGAGGCCCAAGAAGACTCACTTGAAGGGCAAGAAAGACTAATGGAAAAAGAGTTATGAAAACCTACTAAAATCAATCAAGCCAATGGTCAAAGTTCAACCAATTTGACAACCATCCAAGTGGCGAATTTTGAAGGAAAGAACCTGCCATCCTAGTCACCATTTCGTGGCTCTTAAGCCACCAAGGAGTTGCCAAAATAATAGCTTTAGAAAGTTACTAAAACTATAGTTTACTAATACCGAATATTTAGTGTGTTTCCTATTTTGTTGTTTCCTATTTTATGCTTTGCTATATAAAGCCACCTAATACTTATGTTTTAAACATTGGAGTTTGAATACAAAATATCTTTTTCTAATTTTGAAATTGGAGTGATTCTTTTTTCAAACACTTTGGTGAGTTACATCCAAAACTCTTCTTGTGTGAGTTATATCACAAGGTGGGATCTCACTTAGAATTAAGTGAGTTTTCTTAGTGGCATCTGCAGCCCTACTCTTAAGGGAAAGGTTGTGTGAAATGGTGTGCAACCATCCATCAAGCATTCATCCACAAAGTTATCAAAAGAGAGTGCAAGCTGTTCTACTTTCCAAATCCAACCATCTAGAGCGTTTTTAGTATATTTCCTAATTTTTTAGAAATATTGTCATAGTTCTTGAAAGGTTCTTTTTCTTATTCATCCAAGGAGACGTGGTCCAAATATTAGCTCAAAAGGATTTAAGACGAAGGAGTTACGCGCTTTCAAATTCGCTTTTCAAAACTGAAATTCTGCCAATTTTAAGGAAAGTAGAGATTCGATCGCCTAACTCAACCTATTTTTATGACCGCAACTCGACCGCAGAAAAAAGGGGACGAATCTGTTAAATTCTGTTATTTTATGGATGCAACACTCAACCTCGCCCGGGACCAGAACATCAACTAAATTCTTCTAGAACGCTACTGTCTGCCTTTTCGGAGGCGATACTCGACCGAAAACCTCGATCGCCCAGCGACAGCTAGTTCAAAAAGAAGCATCCAAAGGTTGAGCCACACTTCAACAATTCAACACTATATTTTTAGGTTATCTTCTAATCCCTTTCTACTGGTGCATCAATGGGTGGCAAGCAGGGCATCGGTTTTGCATCCAACACCTATATGCAAAGAACATCAGATAATAAGATTATATGAGCAAACCTGCAAGGATCAATAGATGTACTGTGCATAGAAACCAGATATACATCATCTATAACAATTTATTCGAGGAAAACAGTTGGATGTTCCTCAAGAAACAACATAAATGTTTAATGTGGTTAGATGAACGACACGTCAATTCTTAGTGCAAATGTACATTATATGCTTGTAACGAAATTGATAATTTGGTTTGCGTCTGTAATGCACATATGCACTATATGGATGTAAAAAATTATGTTGATGTTTGTGTTATGTTTACTTGGATAATAGCTGACTTAATAATATATGGTTTTTGATAATGTCACAGGGAGGATAAACTAAAAATAAGGGAAACTCTTATAAAATTTTCACTTTTTTTAAAGAGAAATTGGCTCAAACCATTTCATTTATCGTCAACAAACATCTAACATGTTCATTGCAACAATTTAAGCAACATGTGCATAACATCAAAATATACAAGGCATCAGAAATATGTCTATCTGCCGCGAAAAGTTGATATTCTGCCATGAAAACACATCGGTCTAGTGTGGAATGTATGACTTTTGGTGGCGGAAAGTCAATTTTTCGCTGCAAAACGTCAGCGTGGTCGATCAAAAAATACAAATTCAAGATGAAGTATAGATTCAAAATTTCATTTACAGATTCAAAATGAAGTACAGATTCAAAATTTCATCATCAATTCAATTACAATCATATTGTGCATATGTACATTATAGACGCAAACCAAAATATCCACTCCGTATTCTTCGTTTCTGCAGCCTTACGGGACGCCACTACAATAGAATTATTGTTAAGGACAACAAACACAACTGTGAACCTTAACCTTACTTGATTTGATTAGAGAAGACAACGCACAATCAAAGTAACTATTAACTATGCGTTGAAATTCATATACATCATCTACAATAGTTTATTAAACATTCTACAATAGACTACTTTGAATAAACTATTATAGATGATGTCTATTGGTTTCAGTGCTTGGTTAATAGTCACTTTGATTATGCGTTGTCTTCTCTAATCAAGGTAGGTTGAGGTCCACATTTGTGTTTGTTTGTGTTTGTGGACCTTAGGAATCATACTCCTGCATAACACATTGCACATAAAATTAGCATAGTTTAAAATATAACACATGAAAACATAAATGCAATAATGTGCTCACCTGCATCTCGGGAACTATCTTAGGGACTATCTCAGGGACTATGTCAGGAACTATCTTGAGGGCTGTCTCTGGGGCCTCCACCTTTGCACGTGTGGGAATCGTGCCCCACACCCCCACATCAGCCACACGTCATGTTCAGATATCTCTTGGGCGGCACTGTCTAGTTTGGGGCCTCGTCCACATCCCGGTGGTAGCACTCATGCACAGAGTCCTCGGGAGATGATGTACAACAAGGACCAATGACAATAGCAAAGGCCTAAAGGCTCATAAACACTTATATTGCTAACTACTTGGAAAGATGAACACTTATGGCCCAATTGAATGAGCTTCTAAACCATGAAGATCAAGGGAAGCTCATACACTTGTTACAAAGAAAAGAAGCCCAAGAAGAACATGATTTTAGCAACATCACACATGGCGAAATTAAATATAGGAAAGATACCAAAGAAACTACCTTCCTTGAAGACAAAGTAAGCTGAAAGTTACTAAAGTCATGATTTTAGAAAGTTACTAAATTAGCTTATACTAATCGGCCAACTAAGGACTGAATATCTAAAAGATTTTCTATTTATTTGTTTCCTAATTTATGTTTGTAAAAGGCTATATAAAGTCACCTAGTGTTATATTTAGACACAGAGAATTGAATACAAAAGCTTTTGCTTATTCTTGAAATTGGAGAGATTCCCTTTTCATAGAACCCTCTATAGTGAGTCATATCAAAAGAACCTCGTGTGCGTCATATCACGAGTTTTCGTCAAAGGTTATTCTTAGTTAAGATAATCTTTGTCATGTTCTTGTTTATTGAAAAAAAAAAAAAAGAAAGCTTAGAAAGTTTGTTGAACTTTCCTAAGTTCAATTTATGTGGAATCAAGCATAGCCAAGAGGAAACTTTCCTAATTCAAATAAGGAAAGGACATCCAAGTCAGTCGCTCTCATCCGTTCGCCAAGCACGTTTCCAGCTACGCCCTCCAAGGACGTCTGTCTCTTCCAAGGGACGTCCATCATTCACATATTCAACGCATCTGCTTTCATCCGAGCTAGAAAGGACATCCATTCTGCTCCCATGGACGTCAATTCACCCGATCAACAATGGACAAATATTACCCGTCAAAGAAGAACGTCCAACCTTTACAAGGGACGTCCGTCCAACCTTCATGCGCCAACAAGAGACATCTGATATCTCACACGGACATATGTTTGCCTTAGCAACTACTCGACGATCACTGCAAGGGACGTCCGTCTAGCTACAAAGGACGTCCACCGACTGCCCAATCCTCGTCCATTGTCATCATACTCTATAGATTAGATCTAAACCCCTTCCATTCGTGCATCAGGAGATCTCCTCATGAATTGCATACACCGGACTATATGGACACATGGAATGCTAGTCAACTTCCACCGGTAACAGTTATACGTACGCCTTTTCAAATCGACACTGTACTATTCATTACCGTTGCTGACTTCAAACTGGTCAGCGCCTAAAAACTGGGGACTCCAATTGCGACCTGCAAGTTGTAGTCTAGCAAGCCGATTTTTAACTTATCGACACAATAAGTCTGTTGATAGCACCACATTCTTTTTTTAAATCCTTTTCATGATGCCCTTTTGTATGATCTCGAACATATTGAGAATCGGTTTGTCCTGGGCTAGTAGGATGCAGGCATTGAAGGACTTAGGTTGTTGAGGTTTATGTCACACTTTGGAATGGAGGAAAAGACATGTTTGGCCCAATATCTCGCATCTATTCCTCGTAGTGCCAAGTCAAGCAAAAGTATCTTCGCTATCTCTCTCTCAAAGTGTCTCTCTGTTGTGGCTCTAAAAGCGGCTCACATTGTATCCTTGAACAACCTCCTTTTAAATCATTTTTGATAATTTGCATACAAGTGTTAGATGCAAAAACGATGATCTGCTTGCCCAGCGATCTCTCTGACAGTTGGCACCAGTCCCTACAAAGATTCACAGTATAAGTCAAACATTGGTACACAATGCATATCATAAACGCATATCAACCGCACATTTTGTTGGTCAGAAATGATTGTCCACCCATTGCTGGATGGAGTGTTTAGATCATTGAACAACAATTCCATACCAAAAGAACCAAACACAATTTGAAAACATTTTTAAAGAAATACTATATCAAAGGTTCACTTTCCTTAAAGCATTATGACCGATCATTACATTTCTTCTTTAACCTTTTAGCCTAACCAGTCGCCAATCCCACAACGTACAAATGTCTCACCAAGTGCATCTATCCTCCAATCCACACATACCTACATCACAAGACTTGACTATGAGCCTAACGCTCAGTAAGTAGTATAAAAGTAAAACGTGCTCATGCAATACTATTCAAACACATATAGTTTTCTGTTTTATTTATCTTTTTATTTCCTTTAATTATCTCTTTGTGTGATAGCAACCTCTTTAGTTTTCAAACTCACTCACCTGTTGGACGAGAGCAACCTCTTCAGTTTTCGAACTCATCCAAACGAGTTATTTATCATTTGGAGTGAGAGCAACCTCTTCAGTTTCCGAACTCATTTTCCATTTACACCACAAATAACATATAAACTAATATTCTCAACTCCTATCATCAAATATTAATAATAGAGCCAAGCGAGTTGCTTACCAGAAGACATACGAACTCAGGAAATACATAAACTTGGCAAACCTTCTCGGCCATGCAACTTCTCTTCCTCACAAAACTCACAGGATCTCTCTCAGACTTCTTCTTTCATAAACTCAAGAAACCTTCACTGTTTCCCCCTTTTCTCACCGTAGCACCGTCTTCTCATCACAAAACCCACAGTATTTTGCGTACAAAAATCACAGCAGTACTCCTCTCCACAACTTTCTCTCTGCTACTATCCATCATCCAAAATAAACGCAGCAGCACACTTTCCCATCCTATCCTTCACTAACCTCACCGGAAACTTCATCCTTAGTCTCACAAAAGCGTCCCACTTCCTCTCACCAAACTCCAGAACCATTCACAATTTCTCTCAAAGAAACACAGAAGCAAAACATCTCACAATATTTTGCAGAGCTTTCGTAGAGTTTCTTCTCTCCAATTCTCGTCCTCCTTTCTGCTACTTATAGGCCATCCACAATGACCCTTCAGCATCCTTCTAAAGGTGAAGAGATAACAATAGTAACACTCCATACATCAGTGAAGCGTCAAACGTCGAAGCTCTTCCATTCCTAGCGTCAGTTAAGCATTCCAGACGACAAACATAAATGGTGGTCGATCGATTTTCTTCATTGGCCAATCGACCACTTGTCTGCCAAACGACCGCAGAATCCCATATTCTCGATTGGCAGTTGATCACGTCGGTCGATCAATGATGTGTTATGCGACCGCCGCAATCAACCGCAGTGTAAATCCTTCTTCAGATTATATTTGTTGTAACATGATGTAAATAATGCATAATATATATATATATATATATATATATATATATATATATATATATTAATATAACCTTATTACTAACTACCTCTAATTTTACTTCTCTTAACTCTAATTATTATCTTTTAACTCTCCAATTTATTCTTGTATCACATAAATAAACCTCATATCTAAAACCAACACTAGATTCAATATACTCATGACCTTATTACTCTCAACTACTAGGGTAATACTCATGACCTTATTACTCTCAACTACTAGGGTACAATAATTCACTATTTTTCAATTACTTTTTTTCTTTGACCAACACTTGATTTATCCAACTATTCATAAATTTTATCCCTCCATAATCAAAGTATATATTCCATAACTCATCTTCCACCTTATTTTTATTAAATCCAATATACTCCAAAATATTATAGATCTTTTAACTTCAATCTTATTATATCCAAGTGCATTTTCTCTTACTAATTCACTGACTGCCAATTATTAACTCAGTCCTGATGTTATCCTTTCTAATTTCAAGTATTATCAACCCATTCTCGAATAACTAGGGGTGGAAATCGGTATGGTTTGAACCAGATAACCGAACTGAACAGAACAATTTTGGTCAGTTTGGTTCGATTCTATTAGAGGAAAAAATTTAAGATATAACTGAACCAAACCGAACCAAAAAGTTCGGTTCAGTTCTCGGCTTTGTGGTGTAAGAACCGGGTAAAACCGAACCGAACTGAAATTTAAAAAAAAATACATGAAAACCTGTCTCCTTTTCTGCAGCACTCCCTCAATTTTTCTTTTCGAGCCTCGACCTTCCGTCCTTCCCCCTGAAAACCCAATTCCTTTTTCTCTCACTCTATCTTCTCTAGGTCTAGCTGCGCTCTCTTTGTCTCCTACCAACTCTGCCCTCTCTCTCAGTATTTCTAGCCAAAGGCGGACATCGAGTCATCGACGACGAACTCTCTCTTAGAGTCAAACACTCTAGCCGGACGTCGGTGTTTCGAAATCTCTAGCTGAACATTGGCGATTCGAAGTCGAACAATCTAGCCAGCCACTGCCCTCTCTCTGTCTCTCTAGCCAAAAGCGGACATCAGCTAAATCTGTTTCTAGATCTAAGATTGCCCTTTCTCGATTTTTTTTGTTTGTTTTTGATCTGTTAGGTTTTTTTGTTTTTGATTTGTTTGTTTTTTTTGTTTTTGATCTATTTATTTGTTTCTTTTTAATCTCTTTGTTTGCTTCTTTTTGATCTGTGTATTTGTTTCTTGGTTTGTTTTTTATCTTTTTGTAGTATTCTGTAGAATGCTTACTCATTTTTTTTGCTGCAAAATGCAGGAACATGAACAAATGGAGGAAACTTAATACATATTGGCTATTTTTTCTTCCTTTTATGAAGTTATAAACTAAGTTTGGATTCTTTAACACCCACGCCGTGATTCCACTATGTTTGCTGATTGAGTAGTTGGATTTTTTATCATACACAATGACTAAAATTGTTATCACTGGTGTTTCACAGGCAATCTTTTACGGTCAAGCGATATTAGAGGCTTTCAGTCAATGGCGAGGATGTATGCTAGACTAGCTGCCATGCCCAAGAAAGGTTGAACATATATCTTTCCTACTACCCCTTATCAATGTCCATGTTCATAACGTACTCGAATCATCTGTGTAACATTTTGCTTTTGACTAAGAATATTTGAAAGTTCATCAAGACAAATAAGATTTAAGAGACAGAGGAAATGAGTCCATCATTGGCAAAATATAATTGCATTCATCCCAAAACCGAGGCTAAGGTGTTTCTTCTGGGCACTTTCTATTACCATAAGATGACACTTTATATGATAATGAGAAACAGAACCGAAACCAAACTGAACCGATTAGAATCAAAATCGAGGTTCGGTTTTCAGTTCAGTTTTTCACTATTCCAAAACCGAACCGAGTCAGTTCGGTTCGGTTCTAATTCAGCCAAAAACTGAACCAAACCGAACCGTTCCCACCCCTACCAATAACCTTAATCCTTCCTTTAAGCTAATTATGAACATAACAGGATACCATAATTCACTTATTCCAAATATGTTTCTCTTTATCAATATCTTCAAATCGTCCAATTCAGCTCCTATCATTCCAAAATTATCACATAAAATTTGTGCTTAGCTCAACGAAAATTCGAGATATTACAGTACTGCTCATTGCCATCCCCTTCGTTAATTTTTTTGTCCAGATTTCTTGCCCTTCTAGCAAGGCTGGGTGTGATGTTGACGTTAAAGTTCTTTCTGACTGTCTCAATTATGGAAGAAAGGTCCAAGTCGGCCTTACTTTTAAATCTATTCAAGTAATGCGCTGCCAACTATTTGGTAGAGTCATAGCGGCTTTTCATCTTTCTCGGCAAGTGTGAACGTCGTTATAGCACTTTATTTGAAACGTCATTTCACCTTGCATTTTTTAGGCATGTATCTGCCACATGCATCCTTCTTGGCAGGTAACCCTCAACCGATGAGCGTCGTTGTGGGTGAATTTTATCTCGTAGCCATTCTTCAACACATGATTGACAATTTCTTTCCTAATTTTATTCAATGAACTATACTTATTGTCAAGACTCATATCAAACGTGCATTCTGCTTGTGGTGGGCGTCTAGACCTACTCTCGGCCATGTCCATGTCTTCGTCACTACTGGATTCGCATAATGAACGAAGCTCCTCCTCATCTAGAGTAGCCGAGATGGAATGCAGCACTATAGCAGCTTCGTCTCCAATTGCACGTACCTCATTTGCCAAAATTGTCGACGTGGGCCCCACTTCAACTTGGCGATTAATAACAGATTCCTTGACACTCCAATACGCCATTTAGTGTTCAAAAAATGTTTCAATTTCACCAAAATGCAGTACAATTCAGCTCTAAGAAATCTCTAAGGTTCGCTAATCGTTGAGAAAATCACGAGGACTGTAGTATAAATTTTATACAAGGCAGACGACATACGCTGATTTGTGACGGATCATAATCAATCCGCAGTGGACCATATGATGATCCGCGATAGATCATCAATATTATAATGTTATTTTAAAAAATAGTGATCCGCAGCAGGACTGATCAGTAGACAATTCGTCGAGATTGAAATCAATGTGTTTAACAAAAAATGTGATAATAATATTTGTGGAGACTTTTTTTTATAATTCAATAGTTATTTTATTAACAAAAATAATTTAGTGATCGATTTGTCATTAATCACAAAGGACAATAGTCATTTTTCTAATTAGAATCCCTCAATTGCCCTATAATTCATTGATACGTCAGCATTTTATTTTCAAAAAAACTGAAAATAATTAAATTTGAAAAAAAATTATTTTATTCGAGAGAGATTGACAGGGTCTGAACAGAACACTATGACAGCTAAGATTTGATTAAGTCTACTCCCCACGTTTGACTTCATGAACACGCAAAGGAAAGTTCTTCTCTCTTGAAACTTGGCAATTACCATAACATCCTCGCTCAAGCTGTTTAAGTCCTTGCGTAAGCCGGACGCGCTGTAGGGAATAGAAGCAGGAGAGGAAGAGAGAGCACCCATTGCAGAGGCGAAAGAAATCGAGAGAGAGAGAGAGAGATATGGATGTGAAGGGGGAGAAGAGGAAAAAGGAGAGAAGCAGACGGAAGATGAGGTGGGGGTTAATGGAGAAGCTGAAGAAAGGGCTATGGCGATGGAAATTCTATGGAAGCGCATTCAAGTGGAAGAGAGTCAATCTCGAACTTTCTATAATCGATGACGTGATTTTCAAGATCGTTTCGTTGCTCGAGGCTATTGTTTTGGGCGTCGCTCTCTGCGTCTTCTTCTTCTTCTGCGGCTGCCACTTTTAATCCCCGAAAGTTATGAGGTTCTCTGTAAAAAAACAATCTTGTAATTTTTTTCATCGTCCTTTTTGGTTCCTTGTATTTTAGAAATTCGCTTCTTCGGCGGCCTCAGTTATGTTTTCTCGCCAGCCACCATACGCTGCCGGTAATTTGAACCGGAAGCGGGGGCCCCGAACGATGATGCCTGTCTTTCTCAGCGGATATCTATTAATTATTTTGTAAAAACCCAACGATTTTAAAGACTTCTGTAAATCCGTTAACTTTTTAAAAATTGCAGTAAAAAACTCATGAAAAAACCAAAAAATATTTGTAATTTGATAGATGAAAAATAATTAATATTAATGAAGAATGAATATAAGAAATCAGTATATAAGTTAATTTTATTTTTTTTTATTTTATAATTTAGAAGATTTTATAAAACAATCTTAATATTTTAGATTTAAAATAATTTATAATTATTTTATAATTTATAGAAGAATCACAAGTTCTTTTTTTTTTATAAAGAAGATAATAAATTTTTTTTATTTGTTGATTTTTCTCTATTGAAAGTTATATTTTTGTAAAATAAAGACGATATTTTTTTGCGAAAAAATAATATTCTTTTGCGGAATGTCAATTTTCTTGAGTTTTATTTTAAGAACTCATTTTTCGCAATAGAAAGACAACGTTTTGCAGCGAAAAGACAATATTCTACTGTAAGAAGCTAACGTTCCATAAAGAAAAGTTAATGTTTTGCTGAGAAATAAAAATACTATTTAACAGAAAATATAAATAGGTGTTTATTTCATCAATTTTTTATAATTTAGTGTTTAAATTTTAATTTCTCGTTCAAATTAACGACCAAAGATAAATAAGCATCTTGCCCCTATCTTACTCGTCACGTCACCAGAATTTGAGATTCATATTACCATTTTTTTTTTTAAATTTTACTAATAAAAAACTAACTAATTCATTTGAATAAATTAAAATTTCAGTTGTTGGTACCTTATCAATGATGGAGCTTACAAGGGTGGGTGTTTGAGTTTACAAGGGTGGGTGTTTGAGATGATAAAAAAATTTTAAAGAGAAAATGAAAAATCAATCATCATTTATTATTAGTGACAAGTTAACCAGTAACCTTTTTTAATAACAAATTAACTATTAAACTATGAAAAATTGACAGAGTAAACACCACCATTACATATTTTGTGCAGGAGTTAAATTGTTAAATCGCAGCGATTTGTTATAGTTTAGGGCTTAATTTGTTAAACTGTGGCAGTTTATCATAATTCATGGGTTAAATTGTTAAACTACAACATATCGTCATATAGTTCAGGGATTAAATTGTTAAATTGCAGCAGTTTATCATTATAGTTCACTGTTAAATTGTAAAACCACGGCAGATTCGCATAGGTTAGGGGTTAATTTGTTAAATTACGGTGGTTTATCATAGTTCAGGAGTTAAATTGTTAAACCACAACATATTTTCATAGATCAGGGGTTAATTTGTTAAATTGCAGCGATTCATCATAGTTCAGGAGTTAAATTGTAAAATTGTGGCAGTTTGTCATCATATTTCAGAGGTAAAATTATAAAAACTGTGGTGGTTTGTTATCATAGTTCATGGGTTAAATTATAAAACTGTGGCGGATCATTATAGTTAAGGGGTTAATTTGTTAAATCGCAATAGTTTATCATAGTTTTAAGGGTTAAGTAGTGGATCGTCATAACGGCAATGTTCGTGTCAATGATTTTTTATGGTTTTGTAGTTAATTTGTTAGTAAAAAAAGTTAGTAGTTGACTTGTCATTGATCGCAAAAAATAATGGTTGGTTTGTTATTTTTCTAATTTTAAATTATGGGGAGAATTTAAATTTATAGTGTGAAAGCGGAATTGAATGAAGAGGCCAACTCAAAATTTGATTGTCTCAATTAATTGTAATATAGATAGAGTATAATACCAAAATTCAAACATCCAACCCAATTACTTTTAAAGAATAATTTAGAGATTCAAGTTTAAGTTGATTTTATAATTAATTTATGAGTCTTTGTATAAAGTAAAAGACTATACAAAGACTCATAAATTAATTATAAAATCAACTTAAACTTGAATCTCTAAATTATTCTTTAAAAGTAATTGGGTTGGATGTTTAAAATTTTGGAATTATCCATCTGTCTTCTTTAATAATAGATATTTATTATTTTTAAATTTAATACGAATGTTGTTATTTTATTCATTAAATTAATACACTATCAAGTGAACAATTTCCTTTCCTTTTAAGTATCGACCATTTTAATCTGAGGTTAAATAGATAATTATAGTATAAAATGATCTAAAATTGGAATTTACATTTGGCTACATCGTTATTATTATGTAATATTTAGAGCTCAAAAATACATTTTGTTTTTGCACAATGTATTTTTTATTTTATATTTGATTACAATACGTGCATCCGAGAAATTCTCTGCCTTTATCTCTTACCTCTTCCTTTCCAGCTTTGGACCTCTTGCTTACACCCGTATTCAAACAGGGAAGAAGTGACAGAGACTAGAAAGAGAAATGCAGGTCTCCATTACCTCGCCCATTTCACCTTCATCTCCCATCAATGCGAAGCTTACTCGAAATCCAAACCCCTTTTTGGGCCACTCTCTCAGTCGCACGCCATGCTTTCCTCTCAGAAGAAGAGCCTCTCTCACTACGACGGCAAGTCTATCTACCACCAAAGAACTAGTGTTAAAGGAGTTTCGCGATAGAAGAGCCCTAAAGGTAGCACAATCAACGTTTGCAGTTCGTATTGTATATTCAACTCTGTTGTTCCTTTTGCTTATAGGTATTTTTTTTCATTTTTTAACTTTACCTAAACGATGAAGATGAACTGAAAAAGTATGGTTCTTTTTTTTTTTTTTGGAATCGACGGCGTGAAAATTAGTAGAAATACCGTTTTCTTCATTGGTTACTTCGTTTGAACAAATCGCCTCATAAAAAAAAAAAAGCAGCACTAGTCGACTTGTTGGGGACTGTAGCGAATAACTGTTACAAGCCATGAAGCAGTAATTGGATTTTTTGTTTTCTATTTTTTCAATCTAAATCTCTAGTCACCATTTAAACGCCTCCTAAGAACACAGATAAGAAATCTTAGTAAATGCTTTGAAAATTATATATTTTTTCCCCTTGTGTGGCGGAAATAAAGAAAAAAATTGAGCTACCCTCTTCTTACAGCAGCCTAAATTGCTTATATTCGCTCAAAGTATCATTGTAAAATGATTGATGAATTTATAAGTAGATTATGGTTCAAAAGTGTTCTCAAAACTGTTTATTTTACAGATTATTTCAGGGTTGCAGAATTTTAATAAGGAGAATGTTGCATCAGTTATTGCTGCTGCAGATAAGGTTAGTCCGATGTTTTCATAATTGGATTTTCTCCCCTCTGATTTAGTTTGTAGATTATGACTTGAAATTCTTACACTGATTGATTTGTTTACCTAAGAAACCCTTTTCAATTCCAGGGAGGAGCAACTCATGTGGATATAGCTTGCGACCCGGATTTAGTGAAGCTTGCTACTAGTTTAACTACTCTTCCGGTAAAGTCGTGCTTACGTGATGCTATATTTGGAAATTCTTTGATATTGGGACTAGAAAGATAGAGTGTATATTGAGAGATATTTTCTAAATGTGTTTTCAAAAACGTGGAAACAATTTGTTTTCATATATATTATTTTTACTGAAATAAAAAGTAGAAAACAATGTCTTCCAATTGCCTTTATAGGTTTTTGTTTTACTCTTTTTTAATCTGAAAACAATAGTGGAGACATATTTCTCCATCGTTCCCAACCGCTTCTTGTTTTTCTGTTTTGAAAAACTGAAAACTGTGTTTAGAAATTGTATACGCATAGGCTTGCGTCTTTCACATTAAGAGAAGCGGTGGGAAACATTTAAACTTTGTCAACATTTCTATATTTTCCCATAATCGTTGGTTTGAGGAACAGAAGGAAGGAGTCAAATCAAATGCTGCAGATAGACAACAAACATTTATTGCTAGGCTCTTTGAATCTTTAGCAAGAATCTAAGACTTGGGTGACGTAGGGAAAGAACAAAGACAACCAATTTCAAACTCTGAAGCTCATTTGTGTTTTTCTGAATTTTTTTATTTCAATTTAAGCATGTTAGTTTTACGAGAAAATTTCAGCCACAGTCTCTTGTTTTATAATCCCAGAAAAGGAATCAGTAATGGAGGTTCTTTATTTTAGGTCTGTGTTTCTTCGGTGGATCCTACTGCGTTTCTTCCTGCTGTAGAAGCTGGGGCAGTAATGGTACCAGTTGAATCAATCAGCTTTATGTTTTTCCAAATAGAATTTTATTTTATGCTAAAAAGCATGAAATCATTGTTCATGGAAAATGCAGGTTGAAATTGGAAATTATGACTCATTTTATGAGATAGGAGTGAGTTTTTCTGCAGAACAGGTATGGCAATAGAAATTCAGCTTTTTATAACAAACATAATTTCTTATTTAACGAAGGGAAAATGACAAACCAACCATCGTACTTTATGATCAATGACAAGTCAACATCTAAATTATTTTTGCTAACAAATTAACTACTGAATTATGGAAAAAAAATTAACATAGTTCAGTGGTTAATTTGTTAGTAGTTGACTTGTTATTTATCGCAAAGTACGATGGTTGGTTTGTCATTTTCCCTTTAAATAATATCTAATGATTGCTTTCTGCAGATTTTGAAGTTAACAAAAGAAACCAAGAAGATGCTCCCATCAGTGACCTTGTCAGTTACAGTGCCTCACACACTTGATCTTCCTGACCAGGTTAGAGAGCGGTTCTTTGTACCTTATTACTTCCTGACTTCATTGGTGGATGCACTTAACTTCAACTAACCAATCTATCCATCTGATTAACCCACAGGTAAAGTTAGCGGAGATGTTAGAATCTGAAGGTGTGGACATTATTCAAACCGAAGGAGGAAAATGCTCGAATCCGTCTGAATCTGGCGTCCTTGGTTTGATTGAAAAGGTATGCTAGGAAACTGAAAAACCAGTCTGTTTCACGTGTTAGAAAATCGAATACTAAATGGAAAAGAAAATATGAAAAGGGAGAATATTGACTAAAAATATCGAAATACATCTACAAGTTTTGCAAATCAAATTTACATGAATTTATAGAAAAACAAAACTGTAAATGAAATCCGTATTGCAGATATATCGACCAGATAAAAGAATTCAAGTCACCAAATTCTAATGTCATGGTTTGTAAATTACACTTTAGAAGCACCAAAACCAAGGAGATTTGTTTCGAACCATTTCTTGCTTGTCTATTGTTCTTTTTTTTTTTTTTTTGTGAATCCAAATCCCATTATAAAAATTTCCCCTGGTAAATACAGGCGACGCCTACATTGGCAGCAGCGTATTCGATTTCACGAGCTGTGAAAGTTCCAGTCTTGTGCTCGTCAGGGCTAAGCTCGGTGACTGCACCAATGGCTATCACGGCTGGGGCAGCAGGCGTGGTATGGAATCAGCAGCCTTGATGATTTTATTGTAAGATTAGATTTTGAGATTAATGAGATGATTAGCTTGTTAATATTTCAATACAGGGAGTTGGGTCGGCTGTGAACAAGCTGAACGATGTGGTGGCGATGATTGCGGAAGTTCGCAGTATTGCTGATTCATTGGCGATTGTTGAAAGGGTCAATAGATCTCAAGATATTGCTTTCACGTTGTGACTGAATTTGTATAATCAATTTTAAAGTCATGGACTCAATTTAGGCAATAACATTTCCTTAGATTTGAAATTAATGGTTTAGATTTAGCAAAAAATGAACACAAAAGAAGAACAAAGAGTGGCCCAAGTACACTTATTTAATCTAAAGAATCTTGTGGTTTTGAAAGATTCCCAATCAAGAATTGAGAGCTTTCCACCTCTTTCCTCTGGCCTGTGTCTTAAAATTTCTGGTTAACATCAGAAATCAAATTAATTGAATTCTACTAAATACTTAAATGGGTAAATAACACTGTAGACTCTATAGTTTGCGATCAACGACAAGTTAAATCCTGGAGATTATTTTTTAACAACTAAAACCTTGAACTATGAGAAAATGTCGCCGGTGACCTCACAGTCACGATTTCCGTCCAGAGCCGTCGAGGTTAACGCCCCATTTGTACCCTGTCTAGCGGCGTCGAACGGAGTCGAAGGGCGATGGCAGAGCCGACGGTCGAATCGTCCAGAGCCGACCGAAGTACGACATTCGCTGGCCGTTGGATCGACGAGGAGCGTCCCTCGTCTGGATCGACGGCCAGGAATGAATCTGGCGTCCCTGCCAGATGCGATGACCGACAAAGATCCTTGGCCGTTGGATCGAGCGAGGGACGTGCCTCGGATCGACGGCCAGGATTTAA
>CM039468.1:18327478-18626533 GCA_022433065.1 Begonia loranthoides
TATGCATTAAATCACTTAGGGTAATTAGAGATTAAAATATCGCACGAAAACATTAGAAACGCTATATTCACCCCCCTCTATAGGCGTATATCGATCCTACAGAGGAGTCACTTGCCCAAAATAGAAATAAAAGAAATACAAAATAACTTCCATAAATAGAAAGAAAACTACTCTAGCATGGACGGCCATGGACAACATGTCCTGGACAAGCCCGGATTCTAACATCCTCCCCCATTTGAGCTGTTAACGCCCTCGTCAACTTGTCTTTAGCTTGAACTCTTCAATCTTTTGCATAGCATCTTCCAAGTCTTCGGCTCTCTCCCAAGTAACTTCGTCGTCTCCAAGTCCCTCCCATCTGACAAGATACTCTGTGCGTAGGCGGCGGCCTATCTTGACACTTCTATCTGCTAGAATTTCTTCCACTTTGTTCGGACGCCTTGATTTGCTGAGGAAGATATCTAGCCTGGTGATGTTGTTCCACTCCTGATCTTCTTCGTCTTGGTGATACGGCTTCAGGTTGCTGACATGGATCACTAAGTGGATTTTAAGCCATGCCGGTAGATTAACTCTGTAGGATGCCCGTCCAATCTTTTCAATGACTTGGACTGGCCTTCATACTTTCGAACCAGTCGTTTGTCTCTCTGACCACTGAAACGAAGTTGTTTTGGCAATAGTTTCACTAATACAAGGTCTCCAGCTTTAAATTCCAGCTGGCGTCTCTTCAAGTCTGCCCATTTCTTCATGTGTTTAGAGGCTCGTTCCAAGTAGGCACGAGCTATCTCAGTTTTTTGTTGCCACTCTTTCGAGAAGTTGTAGGCTTTTGGGCATTTTCCTGAGTATGGATGATCGAGGGTGTGCGGCATAGTTGGTTGCCTTCCGTAAACGACTTCAAATGGGCTCATTCCTATAGAGGACCTTTTCTGACAGTTGAAACAGAATTGTGCAGCATCAAGCAGACTTGGCCAATTCTTCTGGTTGGTGTTGATGAAGTGCCGCAGATATTCTTCCAGTAAGCTATTAAAACGTTCAGTCTGACCATCCGTTTGGGGGTGATAACTAGAAGAAATATTTAAGCTAGATCCCAACACCTTGAATAGTTCTACCCAAAAGGCTCGTGTGAATTTGGTGTCTCGGTCACTAATGATGCTTTGAGGTATCCACCATAATTTCACAACATTCTTGAAGAAAAGTTGCGTTGTCATCTCTGTAGAGCAATATTTTGGGGCAGTTATGAAAGTAGCGTACTTGGAAAATCGATCGATTATCACCAAGATTGCTTGAAAGTCATTTAAAGGTGGCAGATTGGTGATGAAGTCGAGAGATATACTTTCCCAAGGCTTCTTTGGCACCAGTAATGGTTCTAACAAACCCGCCAATTTGTTTCTTTCCACCTTGTCTTGCTAACATACCAAACAGGTCTTGGTATATTGCATCACGTTGTCTTTCATGTGAGGCCAATAATATCCCCTCTTAGTAGGCCATACGTTCTTTGCCATCCTGCATGACCAGCCCACAAGGTGTTGTGGCGTTCCTTCAATAGATTTTGCCATAGATCATTACTCCGTGGCACGTGCAGGTGATTTCCCTTGGTTAATAGTAGGTCTTCTTTGATCCAAAAGTGTCGCGTCTTCTTTTCATTTACTAATTGCATGATAGCCCGAGCAACAGGGTCGTCTTGTAGACAATCTCGAATGCGGTCTCTCATAGACCCAATAACTCTATTTGCTTGAAGTTGAGATAAATAGCAAAGACTGGGACATTCTGCTTTTCGACTGAGGGCGTCAGTTGCTCGATTTGATTGGCCCGACTTGTGCTCAAAATGGAAATAAAATTCTGAGATAAGTTCGTGCCAATGCGCCTGTTTGGAGGTTAGCTTTGGCTGCTCAAAGAAATGACAAATTGCGTTGTTGTCGGTCTTTACTATAAACTTTGATCCAAGTAAGTACTGTCTCCATACACGAAGGTAGTGTACTACGGCCAACATTTCTTTCTCTGAAGCTATGTACCATCTTTTAGCTTCTTTCAGCTCGCGGCTTTCATAAGCGACAGGATGGCCATTCTATAGTAAAACAACTCCGAGTGCAAAGTCAGATACATCAGTTTCAACTTCAAATGGCAAAGTCACATCGGCTAGAGCCAGAACTGGACTTTGCATCATAGTTTCTTTTAAATTGGCAAAGGCTATTTGGCATTCTTGGTTCCACTCCCAAGGGACTCCCTTCTTTAATAGTTCGGTGAGAGGTGCTGCCTTCTTGGAGAATCCTTCCACAAACCGCCTATAATAGTTTGCGAGACCAAGGAAGGAACGCAATTGTGTAATTGAAGTGGGGTTTCTCCATTCTTGGATTGCCTTGACTTTGTCTACATCCATGCGAAGATGGCCTTGTTCAATAATGTGGCCAAGGAACCCAATACTCTTCTAAGCGAAGGAGTACTTTTCTTTCTTTACATATAACTGATTCTGTCTCAACTTCTTGAAGACTAGACGAAGGTGAACTTGATGTTCTTCAATGCTCTCACTATAGACTACGATGTCGTCCAAATATACCACCACAAATTTATCAAGGAATTCGTGGAATATTTGGTTCATTAGAGTGCAAAATGTCACGAGAGCATTTGTCAGTCCAAAGAGCATCACCAAGAATTCAAAAGCTCCATATCTGGTCAAACAAGTCGTCTTTTGCTCATCACCTTCTACAATCCTAACTTGATAATAACCTGAACGTAAGTTGAGCTTCGTGAAATATTTTGCCTTGTATAGTTGATCAAAAAGATTTGTGATGAGTGGGATGAGATACTTGTTCTGAACAGTGACTTTTTTTAAGGCCCAATAGTTAATACACAAGCGTAAGCTACCGTCTTTCTTCTTTTGGAACAACACAAGTGCTCCAAATGGTGCCTTTGCAGGTTTGATGAACCATGCCTCAAGCATTTCATCTAATTTCTTTCTTAGTTCTGCTAGTTCTGGTGGGACCATTCGATAGGGTGCTTTTGCTGGGGGTTTAGTTCCTGAGGTGAGCTCAATCTGATGATCGATGTCCCTGAGCAGAGGTAGGGACTTCGACAAGCATTCAGGCATAGTACTCTTATATTCTTCAAGTACTTCCATAATTTCTGAAGGCACTACTTCTTCTTTGCCTTTCTCCATGATCGAAGGGACAAGAACATAGGTTGGATCTTGGTTCTTCAATTCTCATTTAAACTGCATAGCCGAGATCATTTTTATGTTACTGGGGCTTGGTTGCTTGAGAATTGCGGGAACTACTGTTGGGTTGTTCCCTGTAATCACTAGACATTTTGCAGAGGGAATGAGGATGACTTTGTGTTCCATTAAGAATTCCATCCCAAGTATAGTATCAAAGTCATCCATCTTCGCCACAACAAAATCGACTGGTTCCAACCACGAATTGAGCTTTAACTGGACCCTTCTTACGACCCCAACCACGGGCATTGCTTTTGCATTCACTGTCTTCATCTTGCCAGTGGTCTTTTCTAGTTTAAGGTCCAAGCGGCGTGCTTCCTTTTCTGTTATGAAGTTGTGGGTGGCTCCCGAGTCAATCATAGTACTTTGGACAACTTTATTATTGATAAGGGTCTCCACATACATGAGGCCTTTAGTGGGGGTCTTTTGCAGCTCATCCATCTATTGTTGAACAGCTGATAAGAACGTCATTGTCCCAACTTCTGCAACTTCTGTGGGTTCTACTTCGACAACTTCTTCAGCTGGGTTGTCGTTAGTAATCGACGCTTGTAGAGCTGTTAATGCCGATCTATGGGGGCACTCAGCCACTCGATGCAGTCCTTTGCATAAGAAGCAGGACATAGGCCTATTCATTGGTCGTTGGTAATTAGCTCCCCTCGATGTCTCTTGGCCCTCTCTTGGGACATACGACTTTCTTTCAGCGGCATTCGAGTTTGGTCTAGGGAACTTCGTATTGCTTGAATTGTTGGGAGGATTCTTTTTCTGACTAGGATTTTCGTTGGAGTAGTCGAATAATCGTTCGGCAGCAGCAAGAGTGCTCGAGAGGGTCTGTACTCTCTGTTCATATAACTTCGTCCTGGCCCACGGTTTCAGTCCTTCGATGAAGGTGAAGATCTTGTCTTTTTCTGACATGTCTCGAATATTTAGCATGAGGCCTGAGAATGTTTTAACGTATTTGCGGATGCTGCTAGTCTGTTTTAGTTCTCGCAGCAGTCGACGTGCATTAAACTCAACGTTTTCAAGAAAGAACTGATCATTTAGCTGCTTTTTAAGCTCTTCCCAAGTATCGATGGCACAGTCACCATTGCAAATATCATTGTATTTTGACCTCCACCAAAGTTTTGCATCTCCAGTAAGATGCATCGTGGCCAAGGTCACCTTTGACTAATTATCAGTTTTAGTTGTTTTGAAGTATTGTTCCATGTCAAAGATGAAATTTTCTATTTCCTTGGCATCGCGGGCTCCCCCAAAGGATTTTGGCTCTGGGATTTTCACCCGACTGGGTTCAGCCGAACTTGAAGCTTGAGCTTGGTTTCCCATGGCTCTCATAGTGACGTTCAATTTGATGTTTATTTCAGCGATTTCAGGTTTGAGGGTTTCAAACATCGTCTTGAAGTCTTTCGTTAGGCCCATCATGGTGCTTGATAGTTGAGTTTGAGCTTGGTCGATCTCTTCAACGCGCTCCAGGACCCCGACTATAGCACTTGTGGAGCTCTCTCCACTTTCTACCCCTTTTTCTTTCTCTGGTCGAGATTCGAGGTTCTCCACCCAATCAATCAGTTCTTGGATCGGAATGGTGTCTATCCTGTTATGAACAACAACAATCTCAGCAGGAATTTCAGACATTTCCTTCATTCGTTTCTCTAGAAAACAAACGTTATCAGTGATTTCTTGGAGATACTTCATCTCTTCTTCCAGCTCGATTAGCCGTTCAAGCTGGTCTATCGACGAGCTTGCTCTCTCCGGCGAATTCTATTTCAGCATGCTTTCTTACGATTTGAGCCAACTGGGCTCTAATACCAACTGTCATGGTCCTACTTTCAAGAGACTTAAGAGAGACCGTGTGGTACTCGTTGTTAGGGGGAACAACGAGTCAGCCTACGAGGTGTGCCAACGACACCAATTGCCCACGACGTTAGAATGAGCTTTGTGTCTAACGAGCGAGCAGTAAGCGAGCGATATTAATAGAAAAGAGCGTCATTGAGCATAGTGAGTATAGTGAGCATAGTTTGTATGTAAAAAACTTTATCATTGATTGTCAGCAAATTACATTGGGTAGGGGGGTCTACGTGTAGTCATGCCTCTCCCCCTAAAGAGCATTCTGGACCATTCCCACCATGGCAGGAGTAAACATGCTATGGTGGTGAAGAGTCACTTGCCCAAAATAGAAATAAAAGAAATACAAAGGAACTTCTATAAATAGAAAGAAAACTACTCTAGCATGGGCAGCCATGGACAACACGTCCTGGACAAGCCGGATTCTAACACAGAGCAATGAAGGAAAATGTATTTTCAATATTAAAATTTGATTATATTCACTTTATACTAGAACACTATTTATACATAGAATTACAATAAATGCTTCTTGCATCTTCAAGTATCCACGTCAGCTTCCACTATAAGTCCAAGTATATTTTCCAATACTCCCTTATGCAAAATTAAATAAATCAAAAGATATCAAGTCAAAGATCAAGGAAACTTTCCAAATCGGCTGAGAATCACAACAAAAAAATTTTGAAGGCGGAATTAAAGGAAGGAAAGATACCAAAGATATCATCTCCCTTGAAGATAAAGCAAGTTGAATATTACTGAAGATTACTAGAAGATTTCTTATATTTTTAGTTTCTTATTTTCTTTCAGTTTCATAATTTATATTCGCAAAAGGCTATATAAAGCCACCTAGCCTTATGTTTTAGAGAGTTCAGAGTTTAATACAAAATAGCTTTTGCTAATCTCAAAATTGGAGTGATTCCTCTTTCAAACCCCTTTGGTGAGTTATATCCAAAGACCTCCTTGTGTAAGTCATATCACGAGAGAACTATCCTAAGGTTAGATCTAAACTCATTCCGTTCGCGCATCATTTGGTATTAGAGCTAAACACATCCTTACACAAAAAAAAAATTTATGATGACAAGAGGAACATCAAAAACTGCACACAAAGACGAGGCTACAATCTCCACGATGGCTGAACTTTCAACAACTCACTCCAAAGAAAGTTTGAGGGAACTCGTTCTCTCACTACAACGAGAAGTTACTCAACTAAAGATGAATCAAAACCAACAACGGGCTCAGCATCCTCCTAACACCGTTGTAGAAAACATCACAAGAGATGAAGTTGAAGAAATAGACGCCATTCTGCAAAGAGGACCAATACAATGAGATGATTTAAACCTTGTCAAAGTATTGATCTCGCCATTCAATGGATCCACTAATGGCCATGACTACATCGAATGGAGAGACAAAGTAGACCAGATATTAAGTTGTTATAACCTCCAAGACTACAAAAAGCTACAACTAGTCACGATTGAATTCATCGATTGTGCAAATATTTGGTGGAATAACATTAACATCCAAAGAAAATAAGGAGGAATAGCAATCCGATCATGGTTCATGCTCAGGGCATTGATGGACGACAAGTTCATTCCTAGCAATTACATTTAATATCTCTACCAACAATTTCAAAGACTCAAACAAGGAACCTCCACAGTAGATGAATGTGCTGCCAAGTTCGAAACTTTACAAATCCAATGCAATTGGCAAGAGCCGACAAAACAAACAATCGGGCAATTCATCCAGGGTCTCCACTATGACATTAGTGACATTGTAGACTTGTAGCCCTACACCACATTGGAGCAAGTCATCAAGATAGCACAAAAGGTGGAAAAACAATGGAAAAGGAAAGAGAGGGAAAAGACTAGTCGGCCTCCACAAAGAACTATAAGCTTTTTCGAGCCACTACCCAAGCTAGATGACATCAAACGTATTACTACTCAAGCAAGCGATGACAAGCCATAATCTATTGAAGCAAAGCCAAAATCAAGAGAGATCAAATGTTTCAAATGCCTTGGAATCAGACACTATACTTGCTAATGTCCAAATATGAAAGTGATTTTACTAAAAGAAGGCACTAATGAGGTTGAAAGTGAAGATGAAGGTGAGATACAAGAAACACACAAGGAGGAAGAACAAGTTGAAACAATATATGCTCACAAAGGTCCCCTCCTTATGATCATTCGAAAGGTACTCACTACTAAAGCAAGCATCAACGACGGTCAAAGGGAAAACATTTTCTTTAGCCGTTGCAAGGTCAAATACAAAGTTTGCTCTCTAATAATTGGAGGAACATGTGCTAATGTGGTTTCTACGAATCTAGTCAGCAAATTGGACATAGCAACAACCATGCATCCAACACCTTACAAGATAAGTTGGTTGAACGATAAAGAAGACACCAAGGTTAGTAAGCAAGCTCTAATTGAGTTCTCTATTGGGAGTTTCTCAGATAAGGTACTATGCGATGTGGTTCCTATGAGCGTTAGCCACCTAGTTTTGGGAAGACCATGGCAATATGATCAAAAAACTATGCATGATGGCTTCACCAATTGTTACTCATTCAAGCTCCATGGAAAGATAATCAAGCTAACCCCCCACCGGAACAAGTAGCCAAGAATTGCGAAAAAATAAAGAAAGGAAAGTTAAAGGCTACCTTATTCATATCAAAGAAAGAAGATTTGGGGTCAAATCCTCAAAAACTCAGAGGGGATGATGCAAAATTAAATCCATCAAAAGATATAAAGTCAAAGATCAAGGAAACTTTCCAAATCGGCGGAGAATCACAACAAAAATATCTTGAAGGCGGAATTAAAGGAAGGAAATATACCAAAGATATAATCTCCCTTGAAGATAAAGCAAGTTGAAGATTAATGAAGATTACTAGAAGATTTCTTATATTTTTAGTTTCCTCTATTTTTTTAGATTTCCTATTTTCTTTTAGTTTCCTAATTTATGTTCGCAAAAGGCTATATAAAGGCACCTAGTCTTATGTTTTAGAGAGTTCAGAGTTTAATACAAAATAGCTTTTGCTAGTCTCGAAATTGGAGTGATTCTTCTTGAGAAGCTTGAATAATGGTTCACAAGTGGGAGTCAACTGGGCAATGAAACGACCAATGAAATGGATCTTACCCAAAAAGCTTTTGACATCCCTTTGTTCTTTCAAACCCGTTTGGTGAGTTATATCCAAAGACCTCCTCATGTGAGTCATATCACGGGAAAACTCTCCTAAAGTTAGATCCAAACTCCTTCCATTCGCGCATCACTCCCCCTCAAGATGGAGAATGTATATTAATAATTCTCATCTTGCCTAACATATCCCGAAACAAATTGGGATGCAATGCCTTAGTAAAAATGTCAGCCAACTGAAATCTTAAACTGACATAAAAACATTTGATTGTACCACATAATATTTCCTGGCAAAAAATGTGACAATCAATTTCAATATGTTTTCTCATCTCATGAAAAACAGGATTTGCTGCAATGTGAAGAGTAGCTTGATTATCACAGAACATTAAAACTGGTTTAGAAAGATTGATATAAAAATCTTTCAACAAAGTCTTAATCCAGATAATTTCACATGTTGTATGTGTCATTGCCCTATATTCAGCTTCGGCAGAGGATCGAGAAATAGTTTGTTGTTTCTTAGATCTCAAGGAAACTAATGAATCGCCAATAAAAACACAAGATCCACTAATAGACCGCCTTGAGTCCACACATGATGCCCAATCAAAATCAGTATATACTTTCAATTAAATATGAGAATTTTTAGAGTAAAATAAATCTTGACCTAGCGTACCTTTCAATTACCTCAGAACTTGATAAGTAGCTTTTGAATGAGAAGTCCGAGGAGCAGCAAGAAATTGACTAAGAGAATTTACAGCAAAAGATATATCAGGTCTTGTAAATGTAAGATATAGAAGTCGGCCAATAAGTCTTCTATAAACTGTTGCATCATCCAATACAGAAACTGTATCAGTAAGTTTGCAAGTTGGATTCATAGGAATTGAAGCTGGTTTACAACCAAAAAATCCACAGTCATCCAGAAGCTCTAAAACATAATGACTTCGATTCAAGGAAATCCCTTTATCAATTATTGCAACTTCTAAACCAAGAAAGAAATGAAGATCTCTCAGATCTTTCAATTTAAATTTATTGTTCAACAATTGTTTCATGACTGCTATATACTCTTTTGAACTTCCAGCTATAATAACATCATTCACATATATCAAAATAGTAGTAAAATGCTTTGTTGTGGAGTTAATAAACAAAGAATTATTAGCATTTGATTGACAAAAACCAAGATCAATAATAGCATTAGAAAACTTGGAAAACCAGTTTCGTGAAGCTTGCTTTAAACCATATAATGATTTGTTTAGTTTATAAACCAAATTCTGCTCCTCCTGTCTAGAGCTATGCAGAACTGAATAACCTGGAGGTAAACTCATATACACTTCTTCATCTAAATCACTATGTAGAATCATTATTAACATTTAGTTGTATTAAAATCCAGTCATGAATAGCAGCAAGAGAAAGTAAAACTTTCACAGTAACAGATTTGGCAATAGGGGAAAGGGTATCTAAAAAATCAATATCTTCTTGTTGTGTACCCCTTGGCAACTAATCTTGCCTTATACTTCTCAATTGATCCATCAACATGAGGTTTAATCTTGTAAACCCATTTGCAACCAATGGGACACTTTCCAGCTGGTAATTGTGTCAATGTCCATGTGTTATTATCCTCATGAGCTTAGAGTTTAGCACGCATCGCATTTTTCGTTCAGGATATTTTTCAGCTTGATGAAAGAATTTGGGTTCTATTTTGGAAGAGATAGCTAAGATGTAATGTTTGTAGGATTGAGACAAATGATAGTAAGATATGTTGTTTGATATAGGATAAGAACATTTGGATGTAAATGGAAATGATACACTATTTGTTAAAAAACAGTGATAGTCAGCAAGATAAGGAGTTTTTGACAACCTTTTTGAATGACTTTCTGAAGAATATGATTTTTGTTCAGGAGGAATTAGGTTATCATTTAAAGTTTGCTCATGTGTCATGGGAGAGGCAAATGGCAGTGGCAGGTCCTGAGGCAAAGTGGCATGTTGGTTCTGACTCTATTGTAAGACATATTTTCTTTATTTTAACTTGTTGTAATGAACATGTTATCCTTTGTTATACACTCATACTATATTCCTCTCTCTCTCTCTCTCTCTCTCTCTCTCTCTCTCTCTCTCTTTTTCTATTGACTTCAATGGCTTCCTTTGATGGAAACATTTCAACTTAGTTTTCTTGAAAGTTTCTATACCTTTGCTGGGAATGTCTACCTCTATGGAAGGAGGTGGAGAAAGATATAGCAATAAGAGATATCACCTTAAACTTACAAACAGGATGATACCAATTTCAACACAAAACTCGATTGGATGAAGCCACATCAACCCTTTCCACTTTGAACACCTACAAAATAAACACTAAAAATATTATTAGAGAGCCTTTGTGCTCGATTGTGAATGGAGGGAATCTGTGGCATATCAGCCCTTGGTGAACTTCTTCTCTTCCAAATGGGTTACACAGGTGGAGCTTCAACATATAAAAGGGTAACCCCTTTATAACATGTCAGCCCCTAGAGTGAGGTGTCACACCCCCCCCCCCCCCCCCAATAGCAATTAAATGCTTACTTATCATATTTGTTTCCCCCTTAAATCGAGACATTTAATCCTATTTCAGGTGACCTTTCATCTTTTTGGACAACCAATCCTCGATTCCGGTCGTTTGCACCTTATATTTTCAATGCTAGATGTCTACCGCTACTGTACACACGTTCGCAGAAAGTTGTTTACACACTAGTTGCGGATGATCGCAACCTCATAATCGATTGACTGCATTTCCACATGAGGCTGAAACATTACAATCTATTTTTGGATCGGTCGAATGCACACTTAACCCCGGTCGACCATAATACTACCAGAGAGCATGTCCTAAATTTCAAGCGTGTACTACGGACTTCCACGCTTTTGCAAATACTCGTAATGACCTTGGACCAATTGTCCACACTTCATACCCTGGTTGACTGTAAACCTACCCGAGCCACTTTTCCAAAAACCATAACTTGTGTTGGACGTCCACTCAAGAGAAGATTTTTCACATGTACATGCTTGCACCTTGCCAAAAGTTAAATTCGCATAATGAACACTACCTTCCATATAATCCAACTATATTTTCATCAATACATACTTAACATCAATCAATCCATAGCAATCAATAACCTCCTCAATTATAATCTAATCACATAACTATCATTGAACATTGTTATTGCATAGTTCACACTTTACACAACAAAATTCTCGAGTGTTATAGAATGAGAACATCAACTCTAATATACCATTTGAATATGAATTTCAGTATACAATTAACTAATATCCTTACACATCAATCACCTACGTCAGCACCTTGTTGCGAGATTTCTCGTCAACACCTTGCAGCGAGATTTCTTTCATAAATCAACGACCTTGAGAAAGCGTAAGTCGGGTCCATGTATACGTCGAAACCTTTGTTGTACAGGGGAGACCTGTCCAGTAGCTCTACATGAGGGTGGAATATGGTGTCCCTACAATTTCGGAGCAGCCCTAAACCACCATTGGTATAGCAAAATATGTCATGCGGGCTGCAATGAAAAGAGAAAAATAAGCACATAAGTGGAAAGCAATATGATTCTACACAAGTGAAAAGATATACATCTCTTTATCTGTTGGCCATGACAATTGCAATTACTTTTGTAATAACCCAACTTTTTATGTCAGAATTTAATAAGGATAATTGGAAAGTAATTAGGGATATTTAGATTAATTGGATAATTATCGGGGTATTACCAAAGACGTATTCATTAGATTTTTATTGGATGATAATTAGTATTAATTAAGTGGAAATTAATTGGGATTAAGAGATAAGAGAATAATTAATTTTAGATTAAATTAAATTGGAAAAAATAAAAGAAGAAATAAATTAGAAGGAGAGAGGAAGGAAATCAGTTGAAGGAGATAGGAATGGGTTAAATCGGTTCTCCTATCACTAGTTTGGTTTGGATTAGGAATTTTAAGGGGGGTGGGGGTGGGGAATGGAGTTGGCCTTCGAGCATTTTGCGAAAGAAAGTGGAGAAAGGGTGAGAAGACCAAGAGAGGGAGAGTAATCACGAGAGAGACTGAGGGCAAATGGAAGGCAACGTTGACGACGATGAAGACTTGGGCTCGAGTTCGGGTGGCGACGTCCGGCGAATGGCGCAACGAACCATGGGCGGGTTGCATCGGTGGAATAATTGGGCATGGCGTGCAAGATTGGGACTTCCACGGGCTACATTTTTGGCATCAGGTTGAGGTAAGTCGGTGGCTTCCATTCTTCTCCTTTGTGTTCTGATGGTCGGATGCTGGTAGGGATGGTCTGGCGGTGGAATGGCTACGAATCAGTGATGGCTAGATTGGTTAGGGCTTCCGTTTGCTGGGGATTTGGTTCTGGTCAAGTCCTGTTGGTTCCAATGTCGAACTGGTTTATTTCAATTGCTCTGGCTCTTGCTCTGGAATCGACAACTCGACGTGTGAAGAGCATGGTGATGACAAGGCATGGCTGGTGGCAGGGCATGGCGAGAGGTGTTGTCTGGGAGTTGATATGCAAGGGAAAATGAGTGAAATGGCAGAAGAAAGGTAGAGGAAAGGGGTGGCTGGAGGTGAGTTGAGCTCTTGGGTGCTGAGCTGAAGGAGAACTAGCGATACATAAAGGAGAAAGTGAGGAGGCAGAGAAAAACGAGGGCTTGAGCCATGAGGGAAGAGAAGAAGAGACAGGGGAGGAGGTGCTCTCGGGCCTCTGAGTTCCTTCCGGTAATGCCAAAATCTCCTTCTTGGTTTTATTGACCTATGTAGATAATTGAGGAAAATAAATGATGAAAAATATTGGTTGGTTTACGGCTTCTTTGTTTTATGAAGGATATTGATGAATGTTGTTGAAGTTTTGACTCTGTATGTTAATTGTTATTTCTGAATGATGGAAATATGCCCTGTCTATTGGATTTTCGGGATTTGTATGCTGGGGATTGTCTCTGTATGTCCAGCTTCAATGTTTATGCTTGGTAGTTAGATATATTCTCATGTTGGGTTTGATGGTCACAATGGGGAAAATTGTGAATGATTGTTAAAAGATATTGTTATGCCTCTATTGGATTTCTGAATGAATTTATTGGATAGAATAATCTGTTAACTATAAGTGTGTAATGTTAAGTTGGATTTGCTCTCTGCTGTAGTTATCAAAAATGTTAAAAGGAATTGTTAATCTGTTGTTGGATGTTGGAAGTGTTATGTTGTTGGAAGTTGGGTGTTGGAAGTGTTATGTAGTTGGAAATAAACCTGTTTAGTTACAGTTTTGGCAATATGCTATGTTTCTTTAGAATTGAGTCATTAATTGGACAAAGGCATGGAAATGAATATTGGGACTAATTAATTAAGTATAGGATATTTTAGTAAGTAACGAGGAATTAGAATAGAAAAGACGTTGAGACTAATAAATAGATTAATTGATTTTATTAATGAATAAATATTTCTAATTGTGAAGGTACTAAAAAGAAGAAAGAGATTAATTGATTTTATTAATGAATAAATATTTCTAATTGTGAAGGTACTAAAAAGAAGAAAGATAGCAAATAGTGTGAACGCCTTAAGCAATCTAGGTAAGTGATACGTGTATGCTTTGGTCTTCGTGTCCTATATCGCAAGAATAGGACATGCATGTTTCGTTACTTATCGCTTTTCGAGTATGTCTACAATTTTTAATAGCATGTTTCGTTGTTTACTGTTTTATAGCACGTCTACAGTTGTTAATAGCACATTTCGTAGTTTACTATTTTTACAGCATGCCTACAATTTTTATAGCATATTTTTGTGATTCACATGTTGAATGTTTATTTATGGTTTATATTAACTATTAGAAATTGTATGTATTCACGAGCATCATGCATCACGATTTTCAAAAGAATACGAAAATGGATTTTTTGCATGGTTTTAAAGAATGGTTTAAGGGATGCTCACACATACTAAGTGTATGGAGTTCTCGAGGGCTGATCACCCGAAGTGGACTACCATTATTTGGGCTGTAGGAATATCCATTTTTCCATGAAAAGTGAAAGAGATAGTAAACAAATAATAAGCAATAAAAAGTAAAGTAGAGTAAAGAAAAGACAACGATATGATGTGAGGTCCTTTCAGTCCTTACTGGGCACGGCCGCTAGCGGGCTTTCGGACAATGCCATCGTTGTTAGCTAGTTTTTGGACTATGCCATTGCTGCTCATATCGGTTGCAATGTCCCTAGACTATGCTAGGACACGATGGCCTATGGTTAGCAGACTTTCAGACTATGCTATTGCTGCTATATCATAGGTCATAACAGAAAATAGAAAGATAATGATTAAAATGTAAAAGATAAAAGATAATAAAAGATGAGAATAGAAACTGCATAATTTTTTAAAAGAGCACAGCATGTGCATGTAGCATATTGGGTATTATCACTTATTAAGCGTTAGGCTCATAGTTTATGACTTGCGATGTAGGTACAAGTACGAGAGAAAATGATGAACATATTTAGGAGCAGCTGATGACGGATTTGCACGAATGAAACTTATGGCTGGTTAGACTAACCAATGTAAAGAGGAATGAGTTTGGAAAATATAAAGTAACATTTTATTAATTGTCTTTAAATGAACTATTTATGCTTCCACTACGTTTTTAAAGAAAATGGAATTTATGCTTTTGTTATGTTTTGAGAAAAGATTTTATTACTATAGTTTCTACTGTTTATAACAATTTTGGTAACGAGTCAAAGTAAAAGGATTTTAACGGTTCGGTTATAAGAAAAGAACTCCGACTTCAATTTAAAAAGGTTTTAATAAAGATTTTAGTCATTTTATAAAAGTTTTAAATTTCACGCATTTTTAAAAGCAAATAAATAACCAGGTCGTTACAACTTTTTTGCAACAAAGCCTAGTATGGGTAGTGAGTGTGTAGGTCAATGGATGACAGAAAACATGATTGTGATGAGTGTCTAAAAAGTAAATCATGCATTAGAACTGTTCAAACATGAAGTACAACAAAAACAATAAGTTTACTTACATGAATCCTCCCTAACATAACAAATTATCTTTCCGTTTGAATGGCAAAGTATTCTTCTTCGTTCAACGTATTACACCGCATACAAAGAACTCAAGGATGAGTAATAAAATAAAATCTTCTGAACTACTTAATTTAATACAGCATAATTCTCATTATGTTTTATGTCTCTTCTTGCTTTATAATGATGAGAGTAGGGAAGTGGTACCCATTATCTCTCTGAAAATGAAAACAATAAGCAAAATATCCTAAGCATAAAGTCTAAAACACGTAATGCCAGAAAATAAAATAGTTTACCAAAACCCTGGCATGAATAGCGCATGTCTTCAGGTTTTTGTTTGTATTTGCATGAACTAGTATGAAGAAAGTATCCTTTAGGTCTAGTGGATGAAATGAGCACTTTCAAACTGTCAAAATAATAAGGTATGAATAATTGTAGACACATAGATAGTCAAATTGAAGACCTACTACATGTAAAGTTTGAAATGGAGGTTGTATTCCACCCAACATGTTTGTCGATGGAGGAATGAGAGCTGTTGCACCTTGGCAAGCAAAGTAAGAGGAGAAGGTTGTCATGTGATAACAAGAGCACTACACATTTGAGACATGTTATTAGATCCTATACAAATAAACTAAAAATAATAATTAATGCATATATGGACTTTGCATATAAACTAAAATAACTTACAAGCATTCTGAGAGTTTAGCTACTAGAGGGGCTGCTGGAGAGGATGTTGGATCATGTGCACGCCTCCTTGTTTGTCCCTCCATTCTTTGCAATTCATCCTCCATTATTTGTAAACGCTCCTCTATTCTTTGCAATCAATCCTCCACTCTTTGTTGGTGCTCCATCGCTTGGTTCTTCATTCTTTGCAATCAACTCTCCAAGCCGCCGACAATCTTGTTGACCATCTCCTCAACCATCGACGTGAAGTTAGATGATTGAGGAGCGGGCAGAGACATAAGCTATGAAGTATCATCCTCCATGGGCTATAGAGGAAATGATGGAAGCTATCTTGCCGAGGTGGATGGAGATTGTCCGGCTAAGGGGGCTAGAGCCTAGGCAACCTTGGATCGAGTCTTAGAGGCAAACTTGGATGGAGACTTGGATACCCATTCCCTTCTAACTTCATTGATCCCCATATCACCCACTTTAAATTTATTGTAAACATCATCAGACTTCTCTTTGATTCTCGGCTCCACATCCGAGATTGGTACCTCAACTATCTTCTTACTGAGCCAATTATGTGGCAAACTATTGGTTGGGTTGTTGAGGCGTCGTACATGTGACTCAAAATCATATACTCGATATTCACCCTCTTTCGATTGAACATCTTCTCTAGTATATAAAGATCCATCCAGCTAACATAGTCTTGATGCCCATCCTGTGATGGAATAGTATGTGTCATTATATTATGGAGCACTCAGGCTTTGGCGTTCAAGTTCATGGACTTTGGCTTCTTGAATTCTTCAATCTCGTGATTTGTTGTGCAATTGACGAAGCACTACCAAACCTTCTCCTCATCTAATGAAATCTAAATCCCAAGATACATGGTAACATTGTTTGCTTGGTTCCTCTATCGAACATCCAAGTAGTAGGTTAATATCATCAGTAGTCAACCTCAACTCTCATCCAAATATGTAAGTCCGGATCTCTAATGGTTGGGTGGACAATTCCAAATTGACATAAAATAGTTTGACAATCTGATCTAAGTAACTGCCACCCAATCTACACAACCTCACTAATTCAGCACTCTCAAGCATGTCTACTATTCTCATATCAGATAATAAATCAAAATCTACTTTTCTGGATACAGTAATCAAACGATGTTTAATATAATCTTCATAGCTATCGTTCACCGATGCAGTTTTGAAAATCAAGGAGTGGAAATGATATGATATAGGTTGAAATCAGACCAATTGAGATACTATTCATGCTTCAGGTTGGAGTTGTACTTCACCCTCAGGTTGTTTATTGCACTAAAATTGAGAGCGAACGAACTCAGTTGCAGTTATGCTTGATAGTCAATTTCATAGTCATAGTAGAATCCATTGGATTGAATGAGATAGTGAGGGTGTGGGCTAGGGTTTGGAGTTTGCTGAGAAAATCGCTTGGATAGTAATGTGTTTTATTCGAAGCAGAATGTGAATCTATATACTAAGACAATGACTTACTTTTTCTAGTGAAAAGTATTCATTCTGCTATGGAAAGAATTCATTACACTGCAGAAACTACTCTTTCTTCTCTAACTAAGAGTGTTATGGATTAGTACTTTGCTTTCTACAGCAGAGGTGATGCACCACTGAAAAAGAAAGTTTGCAAGTTGCTTTGCATAGACAATTTTTCGGTAAATTTTCTAGGTCAAATCGAGGGTGCAATAACTCTATAAATTGAAAGCGTCTTCCTACAAAGTTTTTCCAACAACACCTGTTATATGTGAAGAAATATCCCTCAAAATTTCAAGGCAAAATTCGCTTGGATGGGAGAGATATGAATGCAATTCCTCGAATGTAAGGGCCCACTAGGATGAGAATTAGGTCAAACGTTGGACAAGTGAATCTCTATTGGTACGAGGCTTCTAATTATGATTTTTGGACCATTGCCCTGTCAGAAGAAGATGCCCTCCAAAAATCATGATCAAAATAAATGGGTGAGTGAGATATGATGGAAAAGTTGAAAGTTGGTATGAATAAGCACTACTTCTGCACCTTTTGACTTCAATGGCCTCCCTTTGATGGAAAGCACACCAACTTGAGTTTCTTACAAGTTTCTACACCTTTGCTAGATCTCTTCTTCAGATTGCTTCTCTTCTATCAATGGTTGCCCTTGAACTATCTCTTTTTTACCCATGGAATTTGATGTAGTCTTTATGTTATCGATGTTTTGCTTTAGAAAAAGTATATTGGCATGTCCAAAACAAAAACATTTGGAGTAACTAATATTGACATCAATTGAAATCAACTTCTTTGATGACTCCTTCTCCTTTAGGTTATACATACTTGATCCATTGATTAACTTAATCTTCTCACAATTAGTACTTGTAGGCAAAGACAAAACTGATTTGAAATTTCTTGGAGCATACATTCTGTAAAAGCCGTGAAATTTTAATGATAAATTTCATGTGTAAATTTTTCGCGTTGAAAATCGGTCATAGCGTTGAAGAAGTTGACCGAATTGTCGTGTAGTGGCCACGTATGCAAATTTGGTCATTTGGTCAGGTCCACGTACGCAAATTTGGTCAACTGGTCAAAGTCAGTGAAATTAGATTTTTTCGAGTGAAGAATTGAATTAATAAACGATATTGGACAGTCAAAATTGAGCGGTAACATCGATGGATGATGTTTGAATTTAATTTAGAGTTTGGGTAGATTATAAATTGATAATGTATAAAATTGGGGATACACATTTTTTTTAAATGGAAAAGAAATTAGGAAATTGGGATTAAGAAAAATAAATAATTTGGAAGAAGTGAAATAAGAGTAGAAATATTTGGGAAATGAAGAGGAAAGGTTTGGGGGCAAAAATCTCGCCCAATGCCTTTGAACACGTAAAGTTCAAGGTTCAAGTTGAAAAAAAAAAAAAAACTTAAACTTAAAATTGGAAAAGAGGAAACCCTAGTTTCCTCTTCCCCAATTTTCCCACCCTGTTTGCGTCGGCTGAGAGAGAAGTCGAGAGGGAGAAGAGAGACACCGGCGACCAACGAACCGGTGAAATCGACGGACGGCAGCGACGCGACGACGTCCGACCGACGAGGTGAGGCGGCTTCCGAGCGACAGGACGGTGATCGATAGGTTCGCTCGACCCACGGCGCTGCCACGACGTTGGCCGCGAACGGTCGACTTCTGAGCAGGCGAAGAACGACGCCGGTGGCCGCGAGCTTCCGGTCCCGAGCGGCGCCGGCGACAAAACAGCTCAACCCGAGCGTGTTGCTCCGATTCCGGCGAGCGGGCGATCTCAGATCCGCGACGACAGCTCCGAGGCCGAACCGATTTCCCGATTCCGAAGACAAACAGATCCGATCTATTCAGTGGGTGAGATTTTTCGATCTGGATATTACTCCGATGTTAAGATCATTCTTTTATAATGTCGTTGGTTGATTTGGGATTGGATTTACAGCGGTTGATCTAAGGGATTTTGGACGGACAGTCTCCGGCGACGGCAGCTTTGGATCTGAACATATTTACGATTTTCCAATGAGAAAAACAGGATGCGGATCCCGTCCTATTGGTGAGGAAATTTCTAGTTGGACTGTTCCATTATGATTTTTAGTCTTGAATGTGATTTCGCTGCTTATTTGGAGTGATTGATTGCTTAGTTGGATTTCTGCTGTCATTAACGATGAAGGGCTGAAGTTGATAGATTGGTTTATGAATTAGTGATAAGTTTCTGAATATTGCTTGGATTATTTAGGCTTAAATTTGCAGAACGTATTGTTCATGCCCTGTGATTTTTGTTCTATTTGGGTTCTGCTATAGTTTTGTTGGCTGTCAATTTGGTATTGCTTGTGAGAGATACAGTGGAATTGTTTTATTTGGATTTTAGGTTTTGCTAAATTGTTTGATTCAAGTGATAAATTTTGAATATTGGTTGTGATTCCAATCAATGGATAGTGGTAAACGTAAGCTTCGTTTCGTTATTGGTTATTGATGAGAAAACCATGAAAAATCCTTATGACCTTGTTTGCATTAATTTGCTCAGTTAATTTGGTATTGTTGGGTATTAAAGTGGATTCTGACTATTTAATTTCGAGCACTAAGATTTGCTAAGTTCTGCATTTGAGTTCTGTTTTATAGTTGGAATGCAACGCTAATAATGTCGTGGAATCTGTTGCTCTGTTAGTTGAGCTTAAGATAGACATGGTTATAAATATGAATTTTGTTGATAGCCGTAAAGATGATGTATGTTCTGACGAATGAGACTTTGGATTTTTAAAGCTGTGTAGATGTTCAGGATTTGGATTATGAGATTAAGAAATGTTGTTAGATAAAGTTGGAAACTTTATTGGAATTCTTTGCACGTTGGTTAGACTCTGTATAGGACCCTCGCTTATTTTCCTTGAATTTAATTATGATATTCTCGCGTTTATACATTTGCCAGGCTTGGATGATTTCAGCGAGAGATACGATTCTTGCGTAATTGGTTGCTCTGGTCGGTAAGGCAAATTGTCGTCGAGGTAGGGATTTCTATACCTCTTGCGTTACATTGCAACCTATCCTGTTTTCCAAAATAATTATTTTGTGGAATACCACACTTGAAAAAAATGACGGGGACTGTTCGACAGCACGTCCGTTTTTATTAGTAGTATGTTTTCTCAAGTTTAATTCCGTACATGGTTTGAGATTTATTGTGCACATGTTGAGGGATGGATCCGCCATCCCCTTTGATACCTTCTGCTGCGTGAAGGTTGATTGTTTGACGTGCGAAAAATATAGGTGGGGCATTGGTGACGTGTCCTCAGGTTGAAACTCCTGGAAGTCGTAAACCTCGTATGGGAGGGTGATGACGCCTCCTTGGGTCGCAAGCCCCTAAACCTGGCCAGGATTTGTCCCACGGATCAGACGGTTGTCAATCGCTGAGACTTGTTTATCCTAAGTCCACATGTAGCGAGCAACTGTATCCGTTTTATTTGATTATACGATTATACGATTATACGAGTTGTGTCGTGCAGCCAGGTACGCGGGCAACTCGGGTGACGTACGGAATCTTCGGATCTTCGTCATTATTCCTGCCTCATAAGGTGTTGTCATCGACGTGTGACCACCTCTTCTATGTTGTGTGGCGGGTGAGTCCATGAGTGACCACCCCTTTTCACTAATGACGTTTTCAAATTGGAAAACGATGATGGCCTATTTTGCGAGGTATAACTGTCTATGTATACAGCAAGATTTTTAATAAAAGCCTCATCGATGGCCCTTGGGTCGTTTTGGTAAAATGATAAAGAGTTTGAAGTGATTTTAAAAATCCATGTACGGTAGAATGAAACATAACCTTGTTCTCGAAAAATGTACAAAACCAGTTTTGCATGAGGTGCATTTAGTATAGCCATACTTTACTGAGTTAGTCACTCACCCCAAATGACTCCTCTCCCAAAACTTCAGGTAAGGGCAAAGAGTAGCTGAGGATCAGGAGTTGAAGCGTTTTATTATTTCTACTTGAGTGATTCATCGTTATTTGGTGAGGACATTTATGTTTCCATTTGGGTCTGTAAACCTTAAACACAGTTGGTTTTGGATTTGTTGCACAGTACTTGGATTTCATTTTAATTTATGCACTGTTATCTTCTCGTGATCCCTACTCGGACCTAGGCCCATATTATCTTGGGCCGAATTAAATATTATAAGTCTTCCGCGAAAACTCACGCCTTGGGCTGGGTGATCAGGTTCTCTATGAGGATCGGGTCGCCTGACCCGGCGGTTCTGTTAGGCCCGTCTTCGGGTCGTGACACATTCTTCTCATGAAATCAATGGACAACACACAAGCTTGATTAGATATAGCTCATCGAAAAAGATGCAACTATGGAGAAATATCCACAATTTCAAACAATGGTTCTATTATCTCAACCAACTACCTAGGGTAGTCCTAAGAGAGAGCTTAAATACTCCGTCAAAAATTAGGATTAATTTCCTAAAATAAAATTACCAAAAGTGCCCTCAAAACACACTTACTCAGCTAGAACAAACTCTAGCCGAGTAACACTTTTTCTTTGAGTTTAAAACCATTCCATTTAGCATAAAAATAAATAAACATAATCTAAATTAATCCTCAAGTATAATTATGCAACAAAGATCTAATTAAGTATCTTCAAGCTCCTCCTTCAAGTGATATAGCCTTCAACTTCGAGCTAGGAAGATGCATACTCCCAAATAAGTAGAAATGAAGCTCTCTGTTTGGGGCTCTTTTTGCATAGCAAATGATCTCTAAATTTAACAAAAGACTCCATCATGAAAAGCTTGGGAAGTCAACTACTATTTGTGTAAAGCTAGAGATGTTAAATGAGCAAGCTGGTGCTCACTTGACTTAGTACTATAATGAGTTGAGCCTGACTCGGCTCGTTTAACTCATGGCTCATGAGCCAGCTTGGGTTGAATTTTTTTTTTAGCGAGCTCATTAGGTCTGGCTCGTTAAGCCCGCTAAGCTCGTTAAGCTCGACTCGTTTAATTCGCTAGGCTTGGTGAGCCAAACTTTTTCACTTTCGGCTCGGCTGACTTGTTTATCACATCTACCTTCAAATGCACTTTATCTGTTTGTATAAATGCCGAGATGAAAGTTTCATAGATAAAAGTAAGTTGCTCAACTAACACCTATCCTTCCAAGTGAGTTTTTTTATTCTCTACTTAGTTATTTTAGATAAATCTCATTGTTAACTAGACTAATTAACTCGAAATTGGTCAATGAAATTTAAATTCAACAAAATATGATATTTGCATATCTTTTTTCAGTCAATAGTTTCATGCGCATAATTGGAAACACTAATTATATACATGTCATGTGTGTCTGTTTGATGTATAGTGTTTGATGAAAAATCAAGAAATGTTATAAAATTCATGTAACTAAAGTACTAATAAAAAAAAACATTTACATATGAGTGTTGCTTCATCTCCTCACCACTTCTTTCTTTTTTCTCTTTCTTATCTCTTTTCTTCTTTCCTTTATTTTATTTCTTTCCTCTATAAATATCACATTTCTCCTTCATTTTTTTTTTCCATAAATTCTTTCAATAATATGCATTGTTAAATATTTCTAATTATATTCGTGTGATATATTTTTTTATTGAACCATCACAAATTTTTTTTTTTTTACTCAATACATATTAAACCATGAGAATCAAATTCTAAGGAAGCAACAAATTCAGGAGGTACTTCTATAACAAGTTAGAACCACCATCATAGTCATAGTCCACTTACTACATCATTCATACCTAAACAGGGCACCGATGAGCAATAACTAAGTGTTTTTGGACCTATGCGAGCATCACACATTAATCTTAATTCAGGTGGAGTTCACTCTCTCTCATTCCAACTCTTGGCTGCGATGGAATCCCCTTCTTCTTCTGTGAGGGAGTTGATTGAAAATAACTGGTTTAATTAATTTTTTTATGGGAAAATTCTTTGCGATTATGAATGAAAATGTTATTTACCAATTCAATGCCTTTCCATTTACATATTTTAATGTTGAATGTATTAATTCTTGAATCTTCTCTGTCTCCCAGCTTTACTTTAATCTTCTTAGGTTTTTTCAATATTTCAGTGTTTTTGGCAGACGAGAGAGTAGTGACGGAGGTTCTGATTCGGGGGACGAGAAGTCGGAGAGGGAAAGCGAGAGCGAGGAGCAGAGAAAGAAGAGGACAGAGAGGAAGGAAGACTTGAGAGGGGCAGGATTTAAATTGATAAGAATTTTAAAGTACAAAAACTTCCTCCCAGGAATATGACAACCAATATAATTAAATTGCGAGGGTAACTAGGTAAGTTTCTAAGGTTTTCAGGCAGCTCAACCAACCTACCAAAATAAACGGTCCTTCATTTCCAGCCCTCCTATAAAGGCCCCCGAGCTGTTAGGCATTCCCAATCTGCTCGCTTCATTGGTATCATCGTCTCTCTCTCTCTCTCCCCGCCATAGCTTCAACCATGCAATCTCTCCAATCGCCAACTCTCAGAGTGTCACCTTTAGACCCTCTTCGTCAGCACAAGCTTTCGCATTTCCTCAATAATGCTGCATTTCCCAAATCGAAGAAGGTCTCCTTCATCTCCGCCTCCTCCGCCACTACCTTCGTGGCTCCCAAGCGCGAGAAGGATCCTAAAAAGCGCGTTGTGATTACCGGCATGGGACTTGTCTCGGTGTTTGGTAACGATGTCGATGTATACTACGACAGGCTTCTCGCCGGAGAGAGTGGAATTAGCCTAATCGATCGGTTCGATGCCTCCAAGTTTCCTACTCGGTTCGGCGGACAGATCCGTGGGTTCACTGCCCAAGGGTACATTGATGGCAAGAACGATAGACGGCTTGACGATTGCCTTCGATATTGCATTGTCGCTGGGAAGAAGGCCCTCGAGGACGCTGATCTCGGTGGTGATAAGCTCTCAAAGGTTCATTCCTATTCAATTTTGAAATGAGATACTGCCTTATTTGGAAATTGTTTGTAAAAAAAGATCTTTTGGATGATTGCGCTTCTGTTATTCTCCTATTTCTCTGTTTTAAGCTTGTTTGGTACTTAGATTTGTTTAATTATGGACTAGATTTTGGCACAAATATCGTGCATGTGTAATTCCTCAATGTAGCACTATAATTGTGCATGAAATCACCTGAAATTTTGTAGTTTTACAGTAGCTTATATTGGAAGTTTCATACTTTTTTTTCTTATCTAAGTTGAATGATCCTCTGGCTATAGAACTCAATTCATTGATTTCTTTTGTGATGAGCTCTTAAAGGTTCATTCCTATTCAATTTTGAAATGAGATATTTGGAAATTGTTTGTAAAAAACGATCTTTTGTATGATTGCGCTTCTGTTATTCTCATATTTCTCTGTTTTGAGCTTGTTTGGTACTTAAATTTGTTTAATTATGGACTAAGTTTTGGCACAAATATCGTGCATGTGTAATTCCTCAATGTAGCACTATAATTGTGCATGAAATCACCTGGAATTTTGTAGTTCTACAGAAGCTTATTTTGGAAGTTTCATACTTCTTTTTCTTATCTAAGTTGAATGATCCTCTGGCCATAGAACTCAATTCAGTGGTTTTTTTTTTTTACTAGTGGATCTGCTGATTTCTTTTGGGCAGATGTAACTTAAGATACATTTCTTAAGTTAAATAGCTAGACATTGATTAATAGGAATTTATGAATTCAAGTTTCTATTTCCCATTGGGAAGGAACATGATTGTGGCTTGGTTATTATCTCAGTTGATCGTAGCTCATATTTTGGCCCGTGCAGAGGAAAGTGATCAGCAATAGCTGATATCTTGTACCTAACTGTAGAAATAGGATAAAAAAGAGACAAGGATTAAAATACAAGCAAAGTTAGTCTCCTTCGTACAATAATTCATGGAGCTTTAGTGTCTCAATGATGTCACCTTTCTTGTTGGGATTCAGGATGGTTATGCAGTTTTTTCGTTCATAAGATTCTGGTTATGGTTTGCTTGAATTGTGAACTTTGGCAACTTGATTTTAGTGTCTCTGAGTTGGGAAAATACTTCTCTTTGATAGCATGTGTCTATTTTTAAATAAAGGTTCACTATCTTTGTTTGAATATGGCATTTTGCTTGCTTTGACATTATGAAAATTAATATATTCTGATGATTGAAAAAATAAAATGTAGCGAGAATCAATGTTAAGGTTGATGGCTCTGTATTTTACTGCAGATTGACAAGGAGCGAGCAGGTGTACTTGTTGGAACTGGAATGGGTGGTCTTACGGCCTTTTCCGACGGTGTTCAATCTTTAATTGAGAAAGGTCACAGGAAAATAACCCCATTTTTCATTCCTTATGCTATTACAAATATGGGTTCTGCCTTGCTTGCCATAGACCTTGGTTTGATGGGTCCAAATTATTCCATTTCAACTGCTTGTGCGACATCCAATTATTGCTTCTATGCTGCTGCAAATCACATCCGTCGAGGCGAGGCAGATATGATGCTTGCTGGTGGAACTGAAGCTGCTCTCATTCCTATTGGGCTGGGCGGCTTTGTTGCGTGTAGAGCTTTATCTCAGAGAAATGATGACCCGAAAACTGCTTCACGACCTTGGGACAAAGATCGAGATGGATTTGTTATGGGAGAAGGTGCTGGAGTATTGGTAAGCTTTCATCTTTCTTGTTATAAGCATGCAAGTCTAGGTGGTCTTTTGGAATAAATTCAACAGCTTTGCTAATATCTATCTCTCTCTCTCTCTACCATTTATCTGCAATTTTCTTTGTTTATATGATCAAAGTGATTATAGCCTGCTGTAAGTTGGATTTTTTTTAATCAATTGTCAGATGATTCTTTCCTTGACAGGTAATGGAGAGCTTGGAGCATGCCATGAAACGTGGTGCACCAATAATTGCTGAGTACTTGGGAGGTGCTGTTAATTGTGATGCTTATCATATGACTGATCCAAGAGCGGATGGACTTGGTGTTTCTTCATGCATTGTGAGTAGTCTTGAAGATGCTGGTGTTTCACCGGAAGAGGTACTTAAAACTAATTCTAATCAAACATTATTATTATTATGTTTTATTCTTGTCAATTTGTTCATAATTACCTCAACTGGGTTAATTCCAAGTTATTCAAACTGATAAGGAAAATACTATAGAAGTATTTAGTTGACAGTTTCTTATACATTGCCCATCATACCATCAATTCCATTCGGTGCTGCCAAAAGCTCTTGAGCATTATAAAAGTAGTTTATCTCTATTTGACATTCTATTGGTGGGAATTGAGAAGTAGGCCCTTCCCCGAATACTAACCAAAATGCATTACCCTTTTCCCTGTTCCATGTAAGTATTTTTTGGAATAACTAAATTTGATCCGTGCCTTATATATTTCAGGTTAACTACATTAATGCACATGCAACATCCACCCTTGCGGGTGATTTAGCTGAGATAAATGCTATCAAAAAGGTTTTCAAGGATTCTTCAGGAGTCAAAATCAATGCAACAAAGGTGATCTCTCTCTCTCTCTCTCTCTCCTAGTTGTGCAATTCATAAATGTATTCTTGCGACCACTTGTTGGTGATATTTTCTTCTTGTCAACTTTTTTTTTCAGTCCATGATAGGGCACTGCCTTGGTGCTGCTGGGGGTTTGGAAGCCATTGCCACTGTGAAAGCCATTACAACAGGATGGGTGCATCCTTCCATAAATCAATTTGTATGTACCCTTTTTTTTCCAACTCTTCTCTTGGTTGGCCTGTGACAATGCATGTCTGGTTCTTAGCGGACCTTTCTCACCATTTTGTCATGGTTTTTTCTGTCCTTTTTTATGTGCTTTGAGAAATAGATATTATGTTATACCAATTTTTCTGAGTAAATTTTTGAAAGCCTTGAAATCTTCTTTCTTTCCAAAAAACTCACATTGCAATTTTAATATTTTTTTTTGTGTTATTTACCCAAATTTGTTAATTTTCCTGAAACAGAACCCTGAACCTTCAGTTGAATTTGACACAGTTGCAAACAAGAAGCAGCAACATGAAGTAAATGTTGGTAAGATGCTGAAATATCTAAATATCAGTATAGCGAACTTGATGCCGATTAAAAATAACTTGTGTTTACTAATCGGTATATAAATTCATGATTGCAGCAATATCAAATTCATTTGGATTTGGCGGACATAATTCAGTTGTCGTGTTCTCAGCATTCAAACCCTGATCATCCAGCATATCCAGAATTTTTGGAAGGCAAATTCGAGGGTAACTAATTATTCAGCTCCGATCTATTTGGATTTTTCTTTTTGTTGTGCGATATTTGTAAAGGTGGACTCTAGATTTAGGGCTGGAAACCACATTTTTCTTTTAAACTGATGCAATCAATGGGGGCTTTGGGGTATGGGATGTTGTTTAGAGGCTAAATTCTGCGTTGAATAGGGATGGATGTTCTTTTGGTTGTGAGCTTTGGAATATATACCAACTTGATAGAGTTGATGGATAGAGCTATGAGTGATATTTGGCTGTTTTCCCAAGTAAATTTCATCTATTCATGAAAACTCTTTTTTTATTCAAAAAGATTTTAAAGAAGACAATATCTAATTAGGAAGATAACTTGTGAATGCCTTTTATAAAATAATTAGCCTTTTATAAAATAATTCCAAAATTTAGGTAAGCACATCTAATAATCACAAATAATTAGTACCCAAGTGACTCAAAGCAAATAATAATAGTGAGTGAGTTTTCAAAATGGCCTTTTAGAAAACAATGTGTGTGTATATATATTTTATGATACACAAAATTTAATTAATGAAAACATATATTTGGGTGAATAGCTTTTGGAAACAACTCCCAAGTCGGAGTCAAAATTTGTTGAGAACTTTGGAATGGGTTTGATGAGGATGCATCCATTTATGAGGATCAAAGGTCTATCTATAAATCGATCATTTCTTTATGGGGATATTAAAATTTTAATCCCTAAGTGAGTTACAAGAATAAACATACAATCAATGCCAAATATAAAGGAGTTAATAGATAAAAATACGACACCAATTTGGTAATGCGGTGCGTAAAACTTGCCTATCCCCCAAAGATTTCTTAACCCAATAACTTCATCTGTTATTATTAATTGAACTTCACGTGCGTCAATCAAGCCTTTACAGATTATTCTAGGGTGTCACTATTTTCTCTTTGACTATTACAGGGCGTCATCCTTAATTGTTGTCGGAGTACAATTGAGAAATTGAAATATTACAATTTAAAAGCTTAATTCTCGAAGATATAAAATCTCAAGTTAAAGTAGAAAGAGAGTTAGGGTTATGCACTCATTTGTTGAAGAGAAATCTCCTATGAATTTAGAAGCACTTCGTTATGGATTCTCCTATCTTCTACTTTGCAATTCGGAGTGGTTTCTATTTATAAAAATTACTCAATGGTCGACCACACAACATTTCTGACAGACCGCTTCCTGACCGTTGCTTTGTAGCCCTTGTGCATCCAGTCGACCGCTTCAGTGCAACTCAGGAATTCTCTCTGACTCTGTCCAATTTTCGATCAATCGCCTTCATCTCGGATGATTGCTCTTCTGCACCTCAGTATATGTCGAGAAATCTGTAATATCTTCGGTCGACCGCACCTTGTTGTTCTGTTCTCTGTGGCAAACTAGTCGATCACCTAGTCGACCTCTACTCCGTGTTTTGCTTATTTTCAAGCATTTAAGTCCAAATAATATATCCTTTACTTTCATTGACTTAGACAACATATTAGTAAGCATAAATACCCTTATTAAGGAGTATTTCCAATGAATATCAAATATAAATATAATAATAAATATATTAATTACATTCAGGTTATAAACAACTTATTAACAAATAAATCACTTATCATCAAAACAAATAAGCGTAAAGTCTATTAGGCTAATACAAACATCACTGTCACGTTTTTCATTAAAAAGCGTTTTATTTTCGCTGCTGAACGTTGTCTTTCTGTTGCGGAAAGTGAGTCATTAAAATAGGGTTCGGGAAAGATGACTTTCCACTGTGCAAAGATGACTTTCTGGTGCAGAAAGATTACTTTCCTCCGTGAAAAGTGAGTCATTGGTGATGAGAACTGGACGACGACGACGAACCAGGAAGAGAAAAGAGAAGACGGTAATGAGAACTAGACGAGTGAAATTGAGAGGAGTGAGCCACCAGAAGATGTTCAGAAAATTGAAAAACGTGGAAATTGTTTTCGGCGACGAGAAGACTATGTTGGAGCTTCCAGACATTGTCTTCGCGATATGATTGTTTCAATTATTGTAATTTTAGTTAGGGGTAGGCAAACTGGTTCTCGGTTCCGGTTCCGATTCCGGTTCCAGACCTCTTGGAATCGACCATTCGGTTCTCGGTTCCAAGAGTGAGGAACTGGACCCAGAACCGCAAGGAACCAGACCTGAGTCTCTGTTTTGGTTCGGTTCTAGTTCCAAACTGGTTTCTCTATTTCCTGCCTGTTGCCCATTTTTGTTATGCTGTCGGTACCACGCAATCAGAGCCACCAACGAGGGCATCGTTGATTTCGTCTCCAAATCAATGGGACAAGTTGCGATTCAGGTCTATTTGCTCGGTGAGCATAATAAGTCTGGCGAGTCTGACGGCATCAAATTCCATCCTTGTTCTCGGGTCTTTTTCCATCAACAAACCAACAACACAATCAGAACCAATGGATCAAAAATAGGGAGCAACTATCAGTCATTTCAGCAAACAACAAAAGGATTGAAACCGAAATTTAATCCGTAAAAACAACAATTGAAAGAGCAGGGCAACATTTTCAATAGAACACTGACCAGTGAGTAGAAAATCGAGAACAATCCTATCATCGGTCTAAACCGAGTAGAACAGAAACGAGGAACAACAAATTGGCTGCAGCCCTAGCAGAACCCATCACAGAGGACAAAACATAATTGGGTGTTTGAAATTACTCACCGAATTGAGGAAATTGGGAATGCTTTTGGCCCTGCCAGCACCAGAAGCTCACGGTCATAGCTCACACGTCGCGCTTTTGTCATCGCCTGTAATCGGGCTGTCCTGAGCTCTCTCTTCCTCTTGGACGGACTACGGAATCACCGTGTTTCACAGCCCTTAACAACCCTTAGACACCGCCGACAGGAATTGACGGCCTCCACCTTCGCGAATCCCCTTCCTTGCGAAGCCCTTATCTCCTTGTCACCTGCAAAGACCCTTGAGGAAGACAAAAGTTTTCTCTTCTCAGAAGAGAAAGGGGATGGTTCAAGGCTCCACTATTTTGCATGCTGCAACTAGTAGATGGTTCTCGGTTCTAACCAAGAACAGAGAACTGACGCAGAACCGAGAATCGAACCATTTATTAATCTGGGAACCAAGAATCGGAACCGAACTGAAATGAAATTGAATCTCGATTCTAGGTCGGTTCTCGGTTCGATTTGGTTCTTGCCCACCTTTAATTTTAGTATAAAACTGAAGTAGAATTACAATTGTAAAACAAATTCGGCACTACCTTTTTTCTAAAGTTTAATGTTTTTTTCAATAGGTTAATGATGATATTTGCGTCGTTTATTTTCTATAGTTGAATGTTTTATTTGTTAGTGAAAATTATTTAGTGATTGACTTGTCATTAATCACATAGTTCAATGGTTATTTTGTTAATTTTCTCATTTTCGTTTTTCAGCTAACTTACTATATTATAACTTAAGATAATTATACTTAGCATATGACAAGATTTTTTGGAGGGTGTCATCACAGTTGTGATGTACTAACTTTTTTTTTTTATTTTTATTTTTTTTATGTTAATGGTTATTCATTATGAATGTAATAAATGAAAGTGACTTCGAAGTGTTGTTAAGATAAATTAAGAAAACGCAAAAAAAAAAAACGTTGATTATAACGAGCTTTTGATTATTTATTAATATGCACCTTTCATCGATTATCTATTTAAAGATGACTGAAACATTTCTTGACAGAATTATAACAACAAATAATTAAATTTTAGATTTTAATTTAGCATCATTTTGACTACCATTGCATTGGATAAGAAAATAAATTAATTAGATTGCTTGTTTAGAACAGTTCACAAATGAAAAACATTATTTTACATTATTGTAATTAAACTTTTTATAAAATAATTTCTACTATTATATTATTTTCAAGGGAAAATGACAAAACAACTATCATTCTTTACTATTATTGACAAATCAACCATCATCTTTTTTTTGCTAACAAATTAACAACTGAACTATAGAAAAATGATACCATAATGTCTTCCGTTGTCACGTTTGCCATTAAACGCCATAATGTCAAGCCGCGGCGGTTCGTCTACAAACCGCCGCGGCTCCAAAATTTTAAAAAAAGACACGACATCTTGTTGGCCCACGGCGGCTTCATAAGAAACCGTCGCAGTGTGATGATAAACCGCTGTGGTGTGATGATAAACCGCTGCGTTGTCATACAAAGCCACAGCGGTTTATCGTCACACCATTGCGGCGTCATAAGAAATCGTCGCGGTTTATAGTCACACCGCAATGGTTTAATACATGCTTTGTTCAACAATTTTCTAACCTGTGTAGATTTCACAGATTCAAGCAAAGTGAAATGTTGGCTCGGGGAAATGCTAATTTTACAGTTTCATAATAATAAATTTTCATTTCATCATCAACAACCAAATTATCAATTTCATTATAAACATATCATGTACATGTGTATTACAACTGCAAATCAATTCTATTACAACCATATAATGTGCATATGCTCTAAGAATTGGTGTGCTCCAAGAAACTGTTGTAGATGATCCTTGCATGGTTGCTCACTCAATGCCATTATCTGATATTCTATATTCGATGGACTTGCTGTGATGCAAAATCGATGCTCCGCTTGCTATCAGGCATGACAACTTTCCATCTTTCTCGAGCAAGTGTGAACGTTGTTGTGACACTTTATTTGAAATGTCATTTCACCTAGCAGGCATCCCTCAACCGATACTTCGGCGAGTTGACCGCAAACTACGAAGTCATCGGAGAGGTGGAAGTGGAAGCAATGTTGGAGTAGAGCTCAACGATGATGTTCTGAGGGTTATAGTTTTCGTCTTCAATGTTTTAGGAGGTTAGGTTTCGGCCATTGTTGGTACAGTTACAGGACTCAGAGTGCTCTGAGCCGGGCCATTGTATGCGACTGACTTGGAGCACTCCGAGTCCTGTAACTGTACCGATAATGGCCGAAACCTAGCCTCCCAAAACATTGAAGACAAAAACTGTAACCCTCAGAACATCGCTGTTGAGCTCTACTTCAACATTGCTTCCACTTCCATTTCTCTGATGATTCTGTGGTTCGCGATGAACTCGCCAGACCTTATATGTGATTCTTACATACTAAGGTTCTGGGAACACATAACGAGACACAATAAACCGCTACGGTGTCATGATACTGCAGCAGCGTGACGATAAAACCGCTACGGCTTCATATGACACCGCAACGGTTTATTGTGACTCATTCTGCGATTTTTTGTGACACCGCATCAGTTTATCATCACACCGCAGCAGTTTATCATCACACCGCGACAGTTTCTAATGAAGCTGCTGCGGGCCAACAAAATGTCGTGTGTTTTTTTAAAACTAAACCGCCGCGGCTCGACATTATGGCGTTTAACGGCAAACATGACAGCGATATTGGTGGCGTCATTTTTTCATAGTTCAGTGGTTAATTTGTTAGCAAAAAAAGGATGATGGTTGGTTTGTCAACAATAATAAAGAATTATGGTTGTTTTGTCATTTTTCCTATTTTCAAATATTCAAATTGATTTAAGAAACAATGAAATGACATTTCTAATAAAACTGTTTAGAAATTCAAAAAATAACTTTTATAAATCTTTTTTAATGCCAAACTGTCAATAGAATAAAAAATCTTAATGTAACATCTTATGAAGTAAAATTTTTTTTCATCTCATTTTTTAAAATACATCATAAAATTCATTAAACGATACAACAAAAGACTTAAAAACAATCTCATTTAAAATTTAACGTATAATAAATGTAAATATTTGTAAAATATTTAAACTTAAATCAATTAATCAAAAATATAATAAAAACTCTTTCTTTTTCTTTTTCGTTTTCTTCCAATTCTCACTCACAGATCAATTTTGCTTCAACAATACTTTAGCTTCGCCCATGATAATTCCTCTTCAATTGCAACTTTCATTTATTTCTAATGTTAGGTTCCTCCATAATTTATGAGTTAACGTTCAGTAGGATATGCATAAATATAATATCAATATGAAACGTAGTTTCATAAAAACATATTTTTTCGTTCTTTCTTTCTTTTTTTCTTTCATTCTTTTGTATTGAAGAGAGTGGTGAACTTCGGCTGACTCATACCTCGAGAAGAGTAAACATGAATATGGGAAACATACTACTAAATCTCATGAACTTCGGCGAGATAGTCCCTCTTACCAAGACCTCTGTTAATATTGCGCACTCAATGCACACTCACTTAGTGAACTTCAGTCAAACCCCGACATTACTGGACCAATGATCTTATCCCCCATAGAACCAACCTTTGGAATAGTTTATCATCAATCATTTGTACTCTTCTTTACGTATCTTAAATTTTGTATTTGTCTTTCTTACATAAAAACATATGCATGAAAACTATTTTCGTTATTCTCTTGAAAAAGATGCATAAGACATACGCATGATACATAATAACAATCTTATCTATCATAATACGTATGAACGTAACACTTAATATCCTTACAATCAACACAGTAAGCATATGCTCAATCAACAGCCCTTAGGTATCATGAGCAATAACATAAACAGTAACATCAAACAGTAAATATTTCATCGATCAACATAGTATCAGTCAACATATTCATAACACATTAGCTAGTTAAACATCTCTTATGTAGTCTATAAACATGAAATAATCATCACATAACATATCATCAATCAACATCTTGTAGGCATCATGGAAAAATTATCATAAAATACTCTATCTTCTTTGTGATGTAGGTCAAAGGTCAAGCGCATGCAAAAATCATTTACCTGAAGTCTTTAATGAAAAGTCTGACCATCTAACTCTTCTCTAACACGCTGGATTTTCCTTAAAGTAAACAAAGAGTCGATTAACAAAAAAGATAAAACTCTAACACTATACACTATTTACCGTCCAAGAAACAGTTTCAAAATCCTTAAAGTAGAAAATCTACCATTAGAAACTTGAAGAAGGATTCACCCGAGAAGCTGGAGAGAAAGATCCTCACGTCTTCGCGGCTCTAAGATGATTAGGGTTTCGACCCATCCTTCAATTTATAGACTGTCCAATTGAGAATCCCGTAGAAGAAAATCTCTTGGAAATTGTATCTTAAGTTTATCTTTTCCTAAATTGTCCAAGAATTGAGTTGCAGCTCGCGGATATTCTGGAAAACAAACTCATTTAAATCTGTCTACAGTAATCGCAAATGTGTAAGCTATTGCTGTAGTCGCCCGCTTCATCATTTTCGTCCAACAATATTTTGCCACGTTAGCCTTCATACTTACGTTTGCGGTTGTTAATGTTACCACAGCCACAAATCCTTCTGTGGAAGCGTTGGCTTCCACAGATACTTCATTCTGCATACTTCTCTTTACTTCAAACGATGATGTTTCACTCCAACTTTTTATATTCTACGGACATCTCCCTTTCCTCCAAAGCGTATGCTTCCACACCTTCACTGTTAGCCGTGGCTCTTTAATCCAAACAATGATATCCCTTCTCTTAATAAGCTGTCGTAAACACGTTTTCTGCCGCATAAACATTTCATTAGCATAAAATGACGATATTCCTTCTCTTTGTGATGCACCACCGATAGGAAACTCCAAAAGTTATGAACAATGGGATGAAACTGTTTTATAGATTCTGTCCAAATTTTGACAATAACAAAAACTACGGCTTTCGGCTGGATTTTTGGACAGGAGTATCAATTAAAAGTCTAGAAAATACCCCCAAAGTCTTGCAGACTAACTCGATAGGGAAAGAAAGTTATGGTAGTATAAGTAAGAGGTGCTTTGGAATCAGATATGGTACGAAGATAGTTTTGCAGGTCGATTTCGGGATGGATAAGAATAAAACAAAAGAACAAATTTTAGCACAAAATTTGAACCACACAACAGGAAATATGTGAAGAACAACCCCTCAAAATTTCATGAACAAATTCGCACAGAAAATGAAATTATGCGTGAAAAGGTGCAAGTTGGTTCAAATAGGTACCCAAATCGTACCTATTGACTTCAATGTCATCTAATGGTGGAAGCACTCCAACTTGGGTCTTAGCAAGAGTTCTATTCCTCCACTAGGGATGTCCATCTCTAGAAGAAGATTGAGGAAGGGATAGATTCAAGAGAAATCACCACAAAGCTCAAAAGAAACACAGTGATTCAATTGTTGACACAAAATCCACTTGGGTGAAACACCAAGGGAGATGGTCAATTTGTGGAGGGAGCTCTAACCTTTTCAAAAGGGTTCTTTTGCTGATTCAAAACTAACTAGGGCTCTTTGATCCAAATGATGATATTCCTTCTCTTTAGTACACTGTCACGGACACGTTTTATTAGAGTTCGGTGTGTCTTGAATTCTAGTTGGGTCGGGTCAGGCCCATATCCAAAATTAAGGTTATTTATTTTCTCTATATATTGATGCTTGAGTCACAAAACTCATTGTACCTTGCTTTCCGATTAGTGAATTTCTCCTCTGCCCATGGCTTTTTCTCGAAAAGGTTTTGCACAAAAATCTTGGTGTCCCTGCTTTGACAGTTTTCTTTTTCCATTTCGCGTTCGATTCTCAACAATTGATATAAGAGCTTGGTCGATGTTCTCTATACCAATTCTCAACAATTGGTATCAGAGCGAAGTTAAAAGTTTTTAGTACTTAGATCGAACGAAATTTTAGGGTTTACAATTTTTCGTGAAAAATTGTAATTGGAAAAAAGAATTAAAAAAAAGTGTTTCCTCCTGACCGCGTCGCCTCTGCACGAGTTCTCCAGCAACTGAAGTGAAGAAATAGAGAAGACTTTGTTTTTTGACGAGCTGTCGTCCGTCGCCCGAAGAGTCCGAGAAATAGAGTTCCTCCTCCGTCGCGTCGTCGTGCCGCGCTGAGTTCATACACCGCCATCGATTGATAGTCCTCTCCGTCACCAAACAGGGAGCCTGAGCTACTGCCCTCTTCAACAGAGAAGAAGGAAACTCCTGACGCCGCCGTCCGAGGAAGAAAGAAGCTTCCTCGTCAAGCTGCTGCCATCTACCTTCAATTAGGAAACATCTATCCTCCGACCTGATCGACGACCACAACAGTGTTCTCCGAATACGTGGACTAGATGGACAGATTCACAGAATTTGGATGTGTTTTTGATTTGGTGAAAATCTGAAATTTTTGCCTGACTGGATTTTGGAAAGCTATGATTTTTGGGTGCAAAATTGTGGTTGAGATTGGTGAATTTTTTTGGGGCGAATTATTCTAATTGTGGAGTTTATTTTGTTCAGATATTGACATTATTGAGGATCAATTTTTTGAGGCTGATATTTTGTGTTCAGATATTTTTGGGGAAATTTCTGAAATTTTTAGGGAGATGGATTCGTTGAAATTTGATATTCTGGTGTTTGATCAGAATACAAGATTTCAGTTATGGCAGGTGAAGATGCAAGATTTGCTCACACAGATGGATTTAGACGATATATTATTTGGGTTCGATAAAATTCCCACGCCATGGAGTGAAGAGGAGAAACTTCGAAAGGATAGAAACACTTTATCTTTGATACGTCTGCATCTATCAAATCAGATATTGTAGGATGTTTTGAACAAGAAATCTGCTGCTAAGTTATGGTTCAGATTGGAGCAGTTGTGTATGAGGAAAACCCTATCTAGCAAGTTGCATTTGAAGCAAAGACTTTATTCTCATCAGTTGATAGATGGAGGTTCTATTACAGAACACTTGGCTGCATTCAAGGAGTTAGTTTCAGATTTGGAGAGTATGTGATGCAAGTATGATGAAGAGGATTTGGAGTTGATTCTACTATGCTCATTATTTGCTTCACATGGTACTTTCAGAGATACGATTTTATACAGTAGAGAAAGTCTAACTCTAGAAGATGTTTATGGTTCTTTGTTATCAAAGGAAAAAATGAAGCAAATTGTTGTTGGATCCGAGTCTCGAGGTGAGGGACTTGTCGTTCGGTGTATAACAAGAGAGTCCAACAACAACGGCAGTGATATTGTTCAGAATTCTAAGGGCATGTCAAAGTCAAGGAACCGAGATAGAACCTATTACTTTTGTCAGAAGAGGGTGCACATCAAAGCTGAGTGCCGTAAATTGTAGAATGAAATAAAGAGAGCTGCTGAGAAGGGAAAACAACCAATGATGTCCGGTGAAGTTGTTGTTGCAGAAGAAGAAGATTACAGTGATGTGGATCTTCTAATAGTGTCAGAGGGAAACTCAAAGCCAAATAAGGATTGGATTCTGGATTCAGTGTGTTCATTTCATATGTGTTACAATCGGGAGTGGCTTTCGACATATGAGACTATTTAAGGAGGTATTGTGTTAATGGGTAATAACATACCTTGCAAGATAGCTGGTATTGGTACCGTCAGAATCAAAATGTTTGATGGAGTTGTGAGGAAACTGGATAATGTACGATATGTTCCCGAGTTAAAAAAGAATTTAATCTCGTTGAGTACTCTGGATTCAAAATGGTACAAGTACAGCAATGTAGATGGAGCCATGAAGATCAGTAGCAGTGCTCTCGTCAAGTTAAAGGGACATAGAAGCTCTTCAAATTTGTATGTGTTACAGGGTTCTATAGTGACGGGTTATAAGGTTTGAAAGTTTGTGAATTCACCTTCAAAAGGTTTAGTGGAGAAGACTCAGAGGAAGTCAGGTTCTCAGGTGAAGTTCAAGTTGGGTTCTGAATCTACATCAGAGTCGATATGTCAGCCTATTACAAATGTTCAGGGTGATCCAGTCACCAAATCATCATCCGTTATAGTTTCACGTCAAAGTGGTATCAACAAAGGCAGAACCAAGAGAAAAGGTAATGCTCCACGACGATATGGTGAATCTTCTATAGTGGGTTATGCATTGAGTGTGTTTGAGGGTATAGATTCTAATGGGGGGGTCTTCAGCATATTCACATGTAGTTCATTGCGACATCTTCTTGAGTGTGTCTCTCAAGTTTAAGCAGGGCTTAAACTTGAATAGTATTAGACATTGAGTTGGCCCAGCAAGGGCCTTTGTGGAAGAGGAGGTTATTTTTCGTTGGAGTTTTGCAGATCATTCACCTTGCGTTGGAATTTCTTCGAAGAAAGAAATTGTCAGAGTTCAGTGTTCTGGATTCGTTTTGGGGTGGGCAAAAAGTCTGCATTGGATCTCTCATGTGGAATTTGTGTCAAGGTGGAGATTGTTAGAGTTTGGTGTGACCGAATTCTAGTTGGGTCGGGTCGGGCCCATATGCAATATTAGGGTTATTTATTTTCTCTATATATTGATGCTTGAGTCGCAAAACTCAATACCTTTATTTCTGATCAGTGAATTTCTCCTCTATCCATGGTTTTTTCCCGAAAGGATTTTCCACATAAATCTTGGTGTCCCTGCGTCTGCAGTTTTCTTTTTCTGTTTCGCATTTGATTCTCAACACATTTTCTGCCGCAGAAACATTTCATTAGCATAAAATAAAAACGTTCCTTCTCTTTGTGATGCACCACCAATAGGCAAGTCTAAAAATTATGAACAACTGAAATTAAACTGTTTTACAGATTCTGTCTAAATTTTGATGATAAAAAAAAAAAATACGCAAATGGAAGGCTTTTGACAGGCTTTTTGGATAGGAGTACCAATTAAAAGTCTAGAAAATACCCCGAAAGTTTCGCGGACTAACTCGTTATGGCCGCATAAATAAGAGGTGCTCTAGAATCGGATATAGTAAAAAGACAATTTTGCAAGTCAATTTTAGGATGGATAAAAATAAAACAAATGAACAAATTTTAGCACGAAATTTGAACCACACAACAGGAAATATGTGAAGAACAAACCCTCAAAATTGTGTGAACAAATTCACACTATTAAAAGAAGTTATGAGCGGAAAGGTGCAAGTTGGTTCAAATAGGTACCCAAATCGTACCTATTGACCTCAATGTCCTCTAATAGTGGAAGCACTCCAACTTGGGTCTTAGCAAGCTTTCTATTCCTCCACTAGGGATGTCCACCTTTAGAAGAAGATCTGGAAAAGGATATCTTTAAGAGAAATCACCACAAAGTTCACAAGAAACACGACGATTCAATTGTTGACACAAAATCCACTCGGGTGAAACACCAAGGGAGATGACCGATTTGTGGAGGGACCTCTAACCTTTTCAAAAGGGTTCGTTTGCTAATTTAAACTAATTAGGGCAGCCTTTAAAGAGAGCTTAAATACTCTCTCAAAATTAGGATTAATGTCCTAAAAGAAGATTACCAAAAATCCTTCACTAAACACTCGTATTAGGCTAGAACATGCTCTAGCCAAGTGACAAACATATGACATTTTGTAACTAATATAAATTATAATAAAATAACTAAACATAATTTTTCAAAACATCACCCAATCTTGAATGCAACAATGAGTTCATATGCCCATTTTCCAAGTGGATTTGGCTTCAACTCCGACTAAGGATGATCAGACTTCTTTGGCAGAATTGAAGCCCTCTATTCAGTGATTTTTTAGCATAGAAAATGATCTTCAAATTTAACAAAAAACCACATTTTCGAAAGTTTACAAAGTCAGCTACAAATATTATAAATCTTACATTTTGATATGAGATCTTGAAAGTTGCCAAAAATAACAAATACTTCACAGAGGTCAGATTGTAGACAGTTTTGGGTTACTTTCACTTATGTTTTATTTTGAATAACTGCATGATATATTTGGATGCTTGATGAATGCAATTTATCCTCTTCCCTCTTTGAACACCTACAAAACAAATACTAAAAATATTGTTAGAAAACCTCAATACTCGATTATAAATGGAGGGAATCTGTGGCACATCATCCTCCCATGGGTTGAAGAGGATTTGACCTCAAATCCAACGGTTCTTTCACTTCTTCTTCATCAAAATATGGAAATAGATCCTTGATGTTAAAGTTCCATGAGAGACTCAAGTTTTAAAACAAATTTGACTTGTGTGTCTTGCCAATGATCTTTTCATGCCACTCCTCCATATCATTTAATAACTTGAATTAAGATTAACCAAAGCATCCTGATCCTTTTTGTCACAAATGTCTTGCTAACAAGTCAAATTAAAATGAATATCATTAAAATTCAGTGGCTTCATCACAATATAATTTGTCCTTGTATTCCAAATGCAGCATGCAAGTTTAATATCGAGAAACTTTAGGATCAACAACACTCCTCTAGTCCTATCACTAGGCATGCCAAAGTTGCTATCCACAAAATGTTAATCAAAAATAAAGAACTCATCATCAACAACATTATCAATATTGTTGTCCCAAATAAGTGCCCATTTCAATGAAACTTAGAGATTTTCTCCAACCATAAGTAGTTCTTTTATCACCAATATGACTATCAAGTTCAGTGCCATGATGTTCTTTGATCAGCAACATGTCTATAATTTTACCACTAGGCATACTAAAGTTGTTAACCTCAATTGAAATTCCATTATACATCAAGTAATCAACATCAGCCACAATAACAACATTTCCAATTTGAAGTGGTATAACAGATTTAACATTATCAATATTTTATATCCATCCAATTTTAAAACCCAAGCAATTAAAGAATTTGACGATATGTACCTTTCGAGGGATTAGTTGGTTTGATTGAGTAAGGATCCTTTTAGGCATTCCAAGAGGTGGGACTTGGGAAACTGACTTGACAAATCATAGCTCCCAATATTTTCTACAATAGAATTTGATAATTCATGGCTTGCATGTCAAACCTGGTCAATTTGCTTTTATGAGACTTTTTCTTTGCAAGTCTGGGAAACTAGTAGCCCTCTAAACAACATGAAGAATGGCTCCTCAAGTAACTCTTCTTCTTCAGTAATGGCCTCTAACTTTGGATTCAAATGACTTAATAGAGCATCCGATGGATTGACAAGTTGGCCACTCAATCCTTCTTCTTCAAGAATAAGTACTGACGAGGTGTTCATCTTTGTGGAAACCTTCTTCAAAAAAATATCCTCCCATGCTTTGAGGGTCTAACAACAGTAAAGACACTCCTTTAAGTAATATAACCTCTTCTTCAAACTGCTCCTCTACCCGTAGAGTTTCCTCTAATACCTCAACATAGTCTTGTGCACAAAGGTGGAATGCATGCAAAACTTGATTTCCTTGACATGTTGTCAAGTTGTTGAGCTAGCTTTTGCAGTGAGGCTTTTATTTTAATGAGTTTGACTTGCTAACTCATGCAAAGACTCTTCTCAGATTGATTGGGTGGTGGAAAAAATGGAACCGTCTTGGTAAGCTTTAGAGCATATCTTCTTCTTAGAAACCTTTTCATCAAGCTCCACGTGTTGACGGCTTCTTCTCCATCTCTTCTTCAATTATTAATCAAATTGCTCCACCACAATGAAGCTCTTCCTCTAAACCTTGAAGAAATAAGTTTCACTAAGGTCTCCTCTGAAAAATAAGAATTTTAAAAAATTTCTTCTGCTTTTTCTTCCCATTCAATGTAATCTTATGACCATTCTAACCCGCTAAAAGTAGGAATAGAAGCCTCAAAGTCATCTTCTTCCATCATGCAATCCATAGCATACTTGCAACCTCTTTTCTTCATGTAAATTGGATAAGAACACACAAATAAGGTGTTGATAGGGTTGAAATAGGATTTGATACCAAATTATGCACCACTAATAGGCAACTCCAAAAGTTATGCACCACTAACTGCATCATTCTCATATTTTCATCACCAAGTGTACTATTAACATTATCCTCACCTTTGTCACAAAGTTCATGTATGAGCCTAAAGTTCAGTAAGAGATGCATGAGTGTTATGAACATGATATGTAATTTTGTAAAATTATATATTTTCATTTTTTAGTCTATCTGTTTTCTTTTACTTAACAGTCCAGTAGTTGGAAGCAATTCAGTTTAGAGAAGAGAATGACACCATTTGGTCCACATCATACATGACAACCAGCTCGAACCCTACCCCACAAGCGACTATTTATGTTTATTTAGTTTGTCTTTCTGTCTTTCTTAAAGAAAACATTTTTCATGATGCATGAGATGCACTCATGATCTTTACCATGTAGAATATAATATCCAATTATCTGTCCAGTCTAATATCACATGTAAAACCAAACAACAATGTATTCAAAGTTCTTACGCCATTCTATCATCCACATTCTAGTAAACGAAATAAAAACAACAAAAAAACATTATATCTTCGATCAGTGTCTAATATCACAGTAACACATCCTCAATCAACGTCTTCAAAAACAAAGCAATACAAAACAAGAGAAGCAAATGCCCTAGCACTTTGTTATGTAGGCCAAAACCCAAACGCATGCAAACATCACTTACCTTGGGGTCTTAATATAGTTTTGATCACTTAGAATGACTATTTCTTACTTCAAGTCAACTTCTAATCCTCTTTGTTTACAACACGTTGTGTTTTTCTCCCGAGAATTAGAGAGAAAAATACAAGATTCTGCAACTCCTAATGTAGGAATGATTAACATTTCATCTTAACGTTAGTTTTATAAATCAGCAGTCTAAAAATTCCATAGACAAACGTACCCTGAAGTGTCTCGTATAGTTAATGTAGGTGTGTGTGCTTTTGTAGCGGATGCGATTGTGTTTCTGCAGTGGATATCAGCTATGGATGTATGCACTGTCCTCCAATCTCTATCTGCCACGTTCACATATCACACCTTACTTCTATGGACACCAACGCTTCTGCAGGCACCAATGTTTCTGAGAACACCTCATCTTGTGGAAACCACCTGACATTGTCCGCCAATCAAAACCTACCATGTTCACATTTCTTTTCGTGAACACCTCTGTAATACCCCGATTTTCAGTAACAAAATTAAGTAAGGATAATTGAGAAATTAATTGGGATATAATAAGATTATTTGGAGAATTTTTATTATGGAATGTATTGCCCCGAAAATAAATTTAGAAAAATAATTAGATAGGGAATGATTATATCGATTAACCAAATAATTTCTCCATAATTGTGATGTAAACAATTTTACGAGATAATAAAAGAAAATGTATTTCGTAATCGTTAATTTGGGACTTGATGCAATGTAAAAGAGGGAAGAAATATTTTTGGAACTTTTTTAAGTGGAGATTTGTTACGGATTATATATTTTACATTTTTGGTTGCGTTGAGGTCGAGGTTGCTGTTGAATATCTCGACCAAAAATGCATTACGAATTACTCTTTGTATTTTCAGTCGTACTGCGGTCGAGGGTGCAAACATTATGTGCGACCAAAAAATATCAGGTTTTCGAATCTGTCAAATTCTTCGATTTTGCGGTCGGCTTAGTTGACCGAAAAGTCTATTTTAAGAGAAAAACATGTTCCTATCAGCATTTATTTTTCCCCTCCAATAAAAACTTCTCTGCTCTCCTGAATATGTATGGTAACTTTCCACGTGGGTGTGTTGGATTGGACCTCCTCCTTTGAAGTGTGTGATTGCCCTACACACCTCACGTCTTCTCTGCCTATATAGGAGTGGTAGCCGATGATGTGGGTTGCACTGGGGTTATTGGGATGTCCATTTTTGGGAGGCTGAAGTGAGCTGCTTTGGAGTGCCATTCTGTTGAAGTAAGAAATAGGATATCAGTTGGCCAGTGGAGGCCCTGCATCATGGGTTTTTATTGTTTGTTGAACTCTACCATGGTTATTTTCTTTGTTGTATGCTCCTGTTAATTGCTGGATAATATTTGGGAATATTGTGCTATGAATCGTGAGGTTTGGATGGCAGAGAATGATTCTACTTTTTGAATAAGTATGTTTACATGTTAATTGTTCATAGCCATTTTCTGTTAGTTGTGAAATTGATTCGTGATTTACTCCAGGCTTCATGGTTGTTTAACATTGGTTCTGTTAGTGCTGCAAGGAATTGTTCTATTGATGGTTGGATGTTTTGTTACTGCCCCTTGTTGTGGTTTGATATACTGGATCGCGTATGAGCTTGTTTATTTGCTGTGAGATATTTTCTGTTGCTGTCAATGATCTGTAGCTACGGTCGATTATAGTTGGATGAAGGAACTGGGTTTAATTCTGACTTGATGGTTAACCATGAGAAAATGGACATTAAGGAATTTGTTAAAAATATTATCTTACTATTGTATACATTGGTGAATTAGATTGGGAGTTCCCTGCCCTGTTTGCGATAAATGCTCCATAGCTCTACAAATTGTTCTTTTTTAATTAAATTATTATTCGATAGATAGCATATGAGTTGCTCTTGATTAATTAGCATATAAACTGCCACTGTTGAATAGCGTGTAAATTACTGTTGCTCTCTGTTAAATAACATATGAGTTGTTCCTTATAAAGTATTGGTAAAATGCTAAAGGACAGAAATGGAGCATTTTAGTTTGAACATGAACGGTTATATCCTTGTTTTAATATCATATTTCCATTTTGTATTTCTATGTATATTTTTGAACTGTAATGACATCTATGCATCATGATTAGGGCTTATGAAATTGTTGACATATGCATGACATGCATAATAAATATAAATAAGCGGGTGGGGGTTCGGGAGATTTGGTGACGGTCCATTGGTGGTGACATCCCAAATGGATGTATCTCCTCCCACGTAGGGAGCGAGTGATGATTAGCCACATGGACCATAGGATATTTCCACGTAAGGTTTATTTATTGTATTTTAAATTTTTTGTTTAAAAAGTCTTCCGCTGTATTTATGAAAGAAAAAGTTTTAAATTTCACACTATTTTTAAACGTAAGAAAAACTGGGGCGTTACAGTTGGTATCAGAGCGCCCGTGTTTTAAAAACAATTATGTAGATTGTTTCGACGTGGAAATGCTTCATTAACTGTAAGTATGACTTGTGCTATTTTAATTGACGTGTAATTGCTTTGGTTATTTTGTGAAGGGATAATATGGAGAAAGGGGCGAAGACGGGGGATGTTGCTGTCAGCTATTTGAGGGACCATACAAAGTGCCAGTTCCAATTCATTGAAAAATTGGTGAAAGAATTTAGGAAATTCAATAAGAAGTTCATGGAAGACATACAGTCATTACTAAGGGATGGAGGAGAGTCGACTACTTGGAAGGGGGCTAAGAGGTCCTTGGAGGACGAGAATTAGCAGGGAGAGCAGAAATGCCTTCTAAAAGAGAATGCTACTAAGGAACCAATTGGGAGGACACAACAAAAGGAGCTATGTCCATGGTGTACCAAAAGTCATGTTGGAACATGCTTGGCAGGGTTAGGACAATGTTTTAAGTGTAAGAAGTTTGGACATGTGGTCAAGAGATGCCCCCTTTTGTCCGATAAGAGGAAAGAAGAATTGTTGAAAGTTTTATCCCTGTAAGAAACGACGAAGGGACTAGTAAGCCTAATCGTGATTAAGTATTTAGTGTGTTGTATTTCGAAATGTTGGTGAATGTATGACTAACTTGTGTTTTGATATGGTAGTCTCGAGGGTGTATCATGGTACATTTTGAAATATGTCCATGGAACTATTCTAAAAATGATGGGTGAATGGTTTCCCTGAGAATTTTATTTAATAGTTAATGGACTTTTCTGGAACTACATGGGTTGCTTGCAGGATGTATGAATGTAGCTTTGGGGGAGTAAAGAAGCAGGGAAGACTCTGCCCAAATTTTTATTAAAAAGGGGATAGGTAAAAAGCGAATCCTGCATGAATTAAATCAAGTGGACAATTAGGCAAGATTGCCTAAGTTATAAAGGGTTAGATAGAGGGTACGGTTATTGTGACCAAAAAAAGCATTTGAAGGACATAGACTAAGCTGAATTATGAGGACGATAATTGGTTAGTCGAGTGTTTATCCACTCTGTCAGGATTATTAAAAATTTTTGGAGAGAATGTTGTGGACCTTCAGTGGTGGATTGTTGGGTATTTGGTACCGTGATCACTGTCCACATTGTTGAGCTAAGAATATGCCTTAAATAAGGATAAGAAATCTATTTTGATGAGAAAACTGATTTATTGCTGCTTCCTGCATAGGTTAGATTTTTGTCACGAACTAGAAGTTTGGAAAAATCTAGTCTGTTTGTACAACTGACTTGGATTAATATTGACAATGAATTTCGACGTGGTTAAGATACTCATTTTTTATCATTGTGGGTTGTAGCCTAAGTTGTGTTGAGAGTAAGATCTTGGTGTTTGGTTAAGATAGAAGGAGTTTAGAATGGATGATAGAACCTATGTTGGATTGATTTAAATTCTCTATCTCGGATGAGACTCAATCAAGATAACCAAGGGTGTGACTACGATAATGTGGGTAGAATTCAAGAGAATTTTTCCCTGACAAGTATCTAAATTGCATAATGAGGACGAATGAGCTGGTAGAAATTGCTTAGCTTCGATAAGAAGGAATGGTTACTGAATATGTGCATAAGTTTGAAGTCCTGTCACAGTTTGGCTCTCATCCTATGAGCAATGATGAACATAAGGTACACTGATTGTGCAAGGACTTAAGGCAAAAGTTTAAAGAGGCATTAAGATATCCGGTATTCAAGATATGGCCTATCCGAAGATTGTATCAAGGGCTCTTGATATCAAAGAAGTAGAAGATCGATTCTCAAAACAAGGCAATTATGTTATAAGGTTTTAGCCACATTCATGAGAAGTTAAGGGCTTGTCGAAGGGAGTAAAGTAAATCCTTGAAGAAGGAAGCCAAAAAGGAAGTTGATGTGCAATGAGTTAATTACTGCCTTTAAGTTGGATTTCAATTTGCTTCCTATAAATTGAGGGATTTTGGAAACTGTTAGGTCTAAAGCCGATTTTGATTTATGGATCCAAGAAATTCTCTTAACACAGAGGAAGAATATGATATGTGCTGAGTTAAATCAAAGGATAAAGAATCTGTCTAAGAAATTAGGTAATTAATGATATTCATGTATAGGTAGAGCATTAATAATTGACTTTGATGGGAGATTAGATTTGGAATGATTCAATTTCTGTTTTAAATTGGAGTTGGAAGTCTGCCATATATAAGGGTTATCTGTAATATGACAAAGTATAGGTTTGAAGGTTTGCTAGGTCAATACTCCAAAAATATTGTTGATTGGACTACCGAGAGAATTGATAAAGGTTAATAAATTGTTTATTAAGGTTTTATTGTTTATGACGGATACAGATACAAATACGGATATAGAAACGGGTACATAAATGGAAATGGAAATAGATATGGATACAGATACGGATACAGAAACGGATACAGATATATAAATGGGTATGAAAAAAGAAACAAACACGGATACGGATACAAAAACAGAAACAAATATGGATACGAAAACGGGTATAGAAACGAAAATAGACACGGAAAGAGAAACAGAAACAGAAACAAAAATGGAAACGAAAACGAAAATGGAAACGGAAACAAATTTCTTGAAACAGATTTCTAGGAACCCATACGGATACGGATACAAAAATAGAAATGGAAATGGAAATGGAAATAGATACGGACACGGGTATAGATACAGATACAGACATGGATACAGATACAAAAATGGATACAAATACGGAAACAGATACAAATATGGATACAAAAATAGAAATGGATATGGAAATAGATATGGGTATGAAAACGAAAATGAATACAGATACAAATACAAATACAGATACAAATACAGATATGAAAATAGAAACAGAAATAGATATGGATACAGATATAGAAACGAACAGAAAAGGAAACAAGATGGAACAAGGATCTAATAGATGACATGGTCAGTAAACTATCAGAGGTATTGGTACATCAAGATTCGACCTATGGAAAGGAGAAATCTTCAATGGACGGTTCCTAGAGATTTTAACTGCAAAAGATATCGACGACTAAAGCCGTCATGTTTTAAGGTAAAGTTCATGATCCAACACGCTTAGAAGATGGATCCAAATAGTAAAAAGCAGGTTTGATCACGCTAAAGTCAATGAACAAAATGAAGTTAAAAGAAAGCTATGTGTGCTAAGTTTCAAGCCGTGAAGTTTAGGAAGAGAAATAGGAAAGTAGTATAGGAAATAAAATCCCAACTGTGGATGAAAGGTCAACTAGAGATATGAGGATCAAATGAACTTCCCATTGATGGTAAGTCACAAGAAGGTGGAAAGCATGTTCAGGAAGACATATCACTTCTAAGAAGAAACATTGTGTTATCAGAAGCTAAACAGTGTATAAAGTGTAAAAGAAATTAATTCAGAAGATGTTTTACGGATTCGAAGGAATGTTTAAGGGTAATGGGAGTCGTCATTTTGCCAAAGATTCTCTGGTTCTGGCTTAAGGAACTAAAAATGGTTACATTGAAGGTGTTTTCTAGCAGGGAGAATGGGAAATGAAGAGTACCCATATTGTGGTATAGTATATGAAATCGATATTTTGGTGTATAGAGACGTTAAGAGTGTGAAACGAGTGCTGGTTATGGAAAATTTTCTCCTTGGAGATGGTGATATATATGTATGGAAGATGCATGACTAGCCTTAAGAGGTGTGTAGGCGCAATAAGGTAGTTGATGTTGCAAGGACTTGCCACTCAATAATGAATGAAAAGAGAGGAATTTGGACAAATGCTCTTCCATTGCAACAAATTTAGATTACGATTGGATGATCCGGATGCGATTTAGTGTTTTACTAAGTCAATGTGTTTTGTGGGTACAAAAATAAGGAAGTTCTTTGAAAGTTTTGTGTAAGGATATGATACATGAAGCTTTTGGACAGTTGTGTCATGACTGTTAACAGTTATTTTGCATGTTAGATCAAGGAAGTAATTACGCTGAGCAAGTTTCTAGGATGAAATTTATATAAGGAAGGGGGAATGCAATACCCTGATTTTTCGTAGCGAAATTAAGTAAGGATAATTGAGAAATTAATTGGGGTATAATAGGATTATTTGGAGAATTTTTATCATGGAATGTATTGCCCCAAAAATAAGTTTAGAAAAATAATTAGTTGGGGTATAATTATTTCGATTAACTGGATAATTTCTCCATAATTGTGATGTAAACAATTTTACGAGATAGTAAAAGAAAATGTGTTTCATAATCGTTAATTTGTGACTTGATGCAATGTAAATGAGGGAAGAATTTTTTTTGAAATTTTTTTAAGAATAGATTTGTTACGAATTGTGTATTTTACATTTTTGGTCGCATTGAGGTTGAGGAGTGGTCAAATATCTCGATAGAAAATGCATTACGGATTAGTCTTTGCATTTTTAGTCATACCATGGTTGAGGGTGAGGACGTGATGTGCGACCAAAAAATATCATGTTTTCGAATCTGTCAAATTCGTCGATTTTGCGGTCGAATCTTCGGTTGGGACGCGGTTGCAAGGTGCAATCAAAAATGCAAAGCTGGGGCAAAATTGGGTATTTTGACACATCACGATTGAGGGTTCGGTTGGTTTACTCGACCGAAAAGTCTATTGTAAGCAAAAAATTTGTTTCTGTTAGCATTTATTTTTCCCCTCCAATAAAAACTTTCCTCCTCTCCCAAATAGATAGGGCATCTTTCCATGTGGGTGTGTTGGATTGGACCTCCTCCTTTGAAGTGTGTGATTGCCCTGCCCACCTCACATCTTCTCTGCCTATATAGGAGTGGCAGCCGATGATGTGGGTTGCACTAGGGTTATTGGGATGTCCATTTTCAGGAGGCTAAAGTGAGCTGCTGTCGAATGCCATTCTGTTGAAGGTAAGAAATTGGATGTTAGTTGGTCAGTGGGGGCCCTGCATCACGGGATTTTATTGTTTGTTGAACTCTGCCATGGTTAGTTGCTTTGTTGTATGCTCCTGTTAATTGCTAGACCATATTTGGGAATATTGTGCTGTGAATCGTGAGGTTTGGATGACAGAGAATGATTCTACTTTTTGAATAAGTATGTTCACATGTTAATTGTTCACTACCATTCTCTGTTAGTTGTGAAACTGCATCGTGATTTACTCCAGGCTTCATGGTTGTTTAAAATTGCTTCTGTTAGTGCTACAAGGAATTGTTCTATTGATGGTTGGACGTTTTGTTACTGCCATTTGTTGTGGTTTGATATACTGGACACGTATGAGCTTGTTTATTTGCTGTGAGATATTTTATGCTGCTGTCAATGATCTTTAGCTACGGTCGATTATAGTTGGATGAAGGAACTGGATTTAATTCTGGCTCGATGGTTAATCGTGAGAAAATCGACAACAAGGAATTTGTTAAAAATATTATATTGCTATTGTATACATTGGTGATTTAGATTGGGAGTTCCCTTTCCTATTTGCGATAAATGCTCCATGGCTCCACAAATTGTTCTTTGTTAATTAAATTGTTCTTTGATAGATAGCATATGAGTTGCTATTGATTAATTAGCATATAAATTGCTCTTGTTGAATAGCGTGTAAATTACTCTTGCTCTCTGTTAGATAGCATATAAGTTGTTCCTTATAAATTATTGGTAAAATGCTAAAGGACAGAAATGGAGCGTTTTAGTTTGAACATGAACTGTTAAATCCCTGTTTTAATATCATATTTCTATTTTGTATTTCTATGTATATTTGTGAATTGTACATGATATCCATGCATCATGATTAGGGCTTATGAAATTTTTGACAATGCCTGACATGCATAATAAATGTAAATAGGCATGTGGGGGTTCGAAAGATTTGGTGACGGTCCATTGGTGGTGACACCCCAAATGGATGTATCTCCTCCCACATAGAGAGCGAGTGACGATTAGCCACATGAACCATAAGATGTATCCTCTTCTCTTGTACGAAAATCCCCAACGTCTTAAAAAAAAGAGAATGGTAACGGTCATTGGTGGTGGTACCATAGGATGTATCTCCTCATCGAAGTGATGGATAGCCACATGGCCATAGGATGTATCATTTCTCTCGATATACCAAAAAAAATAGGTTCTTTTCTGTAACGCATTGCATGAGCACACATGAGCATGAACATTGCATTTCATCCTATTTCTTACTGAGCGTTAGCCTCATTCTTTTAACCGTGATGTAGGTATGTATGAGAAACAGGAGAAACAGGTCAAGGATAGTTGATGAAGGATTTGCTTGGGCGGATCTTGTGGCTGACTAGGCTAAGGAGATTTAAGGAAAAATAGTTTTGTAAGGAAACCATTGAAAGGTTTTGTAAATGTTTTAGTTAATGTCTTAAATTGCAAAGGTTTATTTATTGTAATTTTAAATGTTTTGTTCAAAAATTCTTCCGCTGTATTTTATGAAAGAAAAAATTTTAAATTTCACACGATTTTTAAACGTAAGAAAAATCTAGGCATTACAACCCCATTTCTAAAAATATCAACGCTTTTGGGCACATCTCATCCTATAGATGCCACCTCACCTTGTCCATTAATCACTATCCGCCACATTCACATATCTTTCTGCAGACACCAACTCTTCTGCGGACACCACTTCTATGGATACCTCCTCACATTATGTAACATTCTGTAACCTTTTTCTATATAAAAATTTTTAATTTTTTTTAAATACTTGTGAGGAAAAACCAGAGTAACAAACAACGGAAGTTTTAACCATATAAAACTTAGAGTAAACGAAATACAGAAGTCTTCTACATTTAAATACCACAATCCAATAATTTAAAAGCTATTTAAATAAGCATAGGTAAAACATTAAATTAAAATAGTTTGAAGTCATTAAACACTTGAAAACTCTTAAAACATTTAATTACGCTTATTCCATTTCTGTGAGCCATAACCCCCAAGGTCAATCCGCCAACAGCACAAACACCCAACCTGGCAATACTCCATCAGTTGCATTCTTTATATGTTTTATCTAATCATTGGCTCCTTACCTACGTCACAGGACCTAACTATGAGCTTAAAGCTTAGTAAGCGATATAAACATAAAATAAGATATACACATGCGGCTTTTAAAGTTTGTATAAAGTTTTCTATATTCCTTTTAGTTTTCGTTTATCTTTTACATATTAGTTTTCTTTAGCTTGTTACAATAATTTCTTTTGTTTCTATGTCGAGCGTAACCAACCGAACCATAAAAATATCTATTTACTTATCTTTGGTTTCTGTACCGGGCATAACCAACCGGACCACAAAAACGTCTATTTACTTATCTTTGGTTTCTGTACCGGGCATAACCTACCAGACCACAAAAATGTCTATTTAGTTATATTTGGTTTATGTGTCGGGCATAATCAACTGGACCACAAAAATAGCTATTCACATTTATTCAATTTAATTCTGTTACTATTCCAATTTCATTTAGTTCCAGTAAGGGTTAGAGATGTCAACTTGAAAAGGTAGAGCGGTTTATGCACAAGGCGGCCATCCCGTGGCACACACCTAAGCGACCAACTCAAGAACTCACATCTCTAAACACATATTTACGTTTATTCATTTTCGTGTACTTAGGGTCCATTACGTTTATTCATTTTCGTATACATTAGGAAAACAATGATACAAGCACACAATTCTATCTAACATGTCTATCTACAGTATCCTTAAAACATGATCTATTCTTAACTAAGGAACTAAACTAAGTCTAATAAACATACAATTCACACCAAACATTCAACAATACATCAAGTAAAATGCAAGAATCAAACAAACCCTAATTCCCGTGATGTAGGTCCTTTCGGACAAAACACATGCAGTACCACTTACCTGGAGTCCTTAGCTTTAAAGTGTTAGAACTTAAAGTTTCTTCTCCTCAATACCTATTCATAATTAAACATATAAAGGCATCAATAATTATTTTCCAACAATAGAGTCCCCTAGGTTCAAACTTCAAGTAGTGAGCAACCCTTGACTTAACCTACAACCCACTTAACGGTTATAATCTTTACTTAATATTTCCTAATTATTCCAAAACTACTTCTTAATCATGGGCATAGATATCATTGTAGCATTACTCTCAACAAAGTATAGTTTCCCTCCTTATTCAACGATCTAATTAACCACAACAGCAATGATAGATCCTTACACCAATAGAATAATACCCAACAATCAAGTATTAAGCTTCAATAATATTAGTCCTAACAAAAAAACTCATTTATGCAACCGAGGCCATAATAATTCCAACAACCATTGTCCTAACCCCACAATTAATCTAATATTTTCATGAATATTTTCTTTCAATAATATGCATATTCTTTTAGCAACAATCATGGAGTGGCTTTACACAGAGATCCAACTTCATGAACAATATGCAGATTCAAAGCTATAATTTCAATACTCCAATCAGCAGAACTAAACCCTACACCCAGAACATAAATATCCACCAATATCACTTGACAAAAATCATGGAAGAGTCATCTTACCAGAATCACCCGAGGACAGAGAGCTCCAGAAACAACTTTCCTCTTTAATCTTCTCCAGAACCTCATAGTAACACTCAGTTTCCCTTCTCTGTAAACTTTCTCATGAAATCATAGAATCATCTCCCTCTCTTACCAAAATTCTAAAACCCTCACTGCCATTCTCTCAAAATTTCTCTTGAGTTTCCCTACTATTTCGAACTTTCTGTATTTCTAGTTCCTTTTGTCTCTATATAGGCCACCATTTTGACTTTTCATCATCTAAATGAAGATGGAAGGCCAAGGTAAGGAACACTTCGTCATCCATAAAGCATCAAATGTCCAACTTAGAAGCTTCTACGTGATGGTTTCCATATTTAGGTGACTCTCTAGATCGCCGGTCGATCGATTCCCCATTGGACGATCGACCGCCAATCCATATTTTACAACTCAGAGAATTGCCGATCGATGATGCTATATTCTTTTTATTTCCTCAATACCGTAACGTCCATTTTCCATTAGGGATGTTTGTTCCTCACATGTTCATGCAGCATCCGTTATTCTATCATTAACGTCTCTGAGCCCCTTCGCTATAAGAGACGTTCATTAAACAACAAGGAGCGTCCGCAGCCTTCATATTTTAGACATCGTTTATTTCTAAGAGACGTCCATCATTTTCTTTGCCAAGAGGGATGTCCATTCCTCACATTAGGGAAGCCCGTTTTCCCCCAAATGACATCATTCACATTATTATGCTAAACACTCGCCTTCAACAGGAGACGTTCGTTTCCCCTCCAAACGATGCCATTCACATTACTACGCTAAACACTCACCTTCAACAAGGGACGTCCGTCCTTCTTTAAAGGACGTCTATAATAGCTTCAAACGATGCCACTTCCTCTTCATCCCCATCGTGCTTTCCTTCATTTCCTTATCTCCTCAATTTATTAATTTCTTCAATATATATATTCTTAGCATATATATTATAACGTTCTGATGCAACTTCTCCTCCATCCATATATATATGTTCTTAATAAATCACTTTTTCAAATTATTCAAACCTCAATTTTCAAATTATCGAAACCTCAATTTACCCCCTCAAAATCATGGTATAGTCCATAACTCCTCCTCCACCAGATTTTTTTACTAAATCTAATATATCCATGCATATTACCAACTCTATTATTCTCAAAAACTTAGGTACTGTAGTTCACTATTTTCCAAATGTATTTTCCCTTGACCAATATCTTAATTCATTCAAGTCAATTCCAATCATTCCTTAATCATCCTTCTAAGCTTAATATGAGCATAATTCAGGGTATCATATTCACTTCTTCCAAATATGTTTTTCTTGACCTACACTTTAATCGAATACTTCATCTCTTAATACCCCAGAATTATTACTTAAATTGTATGTTTAGCATTACAAAAATTCAGGATAATACATTCCTCGCACCTTATATAAATTTTATCCTCAAAATTTGCCTTGTCTAAAGGTATTTATTCATGCCTAAAACGTATTCTACTCGCATCCTTTCCTATTACTGTCATATCTACTGTCATATTTGGCAAAATAAATACCAAGCAAACACATAAAATGAATCTTTAAATTTTATTGAATTGTACAATACTTGCCCTAGACGTATACGACTCATCTTTTTGAACTCCATACAGTGAAAATACCCACGATGCTACCTTATCTTGTTCCTTGACCATCAACGGATAGTTTTTAACTAAATGTCTTTGCTTCCCACACTTAAAACACTACCCAATACCGGTCCTACATTCACCATAATGTTTCTTATAACACCTAGGACATGGTTCAACTTGAGAATTCCTAACCAAAGCTGCATCTAACTCATTCCGCGTACGTTTATCAGTTGCAAACTGATCCACATTGTCGAATGACCGCTTTGCTCCTTTTTCAGTTATCTGTCCATCCACTGGTGGTTGAGTTTGACTACTCTTCTTTAGCTTCTAATCCATTTCTCTTTGTTTAATAATTTACATTTCAGCCTCCTCCATTTCCAAAGTGTTTGTTACTATCCTAGAGTATGACACATCTTCAATATCATATATCTTAATATCTTGATATATCTCAGCCTTTAGTCTTTGGACGAACTGGTAAATCTTAAGATCGTTGGTTGCCACTAAATGAATTACAAATCAGGATAGTACTTCGAACTTCCTTATGTACACAGGAACAGAGGCAGTTTGGCGGAGACTTACAAAGTCGACCAACTTTTGAGTCCTGGCCATTTAGTTGAAATACTATTGAAAAAAATATCCTTAAATTGTGTCCAATTCATTTCTCTTATGTCTTGAGATGACTTAATAGTGTCCCAGCAATATCGCGCATCATGAACCAAAAGGTAGGTGACAAACAGAACCTTCTCAACTTCATCTATCCTTTCATACTTGAACATGTGCTCAAGGGATCTAACCTATTCTTCAGCCAGGGATGGGTCTGATACGTTCCTATCAAAGTTTGGTGGCTTTAATCGTCTAAACCTTTCCCATCCTGCCTCCTCACGTGCTACTCTTAGGCGAGGATTTCCATTCTTCTCCCTTTCCATAAGGCGCTCAATATAGCGGAACTGGCGTTCCTCAACTCCTTGGTCAGTAAGTCCATTAATTCCTCTATCAGTAGGTCCATCATTATTTTTTTGACCAGTAGGTTCATCTCTCTTAACACTATTAGTAGGTTCATTATTTTCTAGATTTATAGGTACATCATTTCCCCGACCAACAGGTTCATTCCTTCCAACATTATTACTACGGGCACATCCCCTTCTTCCCCTCACCATTATATTTGCCAACAACTTAATTCTAAAAATTAAAACACTATTCTTAATAAAACTATATAGTTAATACTTACATTTGAAGAAGCATCCTAGCGTTGAGTTTTTCATTGTTGGTAGTCTTTAGAAACGATTTTGACTCGGTTATGCTCTGATACCATTTGTATCATTCCGTAACATTTTTTTGTATAATTTTTTTTGATCTTTTTAAAATACTTGTGAGGGAAAACTAGAGTAACAAACAACAGAAGTCTTAACCATATAGAATTCAAAGTAAATGAAATGCAGGAGTCTTTTACATTTAAATACCACAATCCAGTAGTTTAAAAGCTATTTAAATAAGCATAGGTAAAACATTAACTTAAAACAGTTTGAAGCCATTAAACACTTGAAAATTGTAATTCCTAGGGTATTTAGTTTCGTGTAAATATTTGGATTAAATGAAAAGGTAATATTTCAGTCATATAAATCTGTCACATCTTATTGTTGATATTTTTATTATGAAGAATAAAGGGTTGAAGTGTGTTGGATTAGTAGGGATTTAGTTATATATTGTTAGGTAATAGGGATTTAAAATAATTTCGGTCGAATATTTATGAAGGAAATTGGCGGTCGATCGTTGCGGTCAGATGGCAACAACAACGATCAACTGGTGAATTTGGAAGCCAAATTCGCGATTGATCAATGAATTGGTGGTCGATCGGCCAAAGATGAATTGATCGATCGGCCACCCAAAACGTTGTCAGAAACGATAACCGTCACCTATAATCTTTTGGGTTTGACTCTTGGCGCTTCTATGGGTGTTCAAACGTCTCTCTTCTTAGCTTTTCACCTTCGTTTGGACGTTGAGGGGTTGCTAAAGTGTTGTATAAATGATACATGTGTGTTGGGAGTTTTTCTTTCAGAAAAACTGAAGAGTGCGATTCTATGTGTGTTCTGTGAGTCCTGTGAGATGTTCGACAATAAGGAGAGCTGTTGCTAAGGAAGGAAAAGATAAGGGTTACGTGAGGTAAGGAATAACGTGTGTGCTTTCTTCGTAAGGATCTACATCACGGGAGTAGGGTGATTGCTGTGTGGTTTTGTTGTGTTATTGTTGTTGTTTTCGTTGTTGTTCTCTTGAGATTTTGTTTCTGTGATAGGATCGTTAATAAAGGTTTTCTCCGCATGTTTTCATTGATAAGTTCTCTTCAATAATCATGCCTTTGATGATAGTCCTCTGATCATTTTGATTTTCGTTGTTAGTTTGCCTATAGTTGTGATGAAAATGGTTTAATATGTCGATGGTCAGTGGTGAGGAAAAGATGAGTTGCATGTTGGTTTTCTCTGTAGTGTTTTTACGACTGTTTCCCTTGTTAATCTCTGCAAGTTAGTTTTATATAATGATTCCTAATGTTCTTATGCTCTCTGATTTATTAAGTTTAGTAAATTAATGGTAAGAGTGAGTCTGTAGGAATTCAACCGAGAAGAAAACTGCCTAACTTCTCTATTAATTTGTTGTTTAAATTGTTGTGTTCCCTTGATATTAAACTGGACCTTAAATTAGGTTGTTTTCTCTATTAATACACTGTGAATAAATAATTTGTTTAAGATGATATTCCCTACATGAATTAGAATAAATAGAATGTTTTTAGTTATTTTAAATTACAAATCGGATGTTTGAATGCATTGTATGGATATAGGAAATTTAGATTAATAACATGATAAAATTTGTTAATTAGTATGTGTCCTAAATACATATTAAATGGATTGTTGCCATGGATTAGTACCCATATTGTTAAAGAATAAATTGCAAATAATGCGTAAAGGATAGAGAAATAAATGTATGGTATCATTGTTAATATAATTGATAATATGTTAGTGAAAGTATGTTTAGTGTTAAATTATAATTGGGATGTGATTCTTGCTCATTGTTCGTTAGTTGTTTGTAATATTGTTTGCGATATAGTGTGGCATTCATATAGGCATGTCATTAGGGTTGCATATCATGCATTGCACATAATTAATAATGAAGATAATAAATGGAATTTTCTACTTGGGTTCGGAGACTTAAAAGGTTGCTCACACGTAGAAAACAGCTCGTCTGGATAAGTTCAGAGACTTAAGAGGTTGTTCTTACTCAACGGGTGGGTGAGTTCAGAGACTGAAGAGGTTGCTCTCATCCAAAAATAAATAAACGTAAATGTAAGTGGATTCATTTTTGGGTGAGTTCGAAGACTAAAGAGCTTGCTCTCACGTAAAAACGAATCCAAGTGGTGAGTTCAGAGACTAAAGAGGTTGCTCTCACCTAACTTACGGATATATCAGACTTATGCATGTAGAGTTGTTATAGATATGATATCTGCATTTCATTTATATTCCTTACTGGGCAATAGGCTCATTATTCCTCTTGTGATGTAGGTATCGATTGTGATCCAAATGAGATGAACGTGGAAGAAGTGTGATGCGGTGCAAGCTTGTGCTACCATGCACAAATCGACCTCGGAGGTTATAGCTCAAAAGAATAAAAGTTGTTTAAATTGCATAAAAACTTTAATTATGGTTTTTAAGTATTTTTAAATTATGTTATTTTCGTAAAACAGTTTAAATGTTTTTATTATTCCATGTAACGTACTATGATGTTACAATTATGGCATCAAAGCAGAACTGGGTCTAACGCAGTTCTGTGGACTGCTTGTAACTCAAGATTGGTCGCGACATGCTTCTTCAACTGTAAGTACCTCGTTACATGATTTTATTGGACTACTAATATGAATTGTTCTGTTAGTGTAAAATTGATGTGTTAGTGTAAATTGCATCATTACATTACGTTGTTAAATTGTTTGTTAGCTTAAGTGTTTTGTTTCAATTCTTTCAATAAATAATAATAATAATAAGTTATTCCCTAATAAAATCCCCAAAGTGTAATATCCTGATTTTCATATTGAAATTTCAAAATGATAAATTAGAAAATAATTGGGGATATTCGAATTAGTCGAATAAATTATTGGGATATTACTGAGAACGTAATTGTTATATATGGACTGAACCGATTTTGGTTCGGCTCGGTCCGAAATGATTAGGTGACTTGGTCTTAATTAAATACAAAGAAAATAAATAAAGTGGGATTATAAATCTGGAAATGATGGAAAGTTAAATTGGGAATTTATAGGAATGGATTGAATAAATAATTAGAGTGGGGGATTTAAGTGAAACATTAAATAAATAGAAGGAAAATCTTTATAAATAAATGATAAATAAAATTAAAGAATAAATTAGGGGGATGGATCGGTCCAAAGGAGAAGAAAACTTGGCCTTTGGCCATTTGAGAGAGAAAGAACGAGAGAGAGTGAGAGTGAGATTGAGCGACGGGGGATCTCAGGCGATGAGCTCAGACGGCAAGGCTCGGGCTTGAAGGACTGCTCGGCCAACGGGGAAGTGTCGGATGGCGATATTCGGTGCTGTGAGCGATAGCTGCGAGATGAACGGTTGCAGCATCTAGGGCTCGGGAATGGAACTCACGCAAGTTGTAAATTTTGGCCATGGTTTGTCGACAATTTGTGTTTGAATTTCTCCTCCATGGCTTTCCGAATTGGGCATTTTGGCAGTCAAAATTGGTGAATCACTTCGGCTGGAAATGGCAGACGAATGTGATGGTAGGGAAGGTTGAACCGTGGGCCGTTGTTCACGCTGGACCGGACCAGAATGGGTTTTCGTCCAGCTGCTCCTCCTCTGGTTGGCTTTCCACATGTAGTTTGGTAAGTGGACCACTCTTCCTTGAGATGTGCAATTTTCTTTCAGCTGTGTTAGTGGAAGTCTCCTCCTCTGCTATAAACAAAGGATAGCAGTGAAGTGTTAGAGGATTTTTACTGAGACAATTGGGCGAACTCTCTAGGGATGCTGGGCCGAGAGAACAAAGAAAGAAAAGGAGAAGAAGAAGCTTCTCTCGGGTCTTCAGTGAGAAAATAGAAGCGTGAAGACAGAAGAAGTGGAGAGTGTAGTGTGAAGCTACTCTCGGGTCTCTCAAATTCTTCCAGTAAGGAATTCTTTTATGGTTTACTGTGGACTGTTGTGAACATGGTTTGTTGAAGTAAATTCTATCGACATTTCTAAGAAGCTGAAGGTTTTGATGAATTGTTATTCTTGTCTATTTTGGTCCTGCTGACTGGTCCTGTTGATGAGTTACCAATTGGTTGAAATCGTTCTATGTTTGGATTGTGGTTGTCAATTATTGTGCATTGTGTGTTGCCACTGTTATGTGAATTATGTTGTTCAAATGATGATAGGTTGATTAGTGAATGGAAGTTTTGCTGTTCGTTGGGATTAATTATTGTTTCTCAGTTGGTTGTTGTGGATGTACGAGCATGAATATGTTGAGGAATAGGTAGGTGAATGTATGCTCTCTATCGGGAGTTATATGCCATATTGATTTTAGGATTGGTTTTGTTGGAAATGTTGCTCTCTCTTGATGGTTGTCCTTAAATGGTTGCTGCTCTTTGTTGTTGAATGATGCTTCATTGTTGGTTATTGAGTTGTGAGTGAAAAAATGGTTAAGTGAATTAGAGTATTTGTTTATGATACTCTGTTATGGATGAATAAAGGATATTGGTATTGAGTAGTTGAGATTAAGGATATGAAGTTAACTTTGTAAATTATAATTCCAAGTTAAAGTAGGAGTTAAATGGTTATCTATTCTGCTGTGGGAAATACGGTCTTGTGATAACATACTATTTGGCTTTATCAAAGCAAATTCTTTGTATTATCCTGTCACATTGATGGAATGAGCGACTATTGTGAGTTTTGCTATTTCGTTGTCCATGTGTAGATAGTGGAAGTGTAAAGTAATGAGTCGTAGAAATAAGGTTAATAATACGTGATTTAAATGGTTTTGAAGGTACGGAGAAGAGAGAAGAAGCAGAAACATGCTATGGACTCCGGGTAAGTTGATACTTACTGAGTTTTGGTCTTTGGACCCTACATCGCAAGAATTAGGATTGCCTGCTGTATGTTCTTTTAATGATATGTTTATTAGACATTTTTATCTTATAGGACTATATGTATTCACGAACATATTGCATGATATAATTAATATATGTAAATAGGCGTGTGAGGGTTTGGGTGATCGGTGACACTTTCATATGGTAGTATACTCCCACATAGGGAGCGGTGAGATGAGAGTTAGCTACGTGAAAGCTGGGTTCACCTTTACCCTGTTCTGAAACCTCCAACGTCTTTAACAAAAGTGAGGATACCGACATGTGGAACAGCCCCGATGGATATATCTCCCCATTTGAGTGAAATGGTTCAGCCACATGACCCTGAGAGTATTCTACCCTGACTTCCATAAGAGATACGGTTCTCTTCTGTAATGCATTGTATGATCATACATATCATTTGCATTGCATTTCTTTTATCACTTACTGAGCATTAGGCTCATTAGTTTAGGACTTGGGATGTAGGTATTGTACGAGAAACTGGTGAACAGGTCAAAGACAGTTGATGAAGGATTTGCACGGGTGGATCTTGTGGCTGGCTGGGCTAAAGAATTTAAAAGGAAATTTATTTGTAAAAAGGGTTTGTAAATTATTTAATATTCTTTAATGCTATGTTTTAAATTCCCTTGTTTTTATAAAAATGATTTTATTACTTCTTCTGCAATTGATAAACGTTTTAAGTAAAGAGTTTTAACACTCAGGTTTTTATAAAAGAAAAGTCTTACTTTGATTTTATAAGAAAAAGTTTTGAGTTTCACGCGATTTTAAAGTAAATAAAAATCAGGTTGTTACACAAAGGGCCTAACATTTCCTAATATACATTCCTGTAGGATAACAAGCTTAATCTTTTATAATAAGTTAATATGAAACAATACTTCCTAAAATATATTCCTATAAGATAATAAATTTAATCTAAAAAATATGTATATATATCCTTAGGTAAATCTAATGCTTCCTAATAAACATTCCCTAGGATAATTAGTGACTAATATCAACTAAAACAATGTTATTGTAGGATAATAGAATGACAAGAAGAACTAGAGGAAACGTTCGAGCCAACATTGAGAGAAACGTGATTATGGGGTCAACCATGTTAGAAAAGAGGCTGTTAAACATGATAATACTAATGGTCAAGAACACGTTGTCCCACGGGATGACAAGAATGATGTTCTTGATCGCTTGACAACTATTGTGAATCGTCAAACCCAGTGCATGGAATGCTTGATAGAAATGGGGAATGGGAATGAGAATCAGCGTCAAGTAGTGGTTCCTGTCATGCCTCAAAGGGGACCCGAGACAGAACGAGGAATGATCTGCCCCAAAAGGACAGAATCGTCCGACCCTCATTTAAATCCAATAAATAACAGCAGAAGACTTAAACATTCATGTCCAGGCCCAAAAATAAAGGTCCAGAAATAACATAAGATAAAACTAGGGTACAAACTTCTATAAATTATCTCTAGTCTCTTAAACAAAGTAGGAAAATAACTAAATTTGGGGAAACTCCAAATTTTTTTCTTGAGATGCCAACGGGAAACTACTCTAATTATTTCCTGAAAAATATAGTCAAATTTGGGGTGAGTCAACTAAACTCAGTAGGAATTAATTTATATTCAACTTTTATCTTTTATGAATTATCTATTAGATTTCAGTTTCTTATTTTTCATAATTTAATATAAGAAATAACAAAATGAACAATAGAATAATGAACATAAAATACAACGGGGATATTCAGGCAATCGCCATAGCCAAACAGACACTGATCAGGTTTAGGGTTTTGCGCCTAAGGACACGGCACATACAACTGTCTCATTACTCTAGTTAACAATAACAGTAAATAAATGAAAAATTAAATTCAATGAACTGAACAGTGAGTCAACATGTTTAAATTAAAACAATATTAGATATTTTATAATTTAATATGCGTTAAATATAAAATAACCCCTACCTCGAAACTGGGTCAATCAATACCATGCGCAATTCATCTTCCTTCTCAGCTAGAATCCAACGAAGAACCCAGATGAAATAGTGACCTTATTGCTGAATTGTTATCTATTTGCCATAATTCTGTCAGATTCTATTCTTCTTATATATACTCATTGCCTTATCATTTTCCTTTCGGTCATCAAGAATGCCCTCTTCTGACCGCTACAAATAAAACCCACGTAATTTAGGAGCAATACACCAAAAGGGCATTTTCATTATTTTTTATTCCTATTTTTATTTCATGAAAAGCTTACTTAAAGATTAGGATTTCAATGCTTCACATAATTTCCTACCTATTTCTCTATTTAATTTAGTCACTTGCATGATTAGCCATTTTAATGCTTACTATAAACTACCCATATAGTTAGATCAAACTTATGAGAAATGAAATAAAGACAAGAGGCCAGTAGTAAATCTCCACATGAGAACCAAGGACCAGTCAAAAATTTTTTACCGAGTAAATAAAATCTTCTGACCTTCTAACAATTTTCCTTTTCAACTATATTAACAGAAATTGAATCCATAGTCATGGAACTACAAAATCATCCAAGAATAAAGTTTCCAAACAACCTCTAAAAGCAGTAATTCAAAAACTTACTAACCTTTATAGAGTCTAAACATTTCAACAGAGCATTATATCCAACTTATCTAGTGTACAAACATACACAGAAAAACAACTTCAATTCTATACAGATCCTTATCCTCAAAATCATAACAATATTCGGTTTTTTCATCAGATTTCCAAGCAACTAGTGGGAACACTAACAATAGATTCGTTCTAAATTCTATAATCCTTACAAAAATGTTCTATTGACATTTCTGGACAAACAATGACAATAATATTCCAGATTTACAGAAAACATCGGAGGAAAATAGTAGAAAAGTCAAGTCTTTATACCTGAGAGTCCACTCGCTATTGATTCTACATCGGAGCTAATCACAGAACTTCTACGTCCAACACTCAGTCCCTTCAAACAACGACCCCGAGTCTTATCACTGACCTACGATGACAAAACAAAACAAATTTTTAAGGTCGAAACTTACCCTGACTCGGATGATTGGAAAATCGAGAGAAAAATACCCTCCTTCACCAATACAGTTCGTCGCAAGGGAGATAATGAAGATGAAAGAAGGAAATCACCAAGATCCAAACCCTTTGAATAAACCAATTTATCAAACCCAATTTCTCGAAGAGGATAGAAACAGAATCGGGAGAAATCATGACTTACCTTAACGGAGAACAAATTCTTGAACCGTCGGAGAAAAACCTTCCACTGACAACAACCACGACCAACCCACACAGAGAAAGACTTCTAGAAAAGGGGAAATAGTGGGGAAGAACTCCTCCCCATACTCTGAAATAGGGGAGGGAACCCCTTTCTTCTCGGCAACTACTCCCGATACAGGGGAGTTTAAAAAAAATGAATATATATCTATATATATTTTCTACTGGGCCAGGCCTCATTTTTAGGGTTTCACAGTTCCAATGGAAGCTAGTTGGAAGAAGTTTTAGAAACTTAGGCTTCCTTGATTCAATGGGAATATTTCTGAAGTCGTTGGAGCTGAAGAATGGGTTAGGCCTCTCGAAGACATGTTCGAATACGCAAGGACTAGGGAGACCGAGAAGGTTTCATGTGTTGTGTACCTGCTGATTCAGGACGCAAGATTCTAGTGGGATACCGTTAAGGCGACACAGGACATCCGAACCTTGACATGGAATCAATTCAAAGAGATCTTCTATGAGAAGTATTTTAATCAAACTATCTGATCGAAGAAGCTGGCTGAGTTTGTCCAGTTACGTCAAACTGGGACTGTATCAGAGTATGTAAGAAAATTTGAGGCACTATCTCGATTTGTGTCACATCTGGTGGCAGAAAATGAGCACAAGGTCCATCAATTTGTACATGGATTGAAAGTTAAAATTTTTAGAGGAGCAAAGATTTTTGGCACTCACGGCGTCCCTTATACAAAGATTATCGCTAAAGCATTGGAAGTTGAGGATGCTGAATTGATGGTGGCTAAGTAGCGTGAAGTGAATCAGAAGTTCTAGAAGAATACTCTTAATCTGCAGCAGAAGGGTGGACCAGTGATGAACAGGGGGACAAAGAGGCCTTTTGACAATGAGGTACAACAAATGAAGGACAAGTGCCCGGTGAATGTGACAATTATTTCCCCATTTAATGGGAAGACCTCTCAACCGAATCAATGTCTGAAGTGCAAGAAGAATCACTTTGGTGAATGCAGGGTGGGTACTGGATGGTGCTTTAAGTGTGGGGAACATGGGCATATTACCAGATTTTGCTCAATTGGAATTGGTGGATCTGGAGGTGTGGCACCAAGAGTCTTTTCCCTGTATGGTGATGATGCTTAAATTGATGAGCTAGTGGGAGAAGATCACCTTGTTGTGGTGTCAGGTACACCTTATTGTTGCTTTAAGTTCTTTAGAATGTATGAGTAGCTCGTAATGTTATTGTATTTCAGTTATGTCAAGTACGATTTATGTTAATAGTATAACAACATATGTTTTATTTGATTCTGGAGCTGCTCATTCCTTCATTGCGAAGGAATTTAGTGCAAGAATAAATTGTTTCCCCGAACTAGAAAAGAGTTATCATAAAGTACTTTTACCCTCTGGTGAAATACCTGATGACCGATGGAATCCTAAGGGCTATGCCATAAAAAAAAAATCAAATTTTCTATGCTGACCTGATTTTCGTGGACATGAAGGGGTATGATGTCATCGTGGGAACTAATTAGTTATCCCAGTACCAAACAACGATAAATTGTAGAAAGAGAGAAGTATGTTTTCTCCCCCCTAACGGTAAGCAATATACGTTTCATGGAGTCAAGGAAAAAGATAGGTTGACTGTGATCTCTGTGCTTAAGGAATACCAGTTAATGAGAAATGGAGGTGAAGGGTTCCTTGTTAATGTAATGGATACAATGGAGGTGGAGGTCAAGACTTCCCAAAAGTTTTTCTGGACGAACTTCCTGGATTGCCTCTGGATCGTGAAATTGAGTTTGTGATCGATCTACACCCTGGAACGACACCTATTTTGAAGAACACGTACAGAATGGGCCCAACAGAATTAAGAGAATTGAATGTTTAACTTGAGGAGTTAATTAATAATGGGTTTATTCATCCCAGCTTTTCACTCTGTGGAGCGCCAATCTTATTTGTGAAGAAGAAGGATTGATCGATGAAGATGTGCATCGACTATCGTGAGCTAAATAAGGTAACCATTAGGAATCAATATCCTCTACCTAAAATTGATGATTTGTTCGATTAGTTACAAGAAGTCTGTGTCTTTTCAAAAATTGACCTCCGATCCGAGTATTATCAATTGAAGGTCAAACATGATGATATCCCCCAAACTCCTTCAAAACGCGTTATGGACATTATGAGTTTTTGGTTATGTTGATCGGGTTAACCAATGCTCCAACGACCTTTATGGACTTAATGAACCGGGTCTTTAAAGAGTATTTGGATAAGTTTATCACCATATTTCTCTATCCATACTGACAAAGCATAAGTTATATGCGAATGTTCTCTAAATGGGAATTCTGGTTAAACAAAGAAAGTTTTCTCGGCCACATAATTTCCTAGGAAGGTATTAAAGTAGACCCATGAAAGATTCAAGCAGTGGTTAATTTGTCACAACCAAAGAACGTACGGGAGGTAAGAAGCTTTCTTGGATTGGCTGGATACTACAAAAGATTTATAAGTGGATTTTTGAAAATTGCACTAACCCTAACTGGCTTAACGAAGAAGAATGCATGATTTTGGTGGACAAACGATTGTGAAGGAAGCTTTCAAGAGCTGAAACCTCGTAACTTCGGCTCCTATTTTGACCTTGCCTATTGAAGATGGCAACTTTTGTATCTATTGCAATGCCTCCAAGAGTGGATTAGGCGCAATACTTATGCAGAATAGGAAGGTAATCCCTTATACTTTAAGACAACTGAAATCGTATGAGGCAAATTATCTCATCCATAATTTGGAGCCTGTTGCGGCTGTGTTTTCACTTAAAATATGGAGACACTATTTGTATGGACAACAATGTGAAATTTTTATGGACCATAAGAGTTTAAAGTACATCTTCACTAAGAAAGAGTTGAATATGTGACATCAGCGGTGGTTGGAGTTTGTGAAGGATTACGACTGTGAAATTAAATATCACCCCAATAAGGCAAATGTGGTAACTGATGCTCTTAGTAGAAAAGTAGCGATTATGAGCATGCTTTGCAAAGAAATGCCTGAAGGACTTTGCAAGGATATTCAAGGATTGGACGTACTGATGGTCCCTACGCAATTAACTGCATTTTTATCCACGTTAACATTGAAGCCTTCGATATTAGAAAGGATTAAAGAGGCTCAATTAGAAGATAAGAATTGCAAAAACTTTAAATTGAACCCAACACTTGAAAAACATCAGTACCATACCATTTTCGTTGATGGAATTGTGAAATTTAAAGACAGATGATATATACCGAATAAGTTAGAATTACGATTGGAAATCTTAAAAAAAGCTCATTCTTTAAGCTTTTCTATTCACCCTAGATGCAACAAGATGTATAAGGACCTCAAATCACATTACTACTAGCCGGTGATGAAGTATGATATAGCGCAATATGTCGCTTTGAAATATGCCAGCGAGTGAAAGCAGAACATCAAAGACCAAGAGGAATGTTGCAACCAATGCCTATACTTGAATAAAAATGGGAGCATGTCACTATGCACTTCGTCACGGGACTACCTAAGACTGTAAAAGGGCATGATGCAATCTGGGTGATTGTTGATAGGCTAACAAAGGTTTCCCACTTCCTACCTGTAGCAATGACTTATAAGATGAACCAATTTGCCAGACTGTATGTTAAGGAGATTGTGCACTTACACATAGTGTTTGTCTCAATCGTGTTAGATCGAGATCCAAGGTTTACCTCCAAGTTTTGAAAAAGTTTAAATAATGCTATAGATACAGAATTAAAATTTAGTATCGTCTTTCATCTGCAAACTGATGGTCACAGCGAATGAACAATTCAGATATTGGAGGACATGTTAAGAGCGTGTGTGTTAGAGTTTCATGTTGGATGGAGAAGAATGCTACCACTAGTGGAATTTGCCTACAATAATAGCTTTCAAGTTACGATATGAATGACACTTACGAGGCTTTGTATGGCAGGAAATGTAGATCTCCTTTGCATTGGAATGAGGTTAGAGAAGCTGAATTCTATGGACCAGATATGATACGGCAAACCTCTGAATCTGTTGTGATTATTCTTCATAAGATGTTGGCGCTCAAAGTCGCCCGAAAAGTTATGCGGATACTTATCGTAGAAAACTAGAATTTGATGAAGGAGATTTGGTATTCCTTAAAATATTGCTAATTAAAGGGGTTATGCGATTTGGAAAGAGAGGAAAGTTAAGACCACGAGTCATTGGTCCATTTCCTTTTACAAAGAGAATATGGAAAATGGTGTATCAGTTGCTATGGCTAACTGCCATGGATGGAGTTCATAACGTATTCCATGTGTCCATGTTAAGGAAGTGCCTGGGGAATCCAATTCAAGTGGAACCTAAGGAACATGTTGTTGTTCAACCAAACTTAAGTTACGAAGAAAGACCAGTGCAAATTTTGAATTCAAGAATTAAGGAACTACGACACAAAAATATTCCACTTGTTAAGGTGTTATGGCAGAATCATTCGACTGAAGGGGCTACTTGGGAGCGAAAAGAGGACATGAAAGCTAAATACCCGAAATCATTTCATTAGCTAAATTTTGAGGACAAAATTTTAATAAGAAGGGGAGTATATAATACCCGGGGTATTTAGTTTCGTGTAAATATTTGGAATGGATGAAAAAGTAATATTTCAGTCATTATAAATCCGTCACACCTTATTGTTGGTATTATTATTATGAAGAATAAAGTGTTGAAGTGTGTTAGATTAGTAGGATATAGTTATATATTGTTAGGGAATAAGGATTTAAAATAAATTAAGGATTTAAAATATATTCTTTCAAATATTTATGAAGGAAATTGGCGGTTGATCGTTGCGGTTGGATGGCAACAACGACGATCGACTAGTGAATTTGGAAACCAAATTCATGGTTGATCAATGAATTGGCGGTTGGCCTATCGGCCAAAGATGAATTGATCGATCGGCCACCCAAAACATTGTTTGAAACGATAAACGTCACTTAGAAGCTTCTGGTTTTGACTCTTGGCACTTATGTGGGTGTTCAAACATCTCTCTTCTTGGTTTTTCACCTTCATTGGGATGCTGAGCGGTTGCTAAAGTGTTGTATGAATGATACGTGTGTGTTGGGAGTTTTTCTTTCAGAAAAATTGAAGAGTGCAGTTTTGTGTGTCCTATGAGACGTTCGAAAGTGAGGAGAGTTGCTGCTAAGGAAGGAGAAGAGAAGGGTTACGTGATGTAAGGAATAACGTGTGTGCTTTGTTTATAAGGACTTACATCACGGTAGTAGGGTGTTTGCTGTGTGGTTTTGCTATGTTATTCACTGTTGTTTTCATTGTTGTTCTCTAGAGATTTTCTTTCTATGATAGGATCATTACTAAATGTTTTCTTCGCATGTTTTCATTGATATGTTCTCTTCAATAATCATGCCTTTGATGATAGTCCTCCGATCATGTTGTTTTTCTTTGTTAGTTGGCCTATAGTAGTGATGAAAATGGTTTAATATGTCGATGGTCAGTGGTGAGGAAGAGATAAGTTGATGTTGGTTTTCTCTGTAGTGTTTTAACGACTTTTTCCTTTGTTATTCTCTACAAGTTATTACTATATAATTATTCCTGCTGTTCCTATGCTCTCTGATTTATTAAGTTTAGTAAATTAATGGTAAGAGGGAGTCTGTAGGAATTCAACTAAGAAGAAGATGTGAATTTATACGCAGATAATATATTTTTCATGCCTAACTTCCCTTTTAATTGGTTGTTTAAATTGTTGTGTTTCTTTGATATTAAACTGGACCTTAAATTAAGTTGTTTTCTCCGTTAATACACTGTGAATAGATAATTTTTTTAAGATGATATCCCCTGCATGAATTAGAATAAATAGAATTTTCTTAGTTATGTTAAATTACAAATCAGATGGTTGAGTGCATTGTATGAATATAGGAAATTTAGATTAATAACATAATAAAATTTGTTAATTAGTATGTTTCCTAAATACATATTAAATTGATTGTTGCCATAGGTTAGTACCCTTATTGTTAAAGAATAAGTTGGAAATAATGCATAAAGGATAGAGAAATAAATGTATGGTATCATTGTTAATATAATTGATAATATGTTAGTGAAAGTATGTTTAGTGTTAAATTATAATTGGGATGTGATTTTTGCTCATTGTTCGTTAGTTGTTTGTAATATTGTTTGCGATATGTGAACTGCTTTGTGACATTCATATAGGCATGTCATACATTGCACAGAATTAATAATGAAGATAATAAATGACATTTTCTACTTGGGTTTGGAGACTTAAGAGGTTGCTCACACGTAGAAAATAGCTTGTTTGGGTAAGTTCAGAGACTTAAGAGGTTGCTCTTACTCAACGGGTGGGTGAGTTCGGAGACTGAAGAGGTTGCTCTCACCCAAAAATAAATAAACGTAAATGTAAGTGGATTCATTTTTGGGTGAGTTCGGTGTAACGTCCCAGTGCTCCCAGTACAATATTGTCCGCTTTGGGCCGAAGCCCGCACCGTTTTGTTCTTGGGGTTGGCCCAAAATGCGTTGTACTAGGTAGGGAGGGGATCCATGCTTATAAACCATGCATTTTCTACTCTCCCAAGCGATGTGGGATTGTGCCTCCCTGATATGGGTAGGACCCACACCTGGGCCTTTACTGGCCTTCACAGGGCGGAATGCCACAATCTCCCCCCCTTGGGGACCTAACGTCCTCGTCGGCCACACTTCCGGTTGGGATTTCACTCTGATACCATTTGTAACATCCTCGGTGCTCCCAATACAATATTGTCCGCTTTGAGCCGAAGCCCGCATGGTTTTGTTCTTGGGGTTGGCCCAAAACGCGTTGTACTAGGTAGGGAGGGGATCCATGCTTATAAACCATGTATTTTCTACTCTCCCAAGCGATGTGGGATTGTGCCCCCCTGATTTGGGCTGGACCCACACCTGGGTCTTTCCTGGCCTTCACAAGGAGGGATGCCACATTCGGAAATTGAAGAGGTTGCTCTCACGTAAAAACGGATCCAAGTGGTGAGTTTGGAGACTGAAGAGGTTGCTCTCACCCAGCTTACAAATATATCAAACTTATGCATGTAGAGTTGTTATAGATATGGCATCTGTATTTCATTTATATTCCTTATTGAGGAATAAGCTCATTATTCCTCCTGTGATGTAGGTATCGATTGTGATCCGAATGAGATGAACGTGGAAGAAGTGTGATGCCATGCAAGCTTGTGTTACCATGTGCGGATCGACCTCGGGGATTATGGTTCAAAAGAATAAAAGTTATTTTAATTGCATAAAGACTTTAATTATGGTTTTTAAGTATTTTTAAATTATGTTGTTTTTTGCAAAATAGTTTAAATGTTTTTATTATTCCACGTAACGTACTCTGATGTTTTCTTTTAAGTATATTTTAAATGGGTTTTAAAATGTTCTAAATTTTTATGAAAATGCATAAATGGAAATGGGATGTTACGAAAACTCTTAAAACATTTAATTATGCTTATTCCATTTCCGTGAGCCATAACCCCCAAGGTTAATCTGCCAACAGTACAAACGCCCAACCCGACAATACTCCATCAGCTGCGTTCTTTATATGCTTCATCCAATCATTGGCTTCTTACCTACATCACAGGACCTAACTATGAGCCTAAAGCTCAGTAAGCGGTATAAACATAAAATAAGACATACACATGCAGTTTTTTAAGTTCGTATAAAGTTTTATGTTTTCCTTTTTGTTTTAATTTATCTTTTACATACTAGATTTCTTTAGCCTATAACTGTAATTTTTTTTTTGTGTCAGGCTTAACCAACCGAACCACAAAAAATCTATTTACTTATCTTTGGTTTCTGTGCTGGGCATAACCAACCGGACCATAAAAACGTCTATTTACTTATCTTTGGTTTCTGTGTCAGGCGTAACCAATTGGACCACAAAAATAGCTATTTACATTTATTTCATTTAATTTTGTTACTGTTCTGTTTCATTTATTTCCAGTTAAGGGTTAGAGATGTCAACTTGACAAGGTAGAGTGGTTTATGCACAAGGCGGCCATCCCATGGCACACACCTAAGCGAACAACTCAAGAACCCATATTTCTCAACACTTATTTACGTTTATTCATTTTCGTGTACTTAGGGTCAAGTAGAGATGTTAAACGAGCGGGTTGGGACAACCCGTTACTGTAGCGGGCCGAGCTCCAGTAATCGAGTGGGCCCCCTAGCTCGGAAGGCAGGTCGAGCCGAGCTTTATTTTTGGGCTTGTGAGCCTGGCAGGCCAGCCTGCCAGCCCACGGGCGGGTTGCCCAGCAGGGCATCTAGGCAATGGCGCAAGGCAGGGAACAACGGAGCTAAGAGGATAGAGAGATCAGAGGTGGTTGTGCTCGGTAGTGGCAGCTCGATCGGAAAGAGCAGAATAGCAGAGGCCGGAGGTTGGCAGTTCTGTATGAATCAAAGTTAGCAAATCTGGCTCTTCATTCGGTGGCATCTTCTGCGTTTGGACAGACCGGCAACTAAATAGCGATAGGGTGGCAGTTCCTTGATCTATTCAGTGTGCGGGTAGTTCGTCGGCATGGAGCTCTTCTCTTCCTCCCTAGAAGTAGATCTTCCTTCTTCTCTCTAGGGTTTCTTCTCTAAAGAAGAAGAAATAGGAGTCCCTGACTTCTTGTCAAGTAAAAATGTCAGCCGTCAGGGAGTAGATACTAAGACCAATAATTATTTTTTTTTCTTTTTCAAAATCAAAAACTAAAAATATTTCCCAATGAACGTTGGGTAGGACATCTACTTTTTGGGCACGATATATTTTTTTTAACTAAAAGATGAACATTTTGTACACATGATTGATTGGACATGTTGACATGTTGTAGCCATTCCCTTAAATGATAGGATGTGCCCATATGGACTCCACCTCTCTAAATTACGTGAATATCCTCTCTGTACCATTTTGTCACTTTATTTTCAGAAATTAATTTAACGTTAAACATTTACAAGGATAGTAACGTCGTTATTTCTTACCTTACTTAGAGAAATGGAGGATGCTCAGCTCAATCCAGTCTACCAAAGCTCTCACTCCTGAATGCCTTCAGTTAGAGTTGCACAATCGACAACTCTAGCTCAGAGTGCCCTAGTCCATGTGTCGGGCAACCATCACGTGTGGTATCTCCTCAGACGAACCACACAACCGCCGCGTTCGATAGTCCCGACTATCGGCAGCTATCGTCGACCAAAATCATTGATTTCCACTAGGAATGCTGAGTCCTGTTGCCCGAAGTTCGTCTCTCTCTCTCTCTCTCTCTCTCTCTCAGTTGCTCGCGAAGCCCTCTCGACCGAAGGAGTTTTTCATCCGCTTTGATTTTTCCTTCTTTTTCTTTCTTACTCCCTTTTGTTTTAGTTTTCTTTAATTGATTTATATAATATATATACATACATATATAATATGTATACATATATTATATATTGGAAAGCTAATCAACTTAAACCAAGAAAATTAAAAATCGATTTAGATACAGGGTGGAATTCGACTTATTTAATGTTGGAAAATGCTATGTCATATTTGTTTGTTATTTATGCTTTTATTAGTGAAAAAACAAAATGTATTATTCTTGATCATAGTAGCTATGATGTTGCTTATTTTTTTCTTTATTTTCTAAAACAATTTTTTGAAGATATAAACGAATGTTCTGGAATTTATTATCTCACTACTCATCTTCTTCTCCCAATTTTTTTAAAATTAATGGGTACGTTTAAAAAAGTTAGACAAATAAATGAATTTTGTGATATATAACATATTTATATAAAATAATTGTATTTATGTATGTTGGATTTGTTAAGCTCGGCTCGTTAGGCTTGTTGGGCTGACTCGGCTTGGCTCGTGGCTCGCGAACCGACTCGGGTTGAAAATTTTTTGGGGTCACCTCGTTAGGCTCGCCAGGTTCATTAGGTTTGGCTCGTTAGGCTCGCTAGGTTCTGTGAGCCAAGCCTTCACAAGCTTGGCTCGGCTCGACCGGCTCATTTAACATCTCTAGGGTCAAGTACGTTTATTCATTTTCGTATACATTTGGAAAACAATTATACAAGCATACAATTCTATCTAACATGTCTATCTACCGTATCCTTAAAACATGATCTATTATTAACTAAGGAACGGAACTAAGTCTAATAAACATACAATTCACACCAAACATTCAACGATACATAAAGTAAAATGCAAGCATCAAACAAACCCTAATTCCCGTGATGTAGGTCCTTTCGAAAAAAAAAACACATGCAGTACCACTTACCTGGAGTCCTTAGCTTTAAAGAGTTAGAACTTAAAGTTTCTTCTCATCAATACTTATTCATAATTAAAAATATATAAGCATCAATAATTATTTTCCAACAATAGAGTCCCCTAGCTTCAAACTTCAAGCACTGAGTAACCCTTGACTTAACCTACAACCAACTTAACAGTTATAATCTTTACTTAATATTTCCTAATTATTCCAAAACTACTTCTTAATCATGGGCATAAATTGTAATACCCCGATTTTCTGTAAGATAGATTAATAAGGATAATTGGAAAGTACTTAGAGATATTTGGATTAATTAGATAATTATTAGGGTATTACCAATGACATAATTGTTGGATTATGATTTATGAGAATTTATTGGATGATAATTAGGATTAATTTGAAAGGAATATTTTATTGGGTTATTAGATTAAACATGGAAAATTATCACGGGTTGTGCATTCTGAGTTTTCTATTGACTAGCAGTCGTGGCTTCGGTCGAATAATTCGATCAAAATGCATTATGGTGACTCATTGCATTTTGGGACAAGTTAAGGTCGAGTGCAGACGCGAAGGTTTTGAATTTGTCAAGTTAATTGATTTTTCGGTCGCTCCGCGATCGACTAGCGGTTGAGTTGTGGATGTAAAGGATTTGAATATGTCGAATTAATTGAGTTTTTGGTTCATATGAGGTCGAGGATTTAAGACGCCTTTCTCGACCAAAAAATGGAGATTTAGCGGAAAATGAGAAGTAAAGGGTTAAACTGGTTCATTGTGAACCGATCCAGTTTGAAGACAAATGAGAAATAAATTATGGTTGATTTTTAGAAAAGATTTATTAAGTAGATGAAGAATAAAAGGAAAAAGAGAAATTAAAGGAAAAACAAAGAGAAGGGGAGGATTTAAAATGAATGAAGAAATGGGATTAAAATGGATGGGGTAGACTGAACCAGTTCATCCTTCAACTGGTCCAGTATGTAAAAAGAAACAAAATGGGCTACAACCATTCTGTGAGGGAGAGAACCAGGGAGAGGGAAAGCGAACGACAAAAAGGAGAACGACGAGAGAGCGGAGGGAAGAGCTAGCTCAGGCTCGGGCTCAGAGTGTTGTCCAGCAGATGGACGTGCGTCGGGTGGCGATGTTGTGCAACAGGTGTGACAAGTCGCGACCTAGAGCTCGGTGTGCAGCAGCTCCCATGGACGATTTGGAGCTTCAAATTGTCGGGCCGAGGTAAGCTCTCAGTCGATTTTTCGATGCTCTATGTTTTGGTATTGCATTTGGGATTGGGCGTGGAGGAAATTTGCAAGGACAAACAATGGGAGTGGGAGTGGCTGGCGTCGGGTTAGCGTTGGACCGGTCCTGCTGGTTCATAGAAGTGTATGAACCGATTCAATTATTCTGCCGTCAAGAAATAAACGAGAGAAATCTGATTGAGTGAAAGTCTATGGAATAGGGTGGCGGAATGGAGGGCTACTGTCGTTCTTGTTGTGCATAAAATCGACAGAGTAGGAGAATGGCAGAGGCGTTGAGGAAGAGGAGAGAAGGGCAGTGTCGTGGAAGGAAGAATGAACGGAGGGTCTGTCCTCAGGTGAGCTTCTGTCTTCAGGTCATGCCTTGGCTTCTTCACACTATAATGAGATTTGTGGGTATTGTGTGCTGTTGGTTGACTTAGCTTTGTACGTCTGGATGATCATGTTGGTAGCCATTGATGAGATTTGCTTTCTGTAATTGGGTTTTATGTTCACCGTATGGTTGAGTGAACTTCATGCTGTGGGTTTATTTAGAGTGTTTATATTCTGTTTATGATAAGTGATTAGTTAGAGGAAGATTTTGAGAAAAATGGGAATGTGTTCTATGAAAGGGAGATTTATGTGTTGTTGGATAGTGTTTTTTGTTGATGATGGATGGTTTATAAATAACAAAGAAATGGAATAAATGTTGCAAGTAGGCTCTGTTGGTTGGATTGCTAGAGTTAAGTGGAATGTTGAGTAATGGACTATATTAGCTGCTCTGTTATGGATTTTAGTTGGAAGTTATGTTATATTGCTGGAATTGATCTCTGATGTTAATGTTGGAAAATTCATAAGTCATAAGTATGATGCATGAATGTCACGTACAGTTTACCATCATATCTTTATATAACCTCGGAACATACTCATCTATTAAACATATCATTAAAAGAACCTAATTCTAGTAAACACCTAGCAAACAACATTACAATTCACAGAACATACTCAATATCTGATAAAGCAGTAAACAACCTAAATATTCTATTAGGGGCGTAAATAGTCAGCAAACAAAGTCCTAATTCTTACGATGTAGGGTCCGAAGACCAAAACACAGGTAATATCACTTACCTGGCATCTGGCACGAATTCCTAATTCTTGCAATGTAGGGTCCAAAGACCAAAACACAGTTAGTATCACTTACCTGGCATCTAGAACGCTTTTCTGCGCTTTATCCATCTTTCTTTAATACCTTAAAATCATTAAAAGTAACAATCAGAATCCCTTATAGCTAACTTCACTTCGACACTTCCTTATCCTCAACTAACTTAATATCATTATTTCCTATTATCCAAACAATAATCCAACCCAAATAATAGAATTTACATCAACGAATCCACACTTCCTCAACTTATTCATTAACACCTATTTAATCGAGCATAACCATTCATATCGCATATCATGCATAATTTATGTAAATAGGAATGTGGGGGTTTGGGAGAAGCGGTGACGGTCCATCGGTGGAGACACCATAGGATGTATCTCCCCACCAGAGTGACGGTTAACAATGTGGACCATAGGATGTATCCTTTTCTCTTGTAATGAAATCCCCAACGTCTTCCACAAAAAAGTGCGGTGATGGTCATGATGGTTATGCTATAGGATGTATCTCCTTGTCAGAGTGACGGATAGCCACATGACCATAGGACATATCGACTCTCGGTTTAACAAAAAAGATAAGGTTCTTTTCTGTAATGCATCGCATGATCATGCATGAGCATTAGCATTGCATTCCATTCTATCACTTACTGAGCGTTAGGCTCATTAGTTTAAGTCTTGTTGATGTAGGTATGCACGAGAAACAGGAGAACAGGTCAAAGACAGTTGATGAAGGATTTGTAGTTATAAAAGAAAAGTTTTAAATTTCTTGCGATTTTTTCAACATAAGAAAAACCAGGTCGTTACATAGATATCACCGTAGCATTACTCTTAACAAAGTACAGTTTCCCTCCTTATTCAACAATCCAATTAACCACAACAGCAATGATAAATCCTTACACCAACAGAATAAAACCCAACAATCAAGTATTAAGCTTCAAAACCCATTTATGCAACCGAGGCCATAATAATTCCAACAGCCACTGTCCTAACCCAACAATTAATCTAATATTTTCATGAATATTTTCTTTCAATAATATGCATATTCTTTTAGCAACAATCTTGTAGTGGCTTTACACAGAGATCCAACTTCATGAACAATATGTAGATTCAAAGCTATAATTTCAATACTCCAATAAGCAGAACTAAACCCTAAACCCATAACATAAATATCCACCAATATCACTCGACAAAAATCATGGAAGAGTTATCTTACCAGGAGCACCCGAGGACAGAGAGCTCAAGAAACAACTTTCCTCCTAAATCTTCTCAAGAACCTCACAGTAACACTCGGTTTCCCTTCTTTGTAAACTTTCTTACAAAATCACAGAATCATCTCCCTCTCTTACCAAAACTCTAGAACCCTCACTGTCATTCTCTCAAATTCTCTCCTGAGTTTCCCTACTGTTTCTAACTTCCTCTATTTCCAGTTCCTCTCATCTCTATATATAGGACACCATTTTGACTCTTCATCGTCTGAATGAAGATGGAAGGCCAAGGGAAGGGACACTTCGTCATCCATAAAGCATCAAACGTCCAACTTAGAAGCTTCTAGGCGACAATTTCCATATTTAGGTGACTCTCTAGATTGCCGGTTGATTGATTCCCCATTGGACGATGGACTGCCAATCCATATTTTACAACGCAGAGAATTGTCGGTTGATGACGCTGTATTCTTTTTATTTCCTCAAAACCAGAACGTCCGTTTTCCATTAGGGATGTATGTTCCTCACATGTTCATGCAACATCTGTTATGCCATCATTAACCTCCGTCAGCCCCTTCGCTGTAAGAGATGCCTGTTCCACAACAAGGAGCGTCTGTTGCCTTCATATTTTAAACGTCTGTTATTTCTAAGAGAGGGATGTTCGTTGCTCACATTAAGGACGCCCATTTTCCCCCAAACGACACCGTTCACATTATTTCGCTAAACACTCACCTTCACCAAACTGAATCAGTCCAGTAAACTGAACCAAACCGAACCAAACCAACCTAGCCAAACTGAACCAAACTAGCCCAACCAAATAGGTTCAGCTGAATCAAATAGATCCAATCCGAATTTGACTCTGGTCCGTCTAAGATTTTTTACGAGTAAGGAATTTCTGCCTAAATTCTTCAAGGTTTTCTTTAGAATTAAAGTAGGATTTTAATCACAAAATTTATTCAAACTAGAAAAGTTATTCTAAAGCTCAGAAATTCCTAAAATCTATACTCTCTCATAATTCAGGTAAGTAAAACACAAGTTTTTCAACGTTTTGGCCCATCACAAAACATGTATTATTTTCTTTAATTTTATTTTATTGTTTAATCTTGATATTTTACTTGGAGGCTCATGGATAGGCATTGACATAGAAAATTCAAAATATAAAATTTGTAGGACATAATGTATGTGAGTATGAATGCATGATTATGATGGAATTGATAGAAAACATGATATGAGATGGCTGATGAAACCTTATAAGAGTAAGAAACTGCTGTATTTCTGAAAGCCAGAATGCATGGTAATTATGAGATGACTAATGAAAGTTTGAATGCATGGTAAAGTTGAAAAATAAGTTACAATGAGTACGTAACTTTAAGTATGGTAATTTGGTAATGCATAGAATTAATTCACACATGCAAGTGTCTTTATTACTGTGTTTATCTCACCCTTAGTTTGTGATGTAAGGTGCTGATCAAAGATCTTCTAGAGGTAGACGAGTATACAGAGGAAAGACATCGAAAATATTATTGTTGGGTCAGATGATTTATTTTACTTATATTATAGTCTTAAAATAATAAACTCTATTTAGTGTTTCAATTTCTAAGATTTTGAGAATAATGTCAAATTAATTTCATTTGCAATTAGATTTTAAATAAACTTTGATTTATTTAATGAAGTTTTAAAAAAATTTCGTATTTAATTATGTTTGGTATATGAAGTTGTCAATAAATAAAGTTTATTTAATGAGACAAAATTAAGCGGACATAATCCTAATAAATATACTTTGATTGTTTTGACTAAATTTGATTCGTAATAAATATAGTTATTTTTCTTAAATACTTCCTCTTTAATTAATGATTTTACTATTTTCAAAGATTCATGAAATTTTGTAATTTAAGGTATATAAAGATCTAATCAAACCTAATTTATAAATCAATTTGGGAAAAATTTTAAGGTTTAAAACTTGAGTAAAACGAAATTTAGGGTCATTACAGAAAATGTGTATTTCGTTACAAAAAGTAAGTTTTATTCCAAGGACTTGCTTTCCTTAGCAGGTATTTTCTACTGCAGATACTTGCTTTCTACTGCGAAATCTTAGTTTCCTCAACACAACTCCAGCCTAAAGCGTAACCCTGTATCAGTCAATGTATCAAAATATACTATTCTAGATACATTAATCGAACGATTTTTAATATCAGCTCATACCTATCGTTCGTTGACTCAGTATGGAAGACCGGTGAATTGAAACAATTTGATATAGGTTGGAAACAGACTAATTGAAATACTGGTTGTGCCTGAGGTTGAGGTTGAGGTTGATGTTGAGGTTGAGGTTGTGCTTCAGATTAGGGTCTTGCTTCATCTTTGGGTTGTGCTAAAGTTGTAACATCCAGAATTTTCATTTTTTATTTTAACGACGTGTTGTGATGAGCAGATTTTATTGAAATGATGTATATTTTTTTAATTATATAAAGTTAGTGAATTAAAATTAAGTTTAATAATAAGAGAGTGACATATTTTAGTGGAAGGAATATTTGGTGTCACGTGTTGCATTTTATAGCTAGACTAATTAAAAAAAAGTACTATATTTATATAATTGATTAAGTGATAATTTAAATAGAGAATTTAAATTATAATAATAAAAGATAAAGTAAGGAAATAGAGGTATATTGCCGTGTAACACTGCCAGTTTGCAATTGTTGTGCAAACAATAGGAAATGATGGGGTTGATCGTCAGCCGTCGGATCAACAATTGAGATCGACCGTTTCTTCAGTTTTCGGGCAGAACAACTCCTTGTTCCGTTCAGTTAGCAGTGGTAGTGAGAGGGCGATTTTGGCAGAGATTCGCATTGTGGGGATTGCTCAATCTGCCGAGTATAAGAAAATGGTCGGGGATGGGGTGGAACCTCATCCTGTTTTCTTTATCTCCTCAACGAATTGGCGAAGACACTGTTTCTCCTCGGCGAGCATTTGGGAGACTAAGGGAGTTCTGGATTTTCTACTTTAATTGATCGCTTATTTGTAGCGGAAATGAAAAAGGGGAAAAGGGGGATTGCTTTTTGCCAAAGTATAGTTTAAAAGAAAATTAGGAATTGTTATTAAATATGTTACTTTGTGTAAATGTTTGTAAAAGTTTTATGCCACATAATTATTGAGATTTGGGATATCGAAAGTTGTTGCATGCTTAAAAGTCTGAACTTAGAATTTAATAGAACAAAGAAAATCTGAATATAGGGTTTCATGCTTTCTGTTTCTATTGAATATGTTTATATGTTGTTTGTTGATATGATTTTATGATGCTTAGGACTATTATTTGAGAATATGAGTATTGTGATGTTCGGTGATGTAGTCTATGATGCATGTCGCTCTGGATCGATGACATGTTTACTGTAATTACTTATGTTATGAATGAGGATGCCTATGGGCTATAGATCGAGGACTTGCTATTAATCATACATGTTAGACTGTTATTATGTTATAGGATTGCATATACATTAATGAAAAATGTTTTCATTAAGGAAAATAATTAAAGAAATAAAAGCTGAACTGAATAAATGTAAAGGAACATTTTGGGCAGGATTCAAGTTAGCTGTCCTGCATGAGGTGGATCAAATAGTGTCATTCTCCCTTAAATTGATGTCTCAAACGATTACACTTTAAAGTGAAAGAAAAATAAAAGAAAGACTAATGACTAAAAGGAAGACTGTTTTTATGTGCTGCATCTTATAGACATATCATATGTCGCATTTTGAATGTTACAAGCTTTATGTTATATTCTTTACTGAGTATTAGACTCATTAAATTTACCCTATGATGTAGGAAAATAAAGGAGATTAAGAAGCTTGATGAAAAGAGCTTGTTGATAGCGCGGTTGACGAGGAATTCTCATGGGCGAATCTAGAGCGTTGTCGAAGCAAATTTGATCGTGGGTGAGAATTTAAAAAGGATGAATTTTAATAACGTAAATACTTGTTAAGATTTATTTATGATAAATTTTAAAAAGAGACAGATATAAATGCTTTTCGTTGTTGTAAGGATGAGTTTTACTATGTTTAATCTATAAATGAATTTTCTTAAAGACTTCTGCTGCATGGTTTTAAAAGAGCATGAAAATATATTTATTAAAGATGAATTTTTACTATGCTCTGATTTCAAATTAGGTTTTCTTAAAAAATCGTATTGTACATTTCAAAGGACCCAGTTTTCTACGAACGTATTGTAAAAAAAAAAAAAAAATTTGAACGCTATGGGGCATTACAAAAGCAACTACCCTTGTCGCATCGGAAGACAATTATTTACTGCACAAAATACCATTTTCACTGTAAAAACTAGCTTTCGCAATTGAAGGCACATTTCTGCTACAGAAAATATCTTTTTTTTTTTTTTTGCAGCAGATACTTTATAGATTATTTTAAAATTTTTAATTTTTAACGAAAAAAGATTTGCATCGTTCATTTATCAGAGTTCGAGATTTTAGTTGTTCGCAAAAGTAAGTATCCGCTGTGAAAAATACCATTTTTATTGTAAAAACTAACCTTTCACAGTGAAAGACACGTTTCTGCTATAGAAAACACTCTTTTTATAGTGGATACTTAGTAGATTTTTTTACAATTTTAATTTTTAACGGAAAACATGACAGTAAAGTTTGCGTTGTTCATTTCCTATAGTTTGAGGTTTTAGTTGTTCACAAAATTACTTTAAAGTTTAGTTTGTCACTGACAGAATAATTTAGAGTTTGTTTTGTTAATTTCTCTAAATTAAAATAGATAATTACATGGATTACATGATTAACTATTTTATTAGGAGTCAAGTTCAAATCCTTTCCTTTTTGGTTAGTGAAGCTCAATCTAGTGATAGGAGGAAGCAAACCTTGGGCAAATATAATTTGTAATTAAGGTTGTAATATCTTTAAATATTAAATATTAAATTTAATACTTTAATTAGGATAAAATTAAATAATTTTATTGTGTCATCTTTAAATTTTATTTATAAAATTTAATATTTCAATTAAGATAAAATCTCAATAATTAAGATAATCAAAACTCAAATCTTCTTAAATCATGAAAAAATAAAAATAAAAATAAAACAAGAGGTTTTCTTCAAATTTGGTGAGAATCAATTAAATGCTCCTAATTAATTGAAAGTAGATAAACCTGTAAATTCTTATTAAATTATATGCAAATTAGAGTATCTTCAAACTTTGTTAAGATTGTAACCTATCAAAATTTATTATTTCCAATTATGCATATTTGGGATTCAATCTCAATAAATCTTTCCAAATTAAACCCAAGCAAGCTCTAATTAGAAACTTATTTCTCAAGCTCTTATTTGGGAAAATAATTAAAAGTAAATTAAATATTTATTCCAATATTTAGTTTAATGAAATAAATAACTCTTTAATCAAGAGAAAACTTTGCTAAAACAACAATGAATCCAGTTTTGATTTGAGTCTGATTTTCAATTTTACAAAAAAATGAATGAACTATAGACCTTCCCTTATAAATTAAGTTGATTCATGAAAGAGAAATTCACGGTCAACCTCAATGCAAAATCATCATATTCCTACCTCAGTAGAATTTCAAAAAATTCAGTTTTGAAATTTTTCATATCTCTCATCACTCTGACCATTGTAAGTCGTCCAAACTTGACTAAAATCTACCATGGAAGCATTATCAACGCCCTCGAACGACCAACAGAAACTATTGTAGATGCTTGGAAGCTTCTCTCTAACCAAAATTTTCAACCATTCCCAAACGCTCCTACTCGACCTACCAAACCAACCAGAATGGATCAAACCAAACAAGAATTAGTTCAAATGGAACTAGATTGCTCTCGGACCATCAAAGTTGATCCAAAACATTCCAAAAGTCGTCCAAGATAATTCGAACTCAACTCTAGTCGACCTAAAATTTTATCAGTAAGAAACTTCTACATATTTCTTTCAAAAGAGATTTTCTAAAATCTAAGAAGAATTTAACCACAATAATTTATTTAGGCATGGAAGATTATTCAAAAGTTTGCAAAATCACTAAAACCATACTCTCTTGAAATCCAAGAAAGTAACTAGTTTTTAAACGTTTTGGCTATAGACCCTACATCATAAAATATATTATGCAAATTATTTTATTTATACTTAATTTATTATTTATTCTGATATTTTATTTGGATAGACATGGTGAGTCATTCACATAAGAATATAGAAAGACAAAATTTGTAGGACATAATGTATACAAATATGAATGCATGAAACTGCTCGAAGTAACAAAAAATATAGTAAATACGAGATGACTAATGCTGTAATACCCTGAATTTTAGTTATATTAAGTCTAAGAAGATAATGTTAATATTGGAGAATAACTAGAGTTATGTTGGGTGATTATAGTAATTAATTAGTAAATGGTGGATTATTGTTTAGAAGATTGTTAAATTAGTGAAGAAAATTGTTAAGTTTGTAAAGTAAGAGGCGTGGTCGATCTTCAGGAGGTGCTGCGGTCGATCATAGGTGAAGCAAAACACTATAGATTCTTGCAAAGTTAGAATCGGTCAATCATGGGTAGGAAGGTAATCGACCTCGAAAATGCTAGTGGCTATCAAATTTAGGAGCGGTCGATCATGGCATGCGTTGATGATTGACTAAGAATTTTGGTTGTGGTTGATCAGAGCTGGCTAGCGGTAGATCACGACCTGTGTTTTTATGTTCAATCGGGTTTTTGCAGTCGATCATCCTCTTGAAGGATATCGACCGGCTTTTTTGAAAATTTCCAGAAGCTGTGTTTTTAAGCTGTTTTCTGGTCAATCATAAGAAGAGTTTGACCGACCGAGAATCTCAATCATCACCTAGAATTAGCAACAACGTGGGCTCTGATTGGTTGAAAAAGAGGTGGGAGCCCCGTGGATGCTCTGGCATTCCTCCACCTGCTCCTTCTCCTCTAGGTGGCAGCTGGAGGATGTGGGTGCGTTGAGATATAAGGAGTTGCAGATGAGAATGAAGGGAAGTCTTCTAGAAAGGGCCGAGTGAAAATCTAAGAAAAATAGAGAGAAAGGAGATAGAGAGGGAGCCGAGAGTGAGAGTGGGGAGAAATCATGAGGCAGTGAAAGTGAGCTTCTATAGGTTTGAGAGGAATATTGTGAGTCTCTAGAGAAGGAAGAATTGCTTTCTTCCTCGGGTTCTTCAGGTACTACGAGTTATTTCATGGCTATTTATGGATTTTATGTGATTAACAAAAGAGTATAAAAGATGAGTTTTCTTTCATTTGTTTACTGCTCTGAAGGACAAGGGTCAATGTTTAGATTAGTTGACGTTCCTCCAAAAGAGGGGTCAAAATTCGGATCAATAAAATGGAGAAACTACAAGCAAGTAGTTCAAGCAAGTAGGAGGTGGCAGCTGCTACTTTCTAGCAGCTGCTTCAGATTAGCGACGATCCAACTTCTTCTCCAAAGCTCCAATGAAGCTGGTTTTTGGACACCTCACTCTCACATATATCTAGTTTGTCTCCTCCAAAATTGAGCTCAAAATCCTGTATGCAACTCGAGATCTCGCACGAAATCTGCTCGGAGGTCGTTGGAAATCGGCAGATTGAGTCTTCAGCAAAGAAAGGTATGTAACTTCTGACCCCAAACTCTTTTTTTGATGATTCTTCTTTCCTTGGAAACCTGATGAATATGGGGTGATTTTGGCGGTGGTTTTAGTGGCTTTGGTGCTAGGAATGATGGATAAAAATGCAAGACAAATTCGGGAGGAGTCAAAGGTGAACCGATCTGCACCTTTGTTTTGATTGAACTCCACAAGGAGTGTCTCCAACTGGGCTGAGATGTGCGTTTTACCTTACTTACTCTCTAGATCTACTACCTTAGAGAGAGCAGGGAAAGGAGGGATAGTAAGATCTTCAACCAAAACGAACAATGATTGAAGAAATGGTGGCTCACTCACTCGGATCTCTCTAAGAAGCTTGGCCGATTGTTCCTCAACAAAGAGGTGAAGAGTTTCTCTCCAAAAACTAGGGTTTTCTTTAGCAAATGTTCACTAGCTGCTCAACAGCTCGAAATGTAATATTTATAGTGCAACATTAGGGTTACAAAATAAGGGAAAAAGAAAAAGAAAAAAAATGACAAAAAAAATGGTAATGTGCCACTAGGCTAGGGCATTGTGAATGGCCGATTATGTCTAGCTTGAGTGGTCCATATCTTCACTTCATTTATCATGCAATAAGTTCCTTTTCTTTAACCATACAAATCTTCAAAACACCAGCATGATATTCTCCAAAAACATCCGCATAAATTTTACCAAAAAAGGATTGAACTCACGGCCTTAGTGGGAGTGTTTTTCTTGAGGGCCGAGAGGGACTTCACTTGAGGTGTCTCCTCTATGTGTCCAAACCAATAAATTGAAGGGCTTCTCCATGTCTTTAAATGTTGGTTCTCCTCCAAGATTAGCATAGAATTGGTCCCCTGCAAAATCAGCAAACAAGTTAGAAATCTCCCGGGCTCTCAATCTAGTCAAGGGACCTCGCTGCATATCATCCTCCCGGGGTTGTTGAGGATTTGTCCCCAAATCAAGCTCTTCTTCAAATTTCTCTTGGATATTTTCATCTTCAATATAGGGTGACAAGTCGTGTACATTGAAAGTGGCCGACACTCCATAGTCTCCGGGGAGGTCAATTTTGTAGGCATTGTTGTTCACCCTTTGTAGCACTCGGAAAGGGCCATCGGCTCTAGGCATGAGCTTGGATTTCCTTTTGTGTGGAAACCTCTCCTTGCGTAGATGAAGCCATACAAGATCCCCTTCATTGAAGATCACTTCTTTTCTGCCCTTATTGGCTTGTTTAGCATAGGATTCATTCTTTTTTTCAATTGACTTCCTCACCGATTCATGCAAAGATTTAATGTGCTCGGCCTTAGCTTCTCCCTCGGCATTGATCATCACCTTGGTTCTAATAGGAATGAGGTCCAAGGGAGTTAAAGGATTGAAGCCATACACAACTTCAAAGGGTGTTTTCTGAGTGGAAGTGTGCATGCTTCGATTATATGCAAACTCCACATAAGGGAGTTGCAAATCACAATCCTTTAGCTTTCCTCTAAGGATGCTCCTTAATAATGTTCCGAGAGTCCTATTAACAACTTCCGTCTGGCCATCCATTTGGGGATGGAAGGAAGTGCTAAAAAGGAGCTTAGTGCCAATCTTCCTCCATAAACTTCCCCAAAAAGCACTAACGAATTTGGTATCCCGATCCGACACAATAGATTGGGGAACACCATGAAGTCTCACCACTTCTCGGAAGAACAAATCGAAAATATAGCTTGAATCATCAACTTTAGAACAAGGTATGAAATGTGCCATCTTTGAAAATCTATCCATAACCACAAAAATTGAATCTTTGGATCTACTAGTGCACGGCAACCCCAAAATAAAATTCATGCTCACCTCAATCCACGGATGGCTTGGAACCGGTAATGGCATATAAAGTCCTTGGGGTAGTAATCGGCTCTTGAACTTCTTGCAAGTAATGCATTTCTCCACCACTTTGTGAACATCTCTTTGAAGGTGTGGCCAAAAGAAATGCTCCTTCACAGCCTCTAATGTTTCTTTTCACCAAAGTGACATGCTAAACCTCCCTCATGAGCTTCTTTTATCAAAGACTCTCAAAGGCTCCCCCTCGGCACACAAATTCAGCTACTTTTACAAAGATATCCATCCATGAGATGGTAAGTGCCCTCGGTCCAGCCTTGAGATAAATTTTAGTAGATCTCCTTGAAGTCTTCATCTTCCAAATATGCACCTTTGATCCATTCAAATCCCATTATTCTTGTATTCAATTCGGTTAGAAGGTTGCACCTCCTAGAAAGTGCATCGGCAACAACATTGGTCTCTCCTTTCTTGTACTTAATGATGTAGGGAAACCGTTCAAGAAACTCAAGCCACTTTGCATGTCTTCTATTCAATTTTTTTTGACTCTTAAGGTGCCTCAAAGCTTGCTGGTCCGAGTGAATAACAAACTCTTTAGGAAGTAAATAATGTTGCCATACCTCCAATGCTCGGATAACCATATAGAACTCCTTGTCATAGGTTGAGTAGTTGAGTGTGGCATCTTTCAACTTTTCACTAAAGAAGGCAATTGGCTTGTCTTCTTGCTTTAGGACAGCACCAATCCCAAATCCCGAAGCATCACATTCCAATTCAAACACCTTATTGAAATCGGGTAGTCGAAGGATGGGAGCTTGGCACAATTTTTGTTTGATGTCTTCAAAACTTCTTTCACATGCTTCACTCCATTGGAATTCTCTCCCTTTCTTTATACAATCAGTCATGGGAGCTATGAGGGTGCTAAAGTTTTGAATGAATCTCCTATAGAAAGAGGCTAATCCATGAAAACTCCTCACATCCGAAATGCTCCTTGGAATCGCCCACTCCTTAATGGCCACCACCTTGGCTTCATCCACCTCCATGCCATCTTTTAAAAGTATGAATCCTAAGAAATGCACTCTTTCTTGAGCAAAAGAACACTTTTTAAGATTCCCAAATAGTTTCTCATTTCTCAAGGTTTCAAATAGCAATCTTAGATGCTCCACATGCAAAGTCAAATTCAAGCTATACACAAGAATGTCATCAAAGTAAACCACAATAAATTTTCGTAAAAACTCCTTCAACACATGGTTCATTAACCTCATGAAAGAACTAGGAGCATTTATTAAACCGAAAGGCATTACTAACCATTCAAAAAGACCATGCCTAGTCTTGAAAGTCGTCTTCCATTCATCACCTTCTTGCATTCGGATCTGGTGATAACCACTCTTCAAATCAACTCTGGAGAAAATAGCCGCCCCACTAAGTTCATCAAGAATGTCTTCCAATCTCGGTATGGAAAACCGATACTTAATAGTAATCTGATTTATAGCCCTACTATCAATGCACATTCCCATAGTGTTATCTTTCTTAGGCACCAACAAACTAGGAATGGCACAAGGACTCATTGATTCACAGATGTACCCCTTCTCTAGAAGTTCTTGAACCTATTTTTGAAGTTCTTTGGCCTCCTCTGGGTTTAGTCTATAAGCGGGACGGTTTGGAAGAACTACTCCTGGCTCAAGATCAACTCTATGCTCAATCCCTCGAAAGGGTGGAAGTCCTTGAGGTAACTCCTCAGGGAAAACATCTTGAAAATCTTTAAGGAGTTGTGCAATTTCCATAGAAACCACTCCTAGCTCCTCCATTCTTTCTTTGAACAAAATGAGGACAATCAGCCCTCCTTCACAAAGACTCTTCCTCAACTCATTTTTAGACAAGAACAAGTTAGTTTTGGACTTTTGCTCCCTCTTAGCTTCCTCATCTTTGGCTAATTGCTTCAGACTAAAAGGCATTAAAATGAAATTCTTACCTTGGTGCTTGAGTGAGTACTCATTTGTTTAACCATCATGCATTGCTTTCCGATCGGATTGCCATGGTCTCCCCAATAAGATATGGCTTGCACTCATTGGTACTACATCAAATAGGGCTTGATCTTCATAGCCCCCAATAGCAAAATCAATCTTTACTTGCTTGGATACCTTCAACACTCCTCGGTCATTCAACCAACTCAATTGGTATGGATTCGGGTGCATGGTGGTCTCCAACTTCAACTTGTCCACAAGCTCTTGAGATGCCACATTTGTGCAACTCCCTCCATCAATGATGAGTGAGCACACTTTTTCTCTGATTAGGCATCTACTAAAAAAGATATTCTCCCTTTGCTCATTGTCTCCACGGGTGTGAGCAACTAGAGATTTCCGAATCACCATCAACAAAGGCCCTTCTTGTGCCAAACATCTCTCGGCCATATCAATTTTTTCTTCTCCCTCTTCAAGGGTGGTGGATGCTTCATCTTCATCCTCACTAATTAACTCATTTGTGGCCTCCCTAAAGATCATAACTCGTTTATTAGGGCATTGAGAGGCAATGTGGCCATGTCCGAGACACTTGAAGCATTGGATGTCCCTTGCTCTCGGCTTTGGAACTCCATCTACAATTTTCTTGTCCTCCACAGTTTTGATGGTAATTCCCTTGTTATTTGCCCCCTTGAAGTTTGTTGTCTTCTCATTCTCCTTGGTTTAGGGCTTGGTATAGGTAAACTTTCTTTGAGGGGTGAACTTAGTGGCTACCTCCTTTCCCTTTCTCAACCTTTGCCACTCCACCTTCACGGCCATTTGTATAACACCCTCCATGGTGTCAAGTGGTTGCAACTCCACAATGTCTCCTATATCATGGTGGAGACCTTTAATGAACCTTGCTATGACTTGGTCCTCTGGTTCTTCAAGTCCACATCGAGTCTTCAAAGTTTCAAACTCAGCCAAATACTCATCAGCCGTCGATGACCCTTGTCTCAAACTTTGCACTTGATAAAGCAACTCTTGTTGGTAATGTAGTGGCACAAATTTCTTTCTCATCAAATTTTTCATTTCCCTCCATGTATCAACTTTATCCATGTCATCTCTCATCCGCTGAGCTTTAAGGTTCTCCCACTACAAGTGAGCATAACCATTAAGTTCAAGTGCCACAAGTTGAATTTTTGCTCCATCGGAATAATCATAGCACCCAAAAATCTTTTCCACCTTTTCAATCCATTCCATGAATTCATCACCTTGGCTGGACCCTTTGAAAGGGAGAATTGACACTTTGACATTCTTCAACTCATCTTTGGTGGAAATCCTTAGATTAAAATCAGATTCATCATCATCAAAATCTTCATTATCAAAATGGGGTCTCCTAGCACCCACATTTCTTCTCCTTGCAGTTTGATGGTGGTATTGTGGTCGGTCAGCATTTGGTTGGGGACTTTGTGCCAATGTAAATTGTTGTAACATCAACCTTATCTCTTCCTTAAAAGAATCCATTTGCTGCTGCAAAGATGGTTCAACAATAGGTGGTGGTTGAGGAGTAACCGGTTGACTAGTTGAAGCTTCCCGATTTTGGTGTTGTTGAGCTCCACTTCTTGTCATCATAATACCAAGTAAATTACCACCAAAATGTAACCAAAAAAAGATAAATTAAGCTCTGATACCATGCTGACGTGCCTCCAAAAGAGGGGTCAAAATTCGGATCAATAAAATGGAGAAAGTACAAGCAAGTAGCTCAAGCAAGTAGGAGGTGGCAGCTGCTACTTTCCAGCAGCTACTTCAGATTAACGACGATCCAAATTCTTCTCCAGAGCTCTAATGAAGCTGGTTTTTGGACACCTCAGTCTCACATATGTCTAGTTTGTCTCCTCCAAAATTGAGCTGAAAATCCTGTATGCAACTCGAGATCTCGCACGAAAGCTGCTTGGAGGTCGGTGGGAATCGGCAGATTGAGTCTTCAGCAAAGAAAGGTATGTAACTTCTGGACCCAAACTCCTTTTTTGATGATTCTTCTTTCCTTGGAAACCTGATGAATATGGGGTGATTTTGGCGTGGTTTTAGTGGCTTTGGTGCTGGGAATGATAGATAAAAATGCAAGACAAATTCGGGAGGAGTCAAAGGTGAACTGATCTGCACCTTTGTTTTGATTGAACTCCACAAGGAGTGTCTCCAACTGGGCTGAGATGTGCGTTTTACCTCACTTACTCTCTAGATCTACTACCTTAGAGGGAGCAGGGAAAGGAGGGACAGTAAGATCTTCAACCAAAACGAACAAGGATTGAAGAAATGGTGGCTCACTCACTCGGATCTCTCCAAGAAGCTTGGTCGATTGTTCCTCAACAAAGAGGTGAAGAGTTTCTCTCCAAAAACTAGGGTTTTCTTTAGCAAATGTTCACTATCTAGTCAGCAGCTCAAAATGTAATATTTATAGTGCAACATTAGGGTTACAAAATAAGGGAAAAAGAAAAAGAAAACAAATGACAAAAAAAATGGTAATGGGCCACTCGGCTAGGGCATTGTGAATGGCATTATGTCTAGCTTGAGTGGTCCATACCTTCACTTCATTTCTCATGCAATAAGTTTCTTTTCTTTAACCATGCAAATCTTCAAAACACCAGCATGATATTCTCCAAAAACATCAGCATAAATTATACCCAAAAGGATTGAACTCACGGCCTTAGTGGGAGTGTTTTTCTTGAGGGCTGAGAGGGACTTCACTTGAGGTGTCTCCTCTATGTGTCCAAACCAATAAATTTAAGGGCTTCTCCATGTCTTCAAATGTTGGTTCTCCTCCAAGATTAGCATAGAATTGATCCCCTGCAAAATGAGCAAACAAGTTAGAAATCTCCCGGGCTCTCGATCTAGTCAAGGGACCTTGTGGCATATCATTAGTACTCTGTTTGATGGTTGTTTAGCATAGCTTGGATTGGGAGCCTTTGCTCTATAGATATAATATTCAGCTTTGATAAATATACTTTATTAGTTGTGGAAGATTATGCTAGTTGCATGAGTTAGATTTCCTCCTAATTGCAGTCACTGTTTATGGGCTATGTGGAGGATAAAATCTGTTGATAAGGATTGTGGTGCTTATGTTGGTTTTGTTTTTATTAAATATTGTTGAGGATAGTGATTAGTTGATTTAAGATGAAGAATCTAGAAAGTGGATGAAAGTCTTAATGTGCATGTTTGAGGAAGTGCAATTTTATCAATGGTCATTAATGATTTTTCACTATTTTTGAAGGTATTGTGAAGGATAACTGTAAGTGCTAAAACTCTCTAAGGACTCCAGGTAAGTGATATCGCATGCTTTTTGCCTTTATGGCCTACATCACATGAGTTTAGTACTTGTTTGTTGACTGCGTTTAATAAATAATTAGGTTATTGATCTTGCTGTTATTCGAGAATGTACTGTTTGGTGATTGTTTGTTTGATATTGTGTTTATTATATTTAAGTTCTTTAAGTTAAGAATTTTGATATTGATCATGCTTTGAGGTTATATTGATGATACGATAGAATTGAATGCATTCATGTGCATTTCGCGCACATAGTTTTGAAAACGTTACGACAATGGTTTTAAGCATGAGTTTTGAAAAGGAAACAAAAACATGTCTTAAATGTAAATAAGTGTGATGTGATGTGATGTGAGTTCTTGAGTTGGCTGCCCCATGTGGACTATATGTTGCCGCTCTATCTCGTCAAGTTTGACATCTCTAACGCCTGAATGGATAACTGAAACTAAATGAAAATGAAAATAAATGGAAATAAACGTAAATATACGTTGTGAGATTTGAGTTCTTGACTTGGCTGCCCCACATGGGTCATATGGTGCCACTCTACCTTGTCAAGTTTGACATCTCCAACGCCTAGATAGGTAAGCAGAACTAAAGTTAAGTTAACAATAAAGTTAAAGTCAAGACAACGGTAAATGAAAAATGAAAACGAAAATGGAATTGCATGTCTTTATAAAAGTTGCATATCATGAGCATTGCATATTTATATCGCTTACTGAGTCTTAGGTTCATAGTTTAAGTCTTGTGATGTAGGTACGTGCGAGATCGTGTTAAGGAGCAGTTGATGAAGAATTTGAACGTGCGGACCTTGTGGCTGGCTAGGCTAAAGATTAAAGAGGAAATGTAAAAGATGTTTTGTAAAGATCTTGTTAACTGTAGAAACTATTTATTGTTTTAAGTTACGACAAGCTTTATAAGTCGTAAAGATTTTAAGGAAAAGAATTTTATTTATCGTCTTTTTAAATGGTTTTATGAATGAAAAATCTTCTGCTACGTGACTCGAATGAAAGGATTTAATTGAAGAAAAATTTTAAATTTTACGTGATTTTCAAAGAAGATATGTTTTAAATTGGAATGTTTTAAGAAAGGAAAAATCGGAGCGTTACAAATGCAACCTTATGAGGATAAAACAACGTTGATTGTCTGAAAGTCAAAACACATGGTATATATGTGACAGCTGATGAAACCTTTTGAGGGTGAAAAACGTTGATTTTCTGAAAGTCTGAACTCATGGTAAGATTGAAATAAGATTTCCAACAATTGTAAATTTTCAAGTATGAAACTTGATGTAACTAATTCATGTATGTACTTGTTTTGCTTGCTTATATTATTTATCATTAATAGTTTTGTGATATAGGTAAATTTTTATTGAAGAGCATTTATAGCTAATCAAAATTCTTGCACTTGCAGGTGAACATACGTACAAATAAGATGACTAATGATCACATAAGATAAAATAAATATTTGTGAAAGAGATTATCTTAAGTAGTTGAATTTGTTTTCAGTTGTACTTTTGAAAATATATTAATGATTTTATTATAACTAAATATTTAAGTTCATTTGTTTATAGTGCTTTGAGGTTATAATTAGAATTAAAATTTTATATTAATGTGTTAAATTTAATATATATTTTAACATAATATTTTAATTAAAAGTATTTGAGGATTTGTACACTAAATTGTTTATTGTTTTCTATCACTCGTTATTTCGATTTACAAAATATAATTAAATAAATTAAATCATAATAAATATAAATAAATAGTATTAATGTATTTAAATGAATGATTGAGAATTGGTTAAATTATGATATATATAATAAAATTATTAAATAAATTTAGGAAAATTTACACTACCAACCTTATAGTTTGGGATCAACAACAAGTCCAAGTAAGGAAAATTTCTGAACAACTAAAACTCTGAACTATGGAAAAAGATTGACGTCGACCTCATAGTCACGTTTCACGTCAAAATTTGTCAACGTTAATGTCGCGGTTTCGTTAACGTGAAGGACCGTCGAACAGAGAGGTCTAAGGCAATAACAAAAGATGTCCTGCAACAACGAGGGACATCCAAGGCTAGTGCAACAGGGCGATGAAAGACGTCAATTATCGAGGACGTCCATCCTGCCCGTTGGAACGAAGGACGGACGTCCCTCGATCAGAATCCCCAAAGGCGCCACTGACGATCGTTCATAATCGTTGGATCGAGGGACGAACATCCCTCGATCGGAATTGACGGTCAGGATGGACTCCAAAAGCTTTAACGTTGAAGAGTCATGTGCAAGACACTCACTTTTTTAAAAGGCGTAGACTCCCTCAATTAAGACAAACGTCTCTCGGTCCACAATGAAAGTCCCTCATCCTCGTTTGGACGTTCCTCGGTGATGTGCCCCAAAGTCCTATCACCTGAGCCCGAGCCAAGGGCTTCTTTGATTTCTAATATTTTTATCTTTTTTGTAGGTATTTCTTCTCTAACTAACTTGGTGGAGAGTTTTTGGATCAATTAAACAAAGAGGAGTTGGTACAATTGGGCTAGTAGAGGTCTTGCAAGCATAGGAGAAAATTGTGGGCTTTCTTTTCCCCTTGAATCTAACCTCTGGACGTTCAAGGGCTATTTCGACAATCGGGATGACTTCTTTTCAACTTTGGTCCTTCATACCAAATGTAGCCAACATCCAGAGCTTTCGAACGAGCTATTTAACGTCATATTTGGGTGTCGTTTACTATGTCCAATGGCCCCTTTACAGAGACCAAAACCCAACTCAGATTTATTGTTTTTGTGTTATTGTTAAGGACTGTTTAGTCATTTGCTATTTAGGGTATTTTTGTAAAAACATATTTTTCCATTAGAAAGGTATTAATCCTCTCTAATGAACCCTTTTGCAACCAGATTAGTTTTGAACAAAACATAAACCCTAGCTTTCTCTTGTGAAGAGTGGTCTGCGGCAATCTCCTTGATTGTCCGATCTTCCTCCTGCCCAAACTCGGTTCTTTTGAATGCTTCTTGGCCGAGTTGGAAGGGTTGCTGCTTCTTCCAATACTCCATTCTTATGGAGCTTATTGTGGTGTGCAAGTAGGAGAAGTATTCAACCCCTTGGAGAGTGCTTCCTTAACCGGTAAGCCAATTGAAGTCTCTCCTCTCACGTTAGGAGGTTTAGCGGACTCCTTGGTAGTTCTTTCCAATTTCTTGTTTGTTCATCAAAGGGATTCTTGGTTTTTCCTGCTTATTTCTCATATTTTCAGAGTCCCCTGCCTACGAAAGTTGATCCTATTGAAAGGTATATGTTTAGGGTCTTTTTGTTGTGGATTTCTTGCTGGCCGAAATTATGTTCTAGATATTTTACTGCTTGTAATATTGCGATTGAGACTAGATTTGAGCGACTTGTTGACGTCCTTTTGAGCTGGTTTTCGACTGAGTTATTCTTTATGTTGTTGAGCTAAAATCCTCCAAATTTGGCATCGTTTCGCAGTATACATGCTGAGTACTCACCAATTATTTTTCTGTTGAGGGAACTGTTCTGGGCAGAACCCTAAAATCGGGGCTGAATTGTTTTGGCCATATCTGGAGATTCCGAGTGCTTCTTGAGCTGGAATTTTGATATGTTGTTTATGAGCTTGCTGTTATAATGTCTATCAAATTACAGCTCTTGTTCATGTCTGGTTTGGGAGATATAATTACTTGAAGCAAGTTTGGTCAAAATATTTCAAAAACTGTTTAGCCGATTCAACTAGGTGCTCTCCTTGCAACTTGGAGCACGTCACTCGGTCAACAATTGATGTCCTTCATCCAAAAGCGGACGTCCCTCGTCCCAGATTGGACATCCCTCGATGTGAGACTATGTCATTCTGCTCATAACAGATGTCCCTAGTCTCACAACGGACGTCCATCAACTTAAGAAGAATAAGTTGTTTAGGCCAAAACAAACGTCTGTCTTTGATCTAGGAACGTCTGTTGTATGTTTAAGGGACATCCCTGAACTTCAACTCTGCCTATATAATCGTAAAGGATGTCCTCTGCGCCTTAGCTATTGATGAGAGACATTTCAACTTCCTTCGACCAATTTGAATTTCTGAAATCTCTCCTCACGTTTGTAGAAGCAGAAAATGGTGTCGAAAGCCGTTCAAGTGACAACAAAGCATAAAGGGGCTCCCTCCGAGGCCGAAGTTCGATCACTGGGTGATTTTACCCATGCCCCCATGTCTGCAAAGGCACAACTTGCATCGGTGTTCAACACGGCGTCGTCCAAGGAAAGGTACGACAATGACATTATACACCGTGCTATAATTATATCTAGAAGGGTAGAGTTCAATGCTTTCGTAGACTTTGGAATAGAGGAAATGTTCGAGATCATTGGACTGGCTGGGTTGTGCACGCTTAGAGGGTATTATTGTGAGAAGTTGGTGGAGTTATTTTACTTAAATTTGGAGCTGGGCAGCAACCGCCCAACTGAGCTGAGAACTTATCTGTTTGAGCAACAGATTAAGCTAACTTTGAATGAGTAAAATGAGCTGATTGGATGGTCCATGGGGAAGCGGACATAGGAGTATTTTCACGTATCAAAGAACCCCAACTATATTAAAGAAGAAGGTATGACATTGCTGAAGCAGTTGCATCGCAATCTTGAAGTTGAATCATTCTACAGGCCCAAATCCAAGGACCTAAATGTCAAAGCCAGAGTAATCCATCACATGATCATCCACACAATGCTGTCGCGTGATGGACTTAGAGACCAAGTCAGCTGCATGGATCTCTATGTAATGGAGAAGCTCTACAACAGGAAGAGATTCAACGTTGCATACGTGATTATTAATCTAATGAAGACACTCCTAAAGAGCCCAAGGAAAAACCTCTCATATAACTAGCTCATTCAGAAGATTGTTGACAGCAGTGATTTGGTTGTCCCACCCAAGGAGCGAAGAACCAATGAAAAGACACTTGATGTCTACAATTAAATGACAGTGGCTTGGATGAGGTTGAACAAAGTAGAATGGGAGTGGGAATTCAAGTGAGCGGACACTCCCTCCACATTGGCTGCACATCCTCTATCCACATCGGCTGCACAACCTCAATCAAAGTCAGTTGCACAGACTCCTTCAACGTTGACTGCACTAATTCCTTAGACGTCAGTTGCACAACCATCAGATCACATGGAGTTGGAGGATGATACTATTCATCCCCCTCCTCAGTTCTCGCCCTATGTACTAATCACTAAGGAGAAGTGGAAGTGGCTTGTCGCCAAGTTGGATAGACAGGAGAGGCAAATTAACAAGATTCAAGCCACTCTACCACAGATGAAAGATTAACTAAGGAGGATCACAACACCTCCTCCAGTAGCCCAGCCAGCTCCTCCATCAGCCCCGCCAGCAGGTTCTCCTGCATCTTCCATTGCCGGACTGGAAGAATGCTAGCACGTCTTTTAGCTTACGTGCACTTTCCATATATGCATTAGTACTATTGATTAACAATGTGTTACAACCGTGTAAGTCTCCTATCATCAAGCAATTGTCCCCTCCTCCAACCCTTGCCAAAGTTCAAAAGATATGGGCAACAGGTCCTCCATCAACGGAAGCAGTTCCAAAGCTTGCTTCACTGCTAAAATTGCAAGTGGTATGTCTGCAATTTGGTTTCATACAATATTGTTGAATTTACACTTACTAGTCTGAGGGTCGTGTTTAAACTGATTATTCATTGTAGCATGTGAATTTGATGGAGGAATTCATGAGATTAGCATAGACAAATACCTAGAAGAATGTTGAGACGTGTGGTATGCTTTGCAGCTCCAGGGTAAGAAACAATGTTATTTCAAAATTATTCTCAGTTTTGATTGTATGTTGAAGACATCTTGCAACATTTTTCAAACTAATGATGTTTTTTCAATAACAACTCTCATCGTTCCAAAGCAAATGGGAACAATGGACTTAGTAAGAATGTGTAATCAATGTTTAACACGCTGTTATTGAAAATAAATATCCTGAGTTCTTAATATGCAATGCTCAACATTGAATGAGGAGGAGGTATTTGCAATTCAACTAAAGAACTCACTGCTGAGTTTTGGTTGGAGCCATGTAAGACACTTTTATTCCTTCATACAATATTTTTTCCTCGTATAATATGTGGTTTTTATTTCAGACACACCCAAAGCAAACATGTTTCATGTCATCGGTTAACTTGTACACCGAATATGATTACCAGTTGTTGTTACTTGAGGCAATTGCAATTGTCATGGCCCCTACAGATAAAATCCTGTATATTTTCTCACCCTGCACTATATTCATTATGCTTTGAAGGAAGTGACCTACTAATTTTCCCTCCCAATTGCAGGTCACAGGGCATATTTCAAGTCTCTAATCCTGTAGGGGTGTCTATGATTGGCAAGTGTCAAGAGAAAGGATTCCATCCTCACAATGACATCCCTCTGGAGAACCTTTTCGAGCACTCAACTCATGTTGAAATAAACCACGACTTGTAGTTCAAGGTCATCTATCTCCAGCTCAAACCTCGAAGAAGGTAATTATACATGTGAGGCAGTTAAGATAATTGTACATCTGTGTTACATTACATTTGTTCATTTGAGATATCTTTGTTCATCTGTGTTGCATTACATTTGTTCAATTGAGATTTTGTACAATTGAGTTATATGTGTTGTTGGTGGTGGTTATCTCTGTGTTGTTGTTGTTGTTTGTATTCTAACTTGTATTCTAGTTGTTGTTGGTATTCTGTTTGATAGGTCGTGTTTTGCAACTTGGCTGTTGTTTATTTGGGTGATGGTCGTCCGTTATAGGGTGAGGGACGTCCATTATAGGGCGAGGTCATCCGTTATAGGGTAAGGGGCGTCTGTTTTACGGCAAGGGACATCTGTTTTATGGCGAGGGACGTCTGTTATTAGGCCGAGTATTCGTTTTACGATAAGGGACGTCCGTTTTACGGCGAGGGACGTCCGTTTTGTGCATAGGGATGTCCATTTTACTCATAGGGACTTCCGTTGTACACAGAGGGCCCTCTGTTTTATGCAGCTGAGCATCCCTCAAAATGACTTATGGGTTCACTTCATAACTCAAATGTCGGATTAATTGACATAATACATTTTTGCCCAATATAATATATTCATCAATTGCAATACCAATAAAGTTTATTCCATCACTAAATAAGTTCATTTACAATTTCATTGCAGGTATAATTCATTTACAAGTTCATTGACATCTATCCATCAACAATCAAGTTTATTTACATCAATCACTAAACAAGTTCATTTATGTAAAATTAGGTTACTAACAAAAACATAAACAAATAAAATAGCACTCATAGAAGTTGCATGGTTAAGGATGCAGGTCTGGGGAGAGGAACTCCTACAAAACACAAATGCAATACTATGTCATACAAAACGCACATAGTTAGAACAATTTATGAAAGCGTAACAATCTTCGCACTTGTGTCTCGGCAACAATGGTAAAACCCATAAAGGTGTCTTGTGAGCGTCCTGCTCTACCGTTGCCACTTGCCACGCCAGTGGCTGAGCTTCCACCTTGACAAAAGTGGACATTGTGGTCGACAACCTGACAATGGCTACATATCATAACGAGCGTGTGGCTACGGGCTCCTCCGCATCCCGCACTCTTCGTTTTTTAGGCAAACTTAGGAGTCTCTTAACTGGCAACGGCAGAATTGGATCTTGGTTCGTTTCAGGCCACATGTGTTGGCCACTAACAGATCGGGCAAAATGGAAGTACATCCCCACATAGGTTTCTCGATGATATGATGCATGAATAGAATCCTCAGTTGAAGTCCTCATAAAAAGGATACACAAGATGGCATGCACACATGGGGTTCTAGTCAACTCCCACTGGTAACAGTTACAGGTGCGTGTGTCCAAATCGACTACGTACCGTTCATTACCATCACTGACCTCAAACTGATAACTTCCTGCACATGTTAGACACTAATTTCAAGCAGCATGTTGTAGCTTGGCAAACTTCTTTTTGGTCTTAAGACATAATAGGTCCATCGACTCGACCATCTTGTCATGTTTATTAATGATCCTACACATGATGTCTATTCTAATCATCTCGAACATAGTGAGGATCGGTTTTTCCTAAACTGGTAAGAGGCAGACGTTGTAGAACTCACTCAAATTATTGAAGCTTATGTTGCACTTTAGGATGGAACTAAAAACATGTTTTGACCATGATCGCGAGTTGATGTTTTGCAGATATGTGTGTGCTATTTGGTCGAGCACAAATAGTTTATTCATCTCTTTCTCAAATTACAATGATATTATGGCCCTACCTGTCTTCCACATGATATCCTTGCACAAATTTCCTAGAAATTGTTTTTTAAAATTAGCATACAAGAGTCTGCGGCAAAAATAATGTTCAACTGCTGGTGCATATTGTTCGATAGCAAGCACAAACCTCTTCTGTTGATCAGAAATAAATGTCCATTCCCTGCCTATCTGATTGTCTACGTCCAAAAAGAAGCAACACAAAAACCAAGACCATGAGTCTCTGCATTCTGATTTAACAATTGCTACAATAACTGGATAAATTCCATCATTGCTGTCAATGTTGATGGCTGTGAGCAACTAGCCTAGGCACGACCCCTTTAGGTGACAGTCATCCAGACAAATGACAGGTCTACCAAACTCTTTTAGACCTCTCTTATATGCATCTAAACACATGTACATCCTTTTAAATATTGGACTTGGACGGGGCGTAAGATCATTTCTATCTAGTACCACCAACAATGTGATGCCAAGATTAGATTTTTGAATCTGTTCTTCGTACGACCACAGTCGCTTGTATAGTTCTTCACCATCTCCTTCGTTTAGTTTCTGGGCTACATTCTTAACCCTTCTGCCAAGACTCAGGGTTATGTTGACATTATAATCCTTTATGACAGTTTCAATAATGGAAGGAATGTCCTACATGGGCTGACTTTCGAACTTATCCAAATATTGGTTTTGTCACCCATTTGACAGAAGTGTGTTGGCTTTCCATCTATCATGCACAAGCGTGCACCTCATTATATATCTTAATTTGAAACGTAAGTTCACTTTTCATTTTTGAAGCGTGAAGCCACCAACTACATTCATCCTTGCACACGGCAGTCAGCTGATAACTTTTGCTTTTGAAGAACTTTATCTCGTGTCCATTCTTCAAAGCATAATCAACCACTTCTTTTCTACTTTCGTTCAACGAGCTATAGTTCTTCCCCAAAAAGAGCTCTGAGGACAAACATTGTAGTTGAAGATACATACTCTTTGTCCAATCATCATCTTCTGAATCCTATATTGAACGAAGCTCTGAGTCTAGAGATGTCGAGATTGAATGCACCTTTATACCAAGTTTGTGATAGAACGCACGTTGCTCATCGACCTCGACTGCCAAAATAGAATCCACCTCCATTCTGCAGTTAATGGATTCTTTAACAATGGATGGTGCAACACTCCTCGATGCCATTTGATGTGTAATACTCAAAAACTTCATTGTTCGCTTGTGTTCAAGGATTTAAGGTTGCTTGCGCTCACAGAAGACGTCCTTCACGATTATATAGGCAGAGTTGAACTAGTTCAAGTTCACGTAACAAATGAGGGACGTTCATTGAGATGAGAAACAATGTCTTTTAGCATTCAGAGAAGTCCCTCAAACATACAACGGACGTCCATCTACCAAAGATGGACGTTCGTTTCGGCCTGTACGACGTAGTCTTAAGTCGAGGGACATCCGTTATGGGCAGAACAACGTATTCTCAAGTCGAGGGACATCTATTGTGGACCGACGGACGTCCGAATTGGGATGAGGAACGTTTGTTGTGGACTAGGGACATCCGTCTTAATTGAGGGAGTCTGTGCCTTTTAAAAAAATGAATGTCTTGCACGTGACCCTTTAACAATAAAGCTTTTGGAGTCCATCCTGACCATCAATTCCGATTGAGGGACATCTGTCCCCAATCCAACTGCCATAAACGATCGTCAGTGACTCCTTTGTACGATGGCCTAAATCCATCATCGCCGTTCATTCCGATCGAGGGACGTTCGTCCTTCATTCCAATAGGTAGAATGGACATCCCCCGATAATTGACGTCCTGCATCACCCTATTGCATTATCCTTGGACGTCCTTCGTCGTCACAGGACATGCATTGTAGCTGCCTTAATCATCTTTGTTCAACGGTGCTTCCCATTAACAAAACCACGACAATAACATCAATAGATTTAACGAGACACATGACTGCGAGCTCAACATTTTTTTTTCCACAGCTCCAAATTTTAATTGTCCACAAATTTTCTTTAAAGTTTGACTTATTGTTGAGCGGAACTATACAATTTGTTTTGTTAATGTCCCATAAATTTAAAACTTCCGTCTGAGAGCACTACAAACGCACTTTTTAGTGGCAGAAACACAATCATAATAGGGAGAGGGAGATCCAATCCATGCATGAAACCGATTTGAATCGTCAAACTGCATTTCAATTGAAAATTGAACCCACGTCCAAACTCAACATACACTGCTATTTTGACACAACAAAACTATAGGAAGAACAAACGGCAGAGATGTTTCTACCGAAATTGAATAACAAACTACTCTAATCTATGTTCCGAGAGAGAGATTTTCAGTTCAAAGCAACACTCCAATAATTGGATCACATAAAACAAAATCACACCGTCATACGCATGAACCAATCAGAAAATAGCAATTAAACCCCACTTCCAGAATCTGAACATAGAAAGTAATATATAAATGTCTCAATTTTTCAAGGAAAAACCAGAACCTGCTGACCAAGAAACAAATGACACGGGAGGTTTCTACCAAAAAATGCCATTGGAATGAGAAGAACACTCTAACCTCTATTCCTCAATTTGCCAGCAAACACCTTACATAAACAAATTTGGTCTTGAAGCTTTGTATGTAGTCTTCAGCTTCCTAGTTGGTGGCCTAACCTTCTTGTACACCAACGGAAATTTGATCTTCGAGTCATGGAATTGCTTTGTGCTCTCTCTTTTGCATAGCTTAGCAGGAACAGTGGCAGTCTTGATGATTTGGATGCAAGGATACCGTACTCTGTGGCGGGAAGCCATCTCATTGTACATGTGTTCCACAGCCCCATTGAGCGTGGTGTCACGATATTCCTTGTACATGTTGTGATAACCAGTTCGGCTCTGATACCTCAACCAGATACCATAGTTCTTGATTGTAGTTGGATTCTTCTCAAAGATCTAACAAAAATAGAATAGATGTAAGAAACAAATAATAATCATAATCAATTAACTTTAATAAATTAAACAATGATATGGTAGACAAGGAGAGAAAAAAGAGAGGATTTGCCCAAAAAAGAGATGACTATGCAAGAGATCTGACTAGAAAAAAAAAGTGATTTGATACTGTGATAGCCTGTGATGGAGCAGAAAAACACAAATATTGCAAGATGGTACACATTAACAAATGCTTCACACATGCATGAATGTGCCTATCTATTGACTACTGTTCAGCTATTTTTCACAAGTGCTTCCTATTGGTGTCAATTTTTCAGCAGATTGAATCCCAATGACTGAGAATAAAAAGTAAATATAAAAAATTCCATTAACTTACAAGCCATTTGAAGAGGAGAAGCAGAAACAATAGTCACATAAATAAGATCAGAATAAACATTATTGTTAAAGTCAACTAATATGGGAAAACATTGACGGCCACTAATCACAGCTTGTCAGCCACTGGTTCTTCCTACATAACCATCCACCAACAACCTAAAGAATGATGTTATGATGTTATTTTTTTAATCAGTCAGCACTATTAGTAAAAAGAAGTTCCAAGGAACTTAAAAAATATGGTACCAAAAATAGAGAACCTTAGTTTCCACCGACTAAATTAATTTGAAATGACAAGAAAAACATCTAGCACATAATGAGCACTGCAAGAAAATTTGAATGCATAATTTGAAGGCCAAAATTGCCATGGAGTTATTAAACATCACTTTCCTAATAAACAATATGTCATGAATAATCATGCAGAAACCAATGTTTAGCTCCAAAAGATATAGAATTTAGAAGAAACAGGAACTAGTGAAGGGAATCTTGCGACTCTGATAAATTAGTAAATTAAGTATTTCAACGGTAATAAAACAAAACTATCAATTCATTTCAGATAAAACTATTAAATGAATGGTAGTTCACTAGCTTTAAGTTTCTTATAAATGATTATTTCCTTAATGAACACACGTGAAAGATAAGTAACAGGAATAAATGGTTCTCTAAGAAATCATTTTTACATGACATAAGAAACAATAGATGTCGTCTAAATTTACCTCATTGATAGCAAGAACTTGCCCATTGCTCTTCTTGACCTTCTTCAGCTTCCTCAGAAAATACCTTCAAGCACAAAAAACTTATATTTCATTTCCTCAAATCAAACATTCGCAGCTACGAAAAGCCCATCGCGATACTCACCAAAACTTAGACTTAGCCCGAACCTCATTCGTAGCCCAGAGCTTCATACGGTAGATCTTCGGGTGCTCATCTGCTTCAGTCGGTAGAGCCCTTCCCACTACCTGGTATTGGTGAAACTGCAAATCCCCAAAGAAAAAAATAAGCAAATTTACGTAAACAACATAAATCCTCCAATTTCTTCTCATTTACAAAAATCAAACACTTAAAATGTTTTTTAAAAATATAAAAATCAATTCACGGCAGTAGAAAAAAAAAGGGCTCAGCCGCGATCGAGAGATGAGGAGATAAAGTATGCAGTTCCTATCTTTGCCTTTAACTAGAAGTACGAGATCCGAAACTGGAGGTGAAAGCTTACCCTGAAAGTAACCATTTCTGAGGGAAGAAGAAGACGTTGGCTTCTCTGAACTCTCACGTTCCCTCTTGGAGGAGACAAACCGAACTAGGGTTTTCTTAGTATTTATACAAAGGTTGGAGAACGAAAGAAACCCTAAACGTCGAGTTTCTGCCATGATTGGGTTTTTAATGGGCTCCATTAGCCAAGTCCAATTTTTCTCTTTTGTAGCCTCTTATGTTGTTCATTTCCCAATTAACAATTTTTCAAGAGAAATTTACAGTACAAACCTCAAACTCTGAAGAAAATTCGCGGCTAATTAAAATCTTAAACTATAAAAAAGAATGATGCCAATCTCGCAGTTATATTTTCTGTCAAAATTTGTCAACGTTAACATCGTGATTTCGTTAACGTCAAGGACCGTCCAACGGAGACGTCCAAGGCACTAACAACGCATGTCCCGCAACGACGAGGGACGTCCAAGGCTAAATGCAACAGGGCGACGAAGGATGTCAATTATTGGAGGACGTCCATCTTGCTCATTGGATAGAGGGACGGACGTCCCTCGATCGGAATGAACGGCAAGGATGGATCTAGTCCATCCCCGAAAGGTGCCGCGAACGATCGTTTATGGTCGTTGGATCGAGGGACGGTGTGATTGGAATGGAGAGCGAGGATGGATTTAGGCCATCCCCCAAAGGCAGCGCAGACGATGGTTCATGGCCTTTGGATCGAGGGACGAATATCCCTCGATTGAAATAAAAGGCCAAGATGGACTCCAAAGCGGTAACGTTGAAGGGGGTCACATGCAAGGCACCCACTTTTTTAAAAGGTGCAGACTGCCTCAATTAAGACAGATGTCCATCAGGCCAAAACAGACGTCCCTCATTCAAGATCGGACGTCCCTCGTCTAGAAATGGACGTCCGCGACTTGAGACTACGTCGTTTTGTCCATAACAGACGTCTATAGTCTCACAACAGACATCTCTCAACTTAAGACTACGTCGTTCAGACTGCAATGGACATCCATCTTTGGTAGAGGAATGTCCATTTTAGACTAATGGATTTCTCTTAACGCTAAACGACATTGTTTCTCTTCTCGATGGACGTCCCTCATTCATTACTTATACTTGAAACAGTGCAACTCTGCCTATATAATCGCGAACAATGTCCTCTACGAGCGCAAGCAACCCTAAATCCTTGAACACAATCGAATAGCGAAGTTTTTGAGTGTTGCACATCAAATGGAGTCAAGGAGTGTTGCACCATTCATTGTTGAATAATCCATTAATTGTGGAATAGAGGTGGATCCTATTTCGGCAATCGAGGCTAATGAGCAACTTGCGTTCTATCACAAACCTGGTATAGAGGTGCATTCAATCTCGGCATCTCTAGACTTGGAGCTTCGTTCAATACGGGACTTAGAAGATGATGATTAGGCAGAGAGTATGCATCCTCAACTAGAATGTTCATCCTCGGAGCTCTGTCTGGGGAAGAAATATAGTTCGTTAATCGAAATTAAAGAAGAAGTGGTTGATTATGCTTTGAGAAAGCTTTTTGAGTTATGCCTGGACAAATAAGAAGGTCTTTCTTCTGCCCAGAAGATAGGTCTTTCTTCGAGAGAACTCCAACGTGCAGTTCAGCCAATTTGCATTCAAGCGGTGAGACTGACGTTTATTAAGCAAAGAAAGGGGAAGTCCGATTTTGTAGTGAACGTAATACGCTCTCGTTCTTAAGCCGAGGCCTGCGGTCTGGTGATACTCAAACAGCTCCATTAGCTAAAACTTGCTCCTCCCTCGTACCTGGGCATCGTTCCTTTTCCACTGGAACACTCTTATCTGTCAATAGCCCCGCTTGTAAGCGCCCGATTTCCTTTTAAGGTTGACCCACAAACGCCTGGGAACTGCTTCATCTGAGTTAGAAACCACGTATGCATCCCCTCTTTCTAAAGCTTAGTGACCGAAGATATAACCCTGCAAATACATTCACGGATTGGTATTACCGTCCTGAAATAGGCATGGGATAAAGTTCATCAAAAGCAAACATCATCGGTTGATTGTCGTGTGCAAGAATGGATGCAGTTGGCAGCTTCACGCTTCAAAAATGATTGGTGAACTTACATTTCAAATTAAGAGCTATAATAAGGTGCACACCTGTGCACAAACAGATTGAAATCAAACACACTTCTACCAAATGGGTGGCTAACTAATATTTGGATAGGTTCAAAGTCAACACACGTGGGATGTTCCTTCCATCATTGAGACTGTCAGGAAGGATTTTAATATCAACATTACCTCGAGTCTTGCAAGAAGGTCTAAGAATGTAGCTTGGAAACTGAACGAAGGGGATGGTGACGAATAATACAAGCGACTATGGTCGCACGGAGAAGAGATTTGAAGATCCAATCATGGCAACACATTTTTGGTGACTTTAGATAGGAATGATCTTACGCCCCGTCTGACGCACCTCAAAGCGCGATCACTCGGGCTTGAGCAAAGGAGATCATTAACCTACTAAAGAGCTATTATTTTGCAGGTGATCTCACATTAGCGGAGCCTAGGCTTGAAGACAAAGAAGTACCAATTCATTTACTCACTTGGATTGATGATGCATACCCTCGGCTTTTCATAAACACCCTCAACAACTTTGAAGATCGAAGCTTTGAAGTTAAGTTAGGCCTTTTAGTTTAAAAATATGTTCTTTTTATGTTTTCACATGTTCTTTAGATTTATATTTTTGTTAGAATTACTGGATTATTGGTTTGTTTGATTAGAATTAGGGTGAAAATTATGGTTGGTTTATTTTGAGGTCTCGGCTTGCATGTGAGCCGATTCCTCATGTCCATTTTATTGCTTTGAGTGGTTTTTATGTAATTTTCTATTAGGGCATCCCTTAAGGAGGTATTTAGCCTTCCTTAAGGAACCATAAACTCAGTTTTTGAAACCTTAAAAGCTGAAGCTTAAACCTGTTTTGTGGAGTTCTCTCCCGAAGCCCCCAGAGTTCTTGTCAACACCTAGCCAAGACTCAACTTCAAACAATTCTCTTCCTCAGGTTATGCCATTTTTGGAGGAGGAGTCTTATACTGGTGTCTTCCAATACTTCCTTAGAAGTATTATTCCAGAGAGGAGACCCATAAGATTGGTGGAAAATGAGCTAGAGTGGCTTTTTGCAAAAAGAGTCCATCGAAGTCGCTGTTCCGGGTTTAGGAAATTAGCAAACCAACTCGTAAGTTCATTGCTATTCGATTTGTTCCACTTGGAATTTGGTTCTGTATTTTTGAAGGGGTGACCTCCTCTGTATTGTGGTGAATTTGAAATAATTTTGATGAATTTTGGAATCGAACTCTGGATTTTATGCGTTGTTGATTGAGACTCGTTGAAACTGTTTTGTTGGAATCATTTCGGGATAGAGTATTGTTGTGTGCATATCTTTCATTTCCTGATGTTTTTTACCATGAAATTTGGATTGAAGCTATTTCTTTGGTATTACTTGAACCCCTGCAAATTTGGAATCAATTGGATCTCTGAACTGAAAGATATATCAATTTTAAATTTAGTTTTTGAATATGTTCTGTTGCGTCTCTTTCTAGGTAGTGTTTTGCTTAATACATAACTCTATCCTCACTATGATTCTGAGCGTGATTTTTTGGTGACGACGTTCCTCTTGGTGATTACAAATTGCCCTCGAAAATTGAAGGGATTTACCTTTATGCACAATGAGTTATAATCGTAGTAAAATTGAGTGTTCGTATTGTTTGTGATGAATTTATTTCTGGATAGTGTATTGTTGATTGTATAATTTTCGTTTCCTTGAGAATTTGACCGTGAGTTTTGAGGTGAAGCTTCTTCCTTGTCAGTTCCTTATACCCTGAAAATTTGAGAGTAATTGGCTGAATGCATTGGGAGTTATCATCAATTCAATTTCAGTGATCTGTTTTTGGTATTAGCCGATTAGCCCCTTACCTTGTTGTAAATTCTTGCATCCCATGGTGCATCAGTTGATATCACAGCCAATTTGGCTTGCTTATGCTCTAAATTTGTTCTTGTGAATTGTTCTTTATGATGAGGTATTACAGTGAAGAAGAAAAAGAGTTAGATTCTGTTCTTCCTACTTTCAGCGGTTCAAAGTGGATGGAAGATTATTTAGATTGTGAAGATGTGTTTGAAGAATTTTTTTTAACTCACAAAATTTCAAATCAGGGAAAAGTGAAAATTGCTTCTTCGAAAATCAAAGGAAAAACTTCCCTTTAGTGGAGAAGAATAAACTCTAAGAGAAAGAAGTGCGGTAAAGATGCCATAAATTTGTGGAAATTGATGAAGCAACTCATTAGAAGAAAGTATGCTCCAAATTTTATCAAGACCATCTCACCACCGCCAATCCCAAGGTATGAGTTGAGATTTTCCAAGAGTCAACACTCCGAGCACATGAAAACCATTGTGAGTAAGGCAATTCAAATACTTGGCAACATGATTGATATTTTGGTAAGAAAGCAAGAACCTGAATGTTCTTCTACTTTGTAAACCGAAAGTCACATTGAGGTTGTAGAATAATCCAACAGGACAGAAGAGAATATTGTGGAAGAGGAATGTAAAGATACTCCTTAGTTGCCACTAATGAGAAGGAAGAAGTGTTGGCGATTGAAATTGATTTTTGGCACGCTGATCCACTATTCGAAATGAGTTCAGAGTTAGAGAAAACCGAAGAAAAGGAAGAAGAATATAGAGAAATAGTTGTTTTACCCAATCCGAGTGTAGATTGGGACTTCAGAATTTACAACTCAACACAATTCGGGTCGAATGAGTTTAAAAAAATTTGGTGCCATCAATAGAAAGATTTCAAACCTTTTCAAATACAACTCAATCATTTCCACCTTGAGAAGTTTTTCCTGCTCATTGATATATTTTTACCACTAGAGATTGTTGGTGATTCTTTTGGTTGTTGTTTAAAGGATCTTACTGCCACCATGCAAACCTTACAAAGTAATTCTTCGCAAGACAAACGGGAATTGAAGACGAATGGACCAAATAATTTTACTCCATTTGATCTAGGTGGAAATTCAATGGACAAGGGAAACAAGGATCAAGCTGATGTTACATATTTTAGAGAGGATACAAAGGAAGTAAAGAAGGGAGATCAATTTAAGAAACGATTACACGTGGATTGGGCACCACATCACCTAGTGCTCTCATCACTGTTCTTTACCAAAGTGGTGAAATTACTTGAAGACTTTTTTATGCTATTTTATATGGGCAACCTAAAATGAAAATCATTACGCATAGTGTCAATCCAATTTTTTCATTTGATCCGGGTGGAAGACATCGGCAGAGGATAAAGGTGGAAGAGTCCCTATATTTGAAGGCAAATCCTCAATCACCCCGGGAGAATGACGCACCTCAAAGCCCTATCACTAGAGCCGAGCAAAGGAGATCATTAACCTACTAAAAAACTATTATTTTGCAGGTGATCTCACATTAGAGGAGCCTAGGCTTGAAGACAAAGAAGTACCAATTCATTTACTCACTTGGATTGATGATGCATACCCTCAACTTGTCCACAACACCCTCTGCCATTTTGAAGATCGAAGCTCTGAAGCTAAGTTGGACCTTTTAGTTTGAAAATATGTTCTTTTTATGTTTTCACATGTTCTTTATATTTATATTTTTGTTAGAATTCCTGGATTATTGGTTTGTTTGGTTAGAATTAGGGTGAAAATTATGGTTGGTTTATTTTGAGGTCTCGGCTTGCTTGTGAGCCGATTCCTCATGTCCATTTTTTTGCTTTGAGGGATTTTTATGTAATTTTCCATTAGGGCATGTGTTAAGGAGGTATTTAGCCTTCCTTAAGGAACCATAAACTCAGTTTTTGAAACCCTAAAAGCTGAAGCTTAAACCTTTTTTGTGGAGTTCTCTCCCGAAGCTCCCAGAGTTCTTGTCAACGCCTAGTCGAGACTCGACTTCAAACAATCCTCTTCCTCAAGTTCTACCATTTTTGGAGGAGGAGTCTTATACTGGTGTCCTTCAATACTTTCTTAGAAGTATTATTCTAGAGAGGAGACCTAGAAGATTGGTGGAAAACGAGCTGGTGTGGCTTTTTTGCAAAAAAGAGTCCATCGAAGTCGTTGTTCCGAGTTTAGGGAATTAGTGGACCGACTAGTAAGTTTGTTGTTGTTTAATTTGTTCCACTTGGAATTTGGTTATGTATTTTTGAAGGTGTGACCTCCTCTGTATTGTAGTGAATTGGAAATAATTTTGATGAATTTTGAAATCAAACTCTGGATTTTATGCATTGTTGATTGAGACTTGTTGAAACTGTTTTTGTTGGAATCATTTTGGGACAGAGTATTGTTGTGTCCATATCTTTCGTTCCCTGACATTTTTTACCGTGAAATTTGGACTGAAGCTATTTCTTTGGTATTCCTTGAACCCCTACAAATTTGGAATCAATTGGATCTCTAAACTGAAAGATATATCAATTTTAAATTTGGTTTCTGAATCTGTTCTGTTGGGTCTCTTTCCAGGCAGCATTTTGCTTAATACATAACTTTGTCCTCACTGCAATTCTCAGCGTGATTTTTGGTGACAACGTTCCTCTTGGTGATTACTAAATGCCCTCGAAAATTGAATGGATTTACCTTTATGCACAGTGAGTTATAATCATTGTAAAATTGAGTGTTCGTATTGTTTATGGTGAATCTGTTTCTAGAAAGTGTATTGTTGATTGAATAATTTTTGTTTCCTTGAGAATTTGACCGTGAATTTTAAGGTGCAGCTTCTTCCTTGTCAGTTCCTTATACCCTGAAAATTTGAGAGTAATTAGCTGAATGCATTGGGAGTTATCATCAATTCAATTTTAGTTATTTGTTTTTTATATTAGTCGATTAGCCCATTGCCTTGTTGTGAATTCTTGCATTTTGTGGTGCATCACCATCTAAATCCAATATTTAAAAGGATGTATATGTGTTTGTAAGCATACAAGAGAGGTCTGAGGGAGTTTGGTAGATCTGTCATTTGTTTGGATGGCTGTCACCTAAAGGGGTCGTGCCTAGGCTAGTTGCTCACAGCCATCAACAATGACAGCAATGATGGAATTTATCAAGTTGTTGTGGCAATTGTTGAATTAGAATGCAAAGACTCCTAGTCTTGGTTTTGTGTTGCTTCCTTTTGGATGTAGACAGTCAGATAGGCAGAAGATGGACATTTATTTTCAACCAACAAAAGGGGTTAGTGTCTGCTATCGAATAATATGCACCAACAGCTGAGCATCGTTTCTTCCTCAAACACTTGTATGCTAATTTAAAAAAAAAACAATTTCCAAGCAATTTGTACAAGGATATCATATGGAAGGCAGCTAGGCCACAACATCATTGCAATATGAGAAAGAGATGAATAAACTATTTGTGGTTGACTAGACAGCACACGCATATCTGCAAAAATATCAACCAGCAGTCTTGGTCAAAACATGCTTTCAGTTTCGTCCCAAAGTGCGACATAAACCTCAATATGGTCGATTCGACAGACCTATTGTGTCCTAAGACCAAAAAAGAAGCTTGTTAAGCTACAACATGCGGCTCAGAATTGGTGTCCAACACGTGCAGGAGGTAATAGGTTTGAGGTCAGTGACGTTAACAAACTATACGTAGTCAATTTGGACACACACACACCTGTAACTGTTACCGGTGGGAGATGACTAGAATCTCATGCGTGCATGTCATCCCGTGTATCCTTTTTATGAGGACTTTAGCTGAGGATTATGTTCATGTATCGTATCATCGAGAAACATACATGGGGATGTACTCCCACTTTGCTCGACCTGTTAGTGGCCAACGCATGTGGCCTAAAACAAACCAGGATCCAATTCTACCGCCGCCAATTAAGAGACTCCCAAGGGGATCTGGAAAATGACGAGTGCGGGATGAGGAAGAGCCCCGTTGCCGCACGGTCGTCAGCAAGAGAAATGTCCCAATGATATGTAGTCATTATCAGGGTGTGGGCCATAATGTTTGCTCTTGTTGAAGTGGAGGCTCAGCCTAATGCAAATCAAAGTGCAACCAAGCTCAAACTAAAGCTCAAAGAAAAGGATCCATTGCAAGGCATAAGAGGTTCTATGACAAGAACAAGAACTAAGAAAATGCACAAAGTATTGCATGACTTAATTGTGGAGATCCAAGAGAAAGAATCAACCAACACATATTGTAAAAGCCGTGAAATTTTTAAATAAGAAATTCCACGTGTAAATTTTTTGCGTTGAAAATCGGTCATGGCACTGAAAAAGTTGACCGAATTGTCGTGTAGTGGCCACGTACGCAAATTTGGTCTATTAGTCAAAGTCGGCGAAATTAGAATTTTTTGAACAAAGAATTCAATTAAGAAACGAAATTGGACTATTAAATTGGAACTATAACATCGTTAGATGATATTAAGATTTTATTGAGACTTTGAATGAGCTATATGATATATAATGTATATAATTGGTGTATATATATTTATATAAAACGGAAAGGAATTTTAGAAATTATTGGATAAAATAAATAAATAAGTTGGAATAAGTGAAATAGGAGTATGAGATGATGAAATTAAAAGGATTAAGTAAAGGGGGCAAACATCCGGCCCAAAAGCTTGGAACCATCAAAGTACAGGGTTTAAGTTGTAAAAAAAATGAAGAAATAGGGGAGAAGAGATTAGGGTTCTCTTCCTCCCCCATTCCTTCTTCCCCTGTCTGCGTCGGCCGAGAGAGAAGCCGAGAGGGAGAAGAGAGACGCTGGCCGACGACTTCCGCGAGAGAGAGGAATGGCGAGCGCGAACCGGCGACCAGCGTTCTGGTGACGAAGGACCGCACGAGCGGCCTGGTCTGGGCGGTCCGTGCGGAAGGCAGCTTCAACGTCGACCGAGGCAGGGACGAACGATCCTGACGTTTGTGAGCTCCATTAAGCCGCGGAGCGTCTTCATCTGAGGCAATTCGAACAGTCACCGAGGACACCCTGCGCGACAGAGTGTTGGTCGGAGCTGAGAGCTTCGAATTTTGGCGACAAACAGACCTTGATTCTGTTCAGTGGGTGAGGCTTTTCGATTCGAGTCTTTACTCTGATATTAAGTTTGTTTTTTAGGGGTTGTTGGTTGATCCGTGTTGTGGGTTTACAGCGACCGATCTGAAGGATTCCGGACGAACAATCTTCGGCAATGGCAGCTTCGGATCCGATTCCGGCAAAAACAAAACCCTCGGTTCTGTTTTGTTCTATTAGGTGAGCTGGATACTTATTTTGATTTTGGTCTTGAATGTGGATCTGGTTCTGATTAAGAGTGATTCGTTGTTTAATTGGATTTCTTGCTGCCATTTAGAACTGAGTTTGATTCTGTTACGTTGGACTTTAGTTAAAGATTCTCATTGATAATGGATATTGGTCTAAATTTCCTACTTAATTCTGTTCACTGTAAATTCGGTTCACTGCTCTTAAGGTTGGATGAAATTACCTAATGCCATGAGAGTTTTGATCAATTGAATGTTATACTCATTGTTTAATTGCTAAGAGCTGATAGATGACACTGCTTGGAAATCTGAGAATATGTTGAGTGATGTGAAAACTGTATAAGGAGATGTTGCTCATTGTTTGAGAAAATGATGTTAAGAATATTTATAATCTTTTAGGTCTGTTATTTGTTGTGAGATTTGTAAATTGATTCACCTACTGCTTATTGGACGATGCTAAGGGTGATGAATTGTTTTGTTAATATTGTGGTTGATTTTCATCAATTGTGGGAGTTGAAGGTTTTAAATTGAGTTTGTCTAAGTTGAGAGACATTCTCTGATGTTGCTAATTGTTTCTAAATGTTGCACAATATGTTGGGAAATTAAGTGTTGTCTTGGATTTTAGATTTTTAAATTGATAGCCATAATGAGGATGTATGTTATGACAAATGAGATTTGGATTTCTGATACTGTGTAGGTGTTCATAATTGGATTCTGAGTTGAAAGAATGTTATTAGATAGAGTTGAGAATTTTATAAGAATTTTTAAAATAGGGTTGGTTGGTCTCCTATTTTGGTATAGGACCATTCGTTTATTTTTTGGGATTAATTTATAAATTGTCGCGTTTGGTACATTTGCAAGGCTTGGATGATTCTAGCGAGTGTGATACGATTCTTGCGTGATTGGTTGCTTCGGATGGTAAGGCAGGCCGTCATCGAGGTAGGGATTTCTATACCTCTTGCGTTATATTGCATCGTACCCCGTTTTCAAAATAATTATTTTGTGGAATACCACACTTGAAAAATGACGGGGACTGTTCGACAGCACGTCAATTTTTTATTAGTAGTATGTTTTTCACGTTTAATTCCGTACATGGTTTGAAATTTATTGTGCCTATGTTGAGGGATGGATCCACTATCCCCTTTAAAAGCTTCTACTGCGTGAGGGTTGATTGTTTGACGTGCGATAACAGATCGGGGCATTGGTGACGTGTCCTCAGGTCGAAAGCCCTGAAAGTCGTAAATAGTATGGGAGGGTGATGATGCCTCCTAGGGTCGAAAACCCCTAAACCTGGCCAGGGTTTTGTCCCACGGATCAAACGGTTGTCAATCGCTAAGACTTAGTTAACCTAAGTACCAATTCCATTTGACGGGTGGACGGCCGAGTTTACTCATCGGCAACCCTTGTTCATTTGGAGCCTCTAGGTATCTTAGCTATTAAATAAGTCCATATATAGCGAGCAACTGTATCCGTTATATTTGATCGTACAACGCGTTGGATCTACGGACCACCGTCATTTATACTTCCTCCTGCCTCATAAGGTGTTGTCGCCGATGGGTGACCACCTTTTCTCTGTTGAGTGGTGGGTGAGTCCTTGAGTGACCACCCCTTTCACTAATGACGTTTTCAGATTGGAACATGATGATGGCCTATTTTATAAGGTATAGCTGTCTATGTATACAGCGAGTTTTTTTTTCGATAAAAGCCACATCGATGGCCTTGGGCCAGATTTATAATATGATAAGAGATTTCAAATTAAAATCCATGTACGGTAAAATGAAAAATATAACTTTGATTTCGAAAATATAGAAAAACCAGTTTTGCATGAGGTGTATCTAGTATAGCTATACTTTACTGAGTTAGTCACTCATCCCAAACGACTCCTCCCCCAAAACTTCAGGTAAAGGCAAGAGCAGCTGAGGATTAGGAGCTGAGGTGCTCTGTTATTTACATTTTAGCTGTTTATTGTTACTTGGTGAGGATATTTACATTTGGTCTGTAAATCTTAAACACAGTTGGTTTTGGATTTGTTGCACAGTACTTAGATTTTATTTTAATTTATGCACCGTTATTTTCTCGTGATCCCTACTCAGACCTAGGCCCATATCATCTTGGGCCGAATTAAATATTTAAAAGTCTTCTGCTAAAACACACGCCTTGGGCTGGGTGATCGGGTCGCATGACCCGGCGGTTCTGTTAGGCCCGTCTCCGGGTCATGTCAGAATTTTATGGTGTGAGTGATCAAGGTTCCGAATTCCTAAGTAGCGATCACTCGAGAATTTAATGGTGTAAAGTAAGGTTCTACATACAGTGCACAAATCAAGTTTTCTAACCAAGTGCGAATTTATTTTCTCTGAATTTTTAAAATGATATTGAGGAGGACATCTCGTGGTAAATTAGAAGAGTGTAGTTTTGATCTCATTGTAGCAATGATTGATAGTTTGCAGAACTTGACCAATAATAGTTTCGCACATGAATATGATAGGATAAGGATGATGTGTTTCTAAGAGTTTGTTACAATGAAATATGTAATATCTCGATTTCCCATATCGAAGTAAGTGAGGATAATTTGGAGTAATTGGATTATTTGGAAATCGTTGAAGATAAAATATAAATTGATGGAGAAAGCGGTTAGAGTGTGCTCGGACGATATGTGAACACGTTACAAGCAAGGTGAAGTTGAAATGTATGTGTTTTGTTGGTAATAGATGTAGCGAACATGAAAAAGTAAGGTAAGCTAATTTACATTGTGCTAGATGACTGTACTGAGGTGAATAATTATATTTCTTTGATAAAATTGATTGATGGATGTAATAAATGATAGATCATATTGGAACTGTTTGGGATTTTGTGCAGGAGATATGATTATAGCTTTTGGGGGAGCAAATAATTAGGGGAGACTTTGTCCAAATTTTTATACATGGAAAAAGGGGAAGTGATTAAAAGCACTTCTAAACTTGTGTTAAAGGGTGTTGAAACCCAATGAGAAAGGAACAGTTGGTTCTAGAAGATAAAGAATAATTTTTGAAGCGCTTTAAGTTTTGGAGATGTTCCAAGTGGGAATTACTAGTAATTACTTGGAGAAAATTTACGTCCAGTTGGTGGAACGTTGTGAGGTTCAGTTATGATGTCCAGTTGATCAAGTGGAAATATTTTGCCAAGGTATTTTGGGTATAGTATAGTAGTAAGTTGTCATTATGAGCCTATGACCTAAACTTTTCATGAGTTGACCTAAGGTTAGGGTTAGCGTTAGTGGAGGAGATGGAATCTTTGTTGATGTTTAATACTCCTCTGCGTGTCTAGAGTGGAGTAGTTGTTGTGTGCAGAGCAGTCTGCGTAGTGACTGATGACTATATGTTTCTCTGCGGATATGATTGTTTTGCCTATGAGTTAGTTTTATGTGATTTTGGGTATGAATTGGTTAAGGAAGTATAGAGCAATTGTGGAATGTCATTTGAAGTGAGTTATAGTTACTTATAAACAAGGACAAATTTTCGTTTATCGCAATGGTCCAAGTGCGATGGCAACCAATTCTATTTTGCAGACATGTTTAGGTAGTCGCAGTGGACTAAGGCAGTATAGGAACTTTTGGTTGGTTAATATGAGGTTGAGACCGCTGGTTAGGATCTGGATGTCTCAGTTGTGAGAGGGTTCCCAAATGTGTTTCTTGATGAACTACCAGGGTCGCCTCTAGACCATGAGGTCGATGGTTCGTATTGATTTGGTTCCGGGCGCTACCTTAGTTGTATTTTTGCCTATAAAATGACTCCTATAGAGTTGAGTGAATTAAGAACTTAGTTAGATGAATTGATAAATTAGAGATTTATTCGGGAGAGTATCTTTTTGTGGAGTTCACTAGTTTTGGTTGCTAAGAAAGCAGATGGTTCTTTGAGACCCTACATTGATTATCGGAAGTTGAACCGAGTTACTGTTAAGAACAAATATTTGTTGCCCAGGATCAATGACTTGTTCGATCAGTTTGGTGGATCACGATATTCTTCCAAAATTAATTTGAGGTCCAGTTATCATCGAATAAAGATTCGAGAAGAGGATATCTTGAAGACAGCTTTCAAGACGAGATATGAGCATTTCGAGTTTCTAGTCTATCCTTTCGGGTTGACTAATGCCCCAGCGACATTCATGGATCTCACAAATCGGGTTTTTCAAACCCTATTTAGACGGGTTCGTCGTGGTGTTTAACGACGATATTTTGATTTACTCTAAGTCTCAGAGTCAGCATTGATGACATCTTTAGGTTGTGTTACAGACTCTGAGAGATCACCAGTTATATACCAAGATGAGTAAATGTAACTTTTGGATGTCAAAAGTTAAGTTTTTAGTGCATATTGTTTCACGAGATGGAATCTCAGTAGACCTTGTGAAGATTGAGGTAGTTGTGCAATGGCAACTTCCGAAGAATGTGTCAGAGATTCGCAGTTTATAGATCTTGCCGGTTACTATCGGCGGTTTGTGGAAAAGTTTTCTTCGTTAGCAGCACCATTGACGAAGTTGACTAGAAAAGGGGTGCAATTTAGATGGAATGATCAATGTCAGAGTGCATTTGAGGGATTGAAGAACGGACTGATGAGTGCACTTATCTTGACAGTACTTGACAGTGAGCAGTCTTATGCAGTTTATATGAGTGCATCGAGAATTGGACTTAGATGTGTCTTGATGCGACATGGTAAAGTGGTTGCTTATGCATTTCGACAGTTGAAACCACTTGAAAAGAATTATTCACATGACTCAGAATAGGTTGTTGTAATTTTTGTGCTAAAAATCTGAAAGTATTTTTGGCATGGTTCGAACTTTCAAGTGTTTTCGGATCATAAAAAGTTTGAAGTATCTTTTTACTTAGAGGGTTTTGAATTTGAGAAAGCGCAAGTGGATGGAATACTTGGGGGACTACAATTTTAGTCTAGAGTATCATCTGGGGAAGACGAATGTACTAGTTGATGCCTTGAGCTGAAATCCTCTGAGATCACTAGCTTGTTTGGTTCTCGACGAGTGGAAATGATCTATAGTTGTTGGAGAATACAGTTTGCAGTACTATGAGTCAGATGATACAGCTTGTGTATATAATGTGGTTGTCACACCATCTTTGCTCCAGAGGATAAAGCAATTACAACAACAGGATGATTTGATCAAAGAGGAAGTTAATGGGATGATTTAGTAGTGTAGGCAGTGTGGGTCATCGTGGATCGTTTGACCAAGTTTACTAACTTTATCTTGATCTAATGTTCTGTCCACAACCATTGATGAAATTGGTTTTTGATTTTTAGACTCCTATCTTTATGCTGGATTCCGTTTTGAAAATGTAATTTGTTTTGATTGCAGCTTGACGTTGTTAGCCGTGATCATGATAAACTGTTGTTTGGAGGAAAATTTTGGAGATTTATTAATTGTTGTCTGAGGTCTGATGAATGGTTGGCTATGCTTTGATTGCAGAGTGTTGTGCTAAGTTGATTTTGGTTCCTAATTTGGCTACAATTTCATTAGTGAAACTATTGGGGGTTCGTTGTTGTCTTCTAGGATGAATTTGAGAATTTTAGTTTGGCAATTGGATAAGATTATGAGGATTATACTATTTAGACAGTGTCTGTTTGTGTTTTTGGTTGTTAAGAAGACTAGAAAATTTTAATAAGCTCGTTGTTGATTTGTTAGGACCCAAGGAGGGGTAGTTTTGTTGCTATAGGCTAAAAGGTCTTGTTCAATGTAACTGCGCTAAGGTTTTATAATAGAAATGATGGGAGTCTGTTTGAAGATGATAAGCTTGTTAAAGATTGGTTATAGTTGGAATAATACCTTGTTTTGTCAACTATTGGTGCAATGTTGAAGTTAGTTTTAGAATTGACTGTTTATAGTGAACAATAAGATCAAGGAATTTTTATTATGGTTGTTGGAGTAAATATTGTACATTGTTTTGAGGGTAACATGATTAGGATGAATTTTCCTTTGCCAAGGTTGAGTCGCCTCTATATTGAGAACGTTGTTCATCTCCATGACGTCCCTTCGAGTATTGTTGAGATCACGACCCAAGATTTATGTCCAAGTCTTGGAGGTCTTTGTAGGAGACTTTGGGTTCAGAGTTAAATCTCTGCATTGCCCACCATCCTCAGACAGATGGACAGTCAAAGAAGACTATTCAGATTTTGGAGGATATGCTGCGATCTTGTATTTTGGATTTTGGTGATAGTTGGGTGAATCATTTGTTGTTAGTGGGGTTTGTGTATGACAACAGCTGTCAGACAAGTATTGGCGTCTCTCCATACGAGACATTGTATGGGAGGCCTTGTCGCTCTCCACTATGTTGGGCTGAGATGGAAGAGAGGGTTACTCTGGGACCTGATATGATCATAGAAATTATGGACGATATTCAAATGATTTAAAAGAGCCTTAGGGCGGTGCAAAACAAACAAAAAGGTTATGTTGATCTAAAAAGGAGGGAAACAATATGGAAAGTTGAGTCGGACATAATACGCAAGTACCCTCATCTCTTTGATATGTAGCGGGTTTTATTTTAAATTTCGGGACGAAATTTCTTTTAAGGAGGTTAAGATGTAAAAGCCGTGAAATTTTTAAATAAGAAATTCCACGTGTAAATTTTTCGCGTTGAAAATCGGTCATAGCGTTGAAAAAGTTGACTGAATTGTCAGGTAGCGGCCACGTACGCAAATTTGGTCTATTAGTCAAAGTCGGCGGAATTGGAATTTTTCGAACAAAGAATTCAATTAAGAAATGAAATTGGATTGTTAAATTGGAACTATAACATCGTTAGATGATATTAAGATTTTATTGAGAGTTTGAATGAGGTATATGATATATAATATATATAATTGGTGTATATACATTTATATAAAACGGAAAGGAATTTTAAAAATTATTGGATAAAAGAAATAAATAAGTTGGAAAAAGTGAAATAGGAGTATGAGATGATGAAATTAAAAGGATTAAGTAAAGTGGGGAAAAATCCAGCCCAAAAGCTTGGAACCATCAAAGTACAGGGTTTAAGTTGTATGAAAAAAAAGAAGAAATAGGGGAGAAAAGATTAGGGTTCTCTTCCTCCACCATTTCTTCTTCCCCTGTCTGCGTCGGCGGAGAGAGAAGCCGAGAGGGAGAAGAGAGATGCCGGTCGATGACTTCTGCGAGAGAGAGGAATGGCGACCGTTCCGGCGACGAAGGACGGAACGAGCGGCCTCGTCTGGGTGGTCCGTGCAGAAGGCAGCTTCGACGTCGACTGAGGCAAGGACGAACGATCCCGACATTCGTGAGCTCTGTTAAGCCGCGGAGCGTCTCCGTCTGAGGCGATTCGGACAGTCACCGAGGACACCCTGCGCGACAGAGTGTTGGTCGGAGCTGAGTGCTCAGATTTTCGGCGACAAATAGACCTTGATTCTGTTCAGTGGGTGAGGCTTTTCGATTCGAGTCTTTACTCTGATATTAATTTTGTTTTTTAGGGGTTGTTGGTTGATCCGTGTTGTGGGTTTACAGCGACCGATCTGAAGGATTCCGGACGAACAATCTTCGGCAATGGCAGCTTCGGATCCGATTCCGGCAAAAACAAAACCCTCGGTTCTGTTTTGTTCTATTGGGTGAGCTGAATACTTATTTTGATTTTGGTCTTGAATGTGAATCTGGTTCTGATTAAGAGTGATTCGTTGTTTAATTGGATTTCTTGCTGCCATTTAGAACTGAGTTCGATTCTGTTACGTTGGACTTTAGTTAAAGATTCTCATTGATAATGGATATTGGTCTAAATTTCCTGCTTAATTCTGTTCACTGTAAATTCAGTTCACTGCTCTTAAGGTTGGATGAAATTACCTAATGCCATGAGAGTTTTGATCAATTGAATGTTATACTCATTGTTTATTTGCTAAGAGCTAATAGATGACACTGCCTGGAAATCTGAGAATATGTTGAGTGATGTGAAAACTGTATAAGGAGATGTTGCTCATTGTTTGAGAAAATGATGTTAAGAATATTTATAATCGTTTAGGTCTGTTATTTGTTGTGAGATTTGTAAATTGATTCACCTACTGCTTATTGGACGATGCTAAGGGTGATGAATTGTTTTGTTAATATTGTGGTTTATTTTCATCAATTGTGGGAGTTGAAGGTTTTAAATTGAGTTTGTCTAAGTTGAGAGACATTCTCTGATGTTGCTAATTGTTTTTAAACGTTGCACAATATGTTGGGAAATTAAGTATTGTCTTGGATTTTAGATTTTTAAATTGATAGCCGTAATGAGGATGTATGTTATGACAAATGAGATTTGGATTTCTGATACTGTGTAGGTATTCATAATTGGATTCTGAGTTGAAAAAATGCTATTAGATAGAGTTGAGAATTTTATTAGAATTTTTAAAATAGGGTTGATTGGTCTCCTATTCTGGTAAAGGACCATTCGTTTATTTTTTGGGATTAATTTATGAATTCTCGCGTTTGGTACGTTTGCTATGCTTGGATGATTCCAGCGAGTGTGATACGATTCTTGCGTGATTGGTTGCTTCGGATGGTAAGGCAGGCCATCATCGAGGTAGGGATTTCTATACCTCTTGCGTTATATTGTATCGTACCCCGTTTTCAAAATAATTATTTTGTGGAATACCACACTTGAAAAATGACGGGGACTGTTCGACAGCACGTCAGTTTTTTATTAGTAGTATGTTTTTCACGTTTAATTCCGTACATGGTTTGAAATTTATTGTGCCTATGTTGAGGGATGGATCCATTATCCCCTTTAAAACCTTCTGCTGCATGAGGGTTGATTGTTTGACGTGCGATAACAGATCGGGGCATTGGTGACGTGTCCTCAGGTCGAAAGCCCTGAAAGTCGTAAACAGTATGGGAGGGTGATGACGCCTCCTAGGGTCGAAAACCCCTAAACCGGGCCAGGGTTTTGTCCCACGGATCAGACGGTTGTCAATCGCTAAGACTTAGTTAACCTAAGTACCAATTCCATTTGACGGGTGGACGGCCGAATTTACTCATCGGCAACCCTCGTTCATTTGGAGCCTCTAGGTATCTTAGCTGTTAAATAAGTCCACATATAGCCAGCAACTGTATCCATTATATTTGATCGTACGACGCGTTAGATCTACCGACCACCGTCATTTATACTTCCTCCTGCCTCATAAGGTGTTGTCGCTGACGGGTGACCACCTTTTCTCTGTTGAGTGGCGGGTGAGTCCTTGAGTGACCACCCGTTTTCACTGATGACGTTTTCAGATTGGAACACGATGATGACCTATTTTACGAGGTATAGCTATCTATGTATGCAGCGAGTTTTTTTTTCGACAAAAGCCACATCGATGGTCTTGGGCCAGATTTATAATATGATAAGAGATTTCAAATTAAAATCCATGTACGGTAAAATGAGAAACATAACCCTGATTTCGAAAATATAGAAAAACCAGTTTTGCATGAGGTGCATCTAGTATAACTATACTTTACTGAGTTAGTCACTCATCCCAAACGACTCCTCCCCCAAAACTTCAGGTAAAGGCAAGAGCAGCTTAGGATTAGGAGCTGAAGTGTTTTGTTATTTGCATTTTAGCTGTTTATCGTTACTTGGTGAGGATATTTACATTTGGTCTGTAAACCTTAAACACAGTTGGTTTTGGATTTGTTGCACAGTACTTGGATTTCACTTTAATTTATGCACCGTTATTTTCTCATGATCCCTACTCGGACCTAGGCCCATATCATCTTGGGCCGAATTAAATATTTATAAGTCTTCTGCTAAAACACACACCTTGGGCTGGTTGATTGGGTTCTCTACGAGGATCGGGTCGCCTGACCCGGCGGTTCTGTTAGGCCCATCTCCGGGTCTGACACATATTAAAACCAATAAATATGCTAAGTGTTGATAAAGAAGCAATGGTGGAAAAATGTGCAAAGGACAACAAAAATGAAAGAATTCGTTATTCTAAATGGGCCAACTAGAAGGACAAAAGTTATAAAGTTGAAGATTGAGTCTAGATATTTTGCACACCAACATTAATATAAAGATTTGGTCTAAATAAAGATTCTAAATGGACATGTGATCTTCATACAAATTAAAATAGGTATCTTAGGCTTTCCATAGACACCAAGATCTCAAGATTCGGAGGAGATACGATCATTCAAACAGTTTCTCCTCCCGAATTCGGCCAAGATTCAGCTCTTATTTAGGTAGCCAACATACCGCTTCCAAGTTTCCTATTTTTCCTAATTTTATTTATTAAGTTTCCAAACTCTTTTTGTTAAATTTTAAGCTTCCAAATCACTTGGATTCGGAATAATATATTTTTATGATTATTTTCTATTATTTTAGGGATATTTCCTAATTTATTTAGGTATGTTTCTAGCTTATTTAAACACAAACTTGTATTTTTTTTTTTTGAGAGGATGAAGATACACAATTTTTTAGGGTTCTTGTGATAATTTTTTCTTTAGTTTTTTTTTTGTGAAGAACTAGATCTTCTTCAAACTTAAACTTAAAGATTAAATTGATAACTTTGGTTCTAACCAACAAATTTGGCTAGGGTCAAATTCCTCAATTTGATAATTTTGGTTCTTATCTCTTTATAATAATGGGACAAGCTCTTATACTTTTTTCAAGGGTGATCCTCATTCTAGTTTCCGCATTGTTTGAAGGGTGTCAAATTTGATATACATGTGGTTCTCTCATCATTTGGTATCAGAGCAAAGGATCTGAGATTCAAATTTCTATCTTTGTTATTTTGTTTCCTTCTTATTCTTCGTGTTTTCTTGTTGTTCTTTTTGTTGCTTGTTTTCCTTTTCTTCTTCTAGTTCTTGTTCTTGCAATACAAAAAAAAAAAGTAGAAAGATTTGTACTTCTAGCGAAAGGCATACTATAGAAAAAAAAATGAAGAAAGTTCCAACTTTCTTGTGAAAGCCAAAAGAAGAGTTTATAAAAAAATCTTTTTACAAAAGTCATTCTTTTTTTTTGGTGCAAAATTTCAAGTTTGTTCTTCTTGCAAAATTTAAAATCAAATAAATTTATCCATAAAATTTCATGCATCATTGTTGCTAACCTTTGATTATTGAATCTTTTATTATTTTTTAGCATAAATCCTATATTATTCTTGGTAATTTCAAGATTGTATCAACCTTTGATTTGTGCATATTCTTTCCTTATTTGATATCTTTCCTTAAAGCTTCTTAAATTGATTTCTTTCCTTAATAGTCTCCTTTCTAAAGTCTTAACTTCCCATAATCGTTAACTTTCCAAAACTGGTTCTTTTCTTATTTGTTTTCTTTCCTTAGTTGTTTTCTTTCCTAACTTGTTTCTTTCCACAATTTCTATCTTTCCTAATTTATTCTCTTTTCTTAGTTGTTTTCTTTCCAAAATTATTTCTTCCTATAATTGTTATCTTTCCTAATTTGTTCTCTTCCTTAGTTGTTTTCTTTCATAAATTATTTCTTTCCACAATTATTTTCTTTCCTAATTTGTTTGCTTTCCTAAGTTGTTTACTGTCTAAATTGTTTCTTTCCATAATTGTTATATTTCCCAATTTGTTTTCTTTCCTTAGTTGTTCTTTTCATAAATTTTTTTTCTTTCTTTAATCATTAATCTTCTTCAATTGTTGAGAACCTTTTGAATAACTATCAAATTCTCTTAAAACGAAAAAAAAAGTCATTGATTCTACTTTTCTTGGAGATTGAAATCGTTGGTTTGAAAAGTTTGACCTTACTTGTTATTTTACTTGTTGAATTTTTCATTGATCAAAGTTCTAAATAAAGAGCTAAAAGAGAAACTTGAGAGGTAAAATACCACAGGGTGAGATTAGTATAGAAAAAACCAAGATTTTGAGTGAAACACGAGTGGAGAGTCATTGATTTGAGTGTAAACACGTGAGGCAGTGTGTGAAGTCCATTCTTTCTTATTTTGCAACAACAAAACAAAATCATGAGTAATGAAGGTGAACCTTGTAACTTTAATCCAAAGTTCTATATGAAGGTCATCCAAGATCAAATAAAGGTCTTGAACATGAGATTGGATAACATAGAGTCTCCTTCTAGAAGTAATGCGCGGAGAAGTAAAGCACACATGCAAGAAGAGTGTGAAGAGTACAAATATGGAGATGAAAGTTTCAAAAGGGAAAGAGGTGCTAAAGCAAACCATGAAGATGGAGATCTCAACAACATCAAGATGATGATTCCTCCTTTCCAAGGTAAGAGTGATCCCGAATTATATTTGGAAAGAGAAAAAAAATTGAGCAAGTTTTTTATTGTCATAATTACACCAAGGAGAAAAAGGTTAAATTAGCCTCAATGGAATTCACAGATTATGAAAGTGTTTGGTGGACACAATTGGTAAGAAACCGAAAGAGGTATGGTGAAAGATCTATACTAACATAGGAAGATATGAAGGTAATTATGATTAAAGATTTATTTCTAACAATTATTATAGAGATCTGTATAGGAAATTGCAAGGTTTGACTCAAGGTTGTAAGAGTGTGGAGGAATACTATAAAGAGATGGAAATGGCAAAGTTTGACTCAAGGCTGTAAGAGTGTGGAGGAATACTATAAAGAGATGGAAATGGCCATGATTAGGGCTAAACTGTAGGAAGACATTAAGGTTACAATGGCATGGTTTATTGGTGGGCTAAATAGAGGGATATTAGACATTATGGATTTGCAACACTATGTGGATCTAGAGGAGTTGTTACACAAGGACATAAAGATCGAGAGATAATTGAAGTCAAAGGGAAATTCAAAGTTTGGATCAATCTTTAGCTCATCATGGAAGTCTTATTGGAAGAATGATAAAATAACTTCAAATCCAAAGGAGGAGATCAAAGGAAAGACAATGACTTCAAACTCTAACCCTATTAAAGGTAAGACCAAAACTTCTACACCTATTAAGTCTCGAGAGGTTAAATATTTTAGATGTCAAGGTTTTGGTCATATTGCTTCTAATTGTCCGAATAAAAGAGCTATGATTATTTTGGAAAATGGTGATATAAAGACTGTTAGTTCATGTGATAATGAAATGTCGCCTTTAGAAGATTATAGCGATGTATATGTGGAAGAACCCTTGAGGGGTGAACTATTGGTTACTAGAAGAGCACTCAACATTCACTCTAAAGAAAATGGCAATGCGGTGCAAATAGAGCAGATTTTTCATACTAGATGCCATATGAAAAATAAGGTATATAGTTTGATTATTGATAGTGGAAGTTGCACTAATGTTGCTTGTACTTTGTTGGTAGAAAAGTTGTGCCTAGAAACCGAGAAGCATCCAAGGTTGTACAAACTATAATGGTTAAGTGATTGTGGAGAGGTAAAAGTGACTAAACAAGTTAAGGTTGCACTCTCAATTGGTAAGTATAAAGATGAAGTTCTTTGTGACGTGGTACCTATGCAAGCAACATACATTCTTTTGGGAAGACCTTGACAATTCGATAAAAAAGTCAAACACAATGGAGTTAATAATGAGTACTCCTTTATTCACGATGGAAGGACAGTAATCCTAACACCACTTAAACCATGGGAGGCTAATGAGGACCAAGAGAGAATAGTAAAAGAATTCAAAAAGAGAGAAAAGTCAATGAGTGAAAAAGAAAAGAAAAAGGAGTGAGTGAAAAAGAAAGAGAGGAAAAAGAGAGAAAAATCGAAAGTGAGTGGAATAAAAAGGCAAATGAGAGTGAGAGGGAAAAACAAAAAGAGAAGAGTGGAATAGCAAGGAAAGGGAGGTGAAAAGTGTGATTTTGGCAAGACAACAAGTACTTGTACTTTTGTACAGGAATTTGAAGATGTATTTCATAAAGAGTTGTCAAAGGGATTACCTCCTTAAAGGGGGATTGAATATCAAATTGATTTCATACCGGGAGCTCTAATTCAACAATCAACTGGCATATTGTGCTAATCCAGAAGAAACTAAGGAGATTCAAAAGCAAGTGGATGAACTAATGGATAAGGGATTTGTGAGGGAGAGCTTTAGTCCATGTTTGATTCCCGTAATCTTGGTTCCAAAGAAGGATTGAACTTGGTGAATGTGTGTGGATTGTTGAACTATCAACAAAATTACGATAAAGTATTGACACCTTGTTCCTAAATTGGATGATATGCTTGATGAATTACATGGTGCATGTTTATTTTCAAATTTTGATTTAAAGAATGGATATTACCAAATTTGCATGAAAGAAGGTGATGAGTGGAAAACCACTTTTAAAACTAAGATGGTCTTTATGAGTGGTTAGTAATGCCATTTGGTTTATCTAATACGCCAAGTACTTTTAAGAGGTTAATGAATCATGTGCTTAGATCTTTTATTGGGAAGTTTGTTGTTGTATACTTTGATGATATTTTGGTTTATAGCAAAACTGTGGAAGCACATGTTGAACACTTGAATTTAGTTTTCATTGCTTTAAGAGAGAATCAATTGTATGCTAATTTGAAGAAGTGCATATTGTGCATGGAATTGGTAGTGTTTCTTGGTTTTGTAGTTAGTTCAAGTTGAGTTTTGGTTGATGAGGAAAAGGTGAAAGCAATAAGAGATTGGCTGAAGCCTAAAAATGCCAATGAGGTAAGAAGTTTTCATGGATTAGCAAGTTTTTATGGAAGATTTGTTAAAGATTTTAGTACCATTGTAGCTCCTTTGAATGAACTTGTTAAAAAGAATGTAGAACTGAAATGAATCAATGTGCGTGAGAATGCAATCTACTAAAGGATAAACTACCCAATACACCATTACTTATTTTGCCTAATTTTGACAAAGTTTTTGAAATCGAGTATGATGCATCAGGAAAAGGAATTGGTGAAGTTTTGATGCAGGATTCTAAGCCTATTGCTTACTTTAGCAAAAAGCTTAAAGGTGCGGCATTGAACTACCTATGACAATGAGTTGTATGCCTTAGTTTGAACTTTACAAACGTGGCAGCAATACTTGTGGTAAAAAGAATTTATCATTCACTTCGATCATGAAAGTTTGAAGTACTTGATGTAACATCCCTATTTCCATTTGGCTTTCCAATAAAATTTTTCTTTTTAAACTTATTCAAAAATGCGTGAAGGGAAATATTAGAGTTAATAAACACAATATTAAAACATGTAATCGTACTTTAAAACAACATTGTCAACATATTTTAAAATCAAATTGTTTAAAACACTTAAAACAATCTATTTAAAGTCTTTGGAACCATTTAAAAATTCTTATTCAATTCATGAGCCATAACCCCCAAGGTCATCACGCGCCTGATAACACAAGCACTTGTCGATTCATACTTCCTCCACGTACACGTCATTAGGATCACAATCATTGCCTACATCATAAGAGAAATAATGTGCCTAAAGCCCATTAAGAGATATAATGAAATGCAAGAATGTTTATGCTAACTCCATGCACATGTCTTTCATGTCAAAAGAGAACCTATCCCTCCTGTTCTTTAATCAAAGTCTCACTATAATCCAGAACATTGAAGATTCTCCATGGAAGAGAATATATACATCCTCAGGATCTAACCTGAGCAAAACCTTCACTTAATCCCTACATGGGAAGAGATACATTGTCTCGTAGTTCTCTCAAGCAAATCCGTTACTAAACTCCCCAATCTCCAACGTCTATTTACATATATTAGATTCATTTTAATCCCATGCAATGCATGAATATGCAATCCTATCAAACATGTCTACTCATGTTGCATGTCATGAATATGCATCATACAACAGTTCATACTATACTTTAAGAAAACAATACAGTTTATTCAACCAACTATCAAAGCAAGAATCACAAGATTTATCGATAAACAGATATCGACAGAACATAACATAGAATTATCCAACTCTTGTGATGTAGCCTTTTTCAGGAAAAACGCATGCAAATCTCTTACCTTTCTCTTTGTTAAAATCCTTCCCTTCCTAAACTCTTCACGCTCACTGCACAGCAGCAGCAACTTCTTCAGAGAAACCAGAAAACTCAAAAAACGTAGATTGTTTTGAGAGAAAACCAAAGAGTTCCTTTTTGTTTTCTTTCTAACGAATTCTCTCCTCTATATGCTAAATAACCTTCAGAGAAAGCCAATGAGGAACAACTCATTGATTTCCAAATGTCCCCTTAAATTTCCAGACAACGATTAACAAATTTCTGAGTGACTGTCTCTATTCCGATTGATCACAAATCCTTGCAATCATGGCCACAATCGACCACAATCTTCTTATGATCAAGCGCAAATTTGACTTTTCAAAATTACCAGTCGATCATCGCCTTAGAAGACGATCGACCACTGCCAAATTCAACACAATCTATAATATTTTCCCTTTGGAACTGGTGATCACCATCGTTCAGCTGATCGACCGCTTCCAATCTTGCTGCTCACTATAATATTTCTTCCATGAAGGAGATCGACATCTCATACAGTGATCGACCGCCCACTCCAAAATTTCTTATTTTCTAATATAATAATCATCCTCTTACTTACTCTTCCAACACTTAAACAAATTACACCTCCATAAGTCCAATATATCTGTAAAAATTAGCAATATTATTATTCTCAATGATATTAACGACTCAAAATTACAATTTCACTATGACCAAACAATACATTAGAGTTTTACATATAGTTGAATTTTTTGGGTATTACACCTGAAGTCGCAAGGAAAGTTACACAATAGGCATGCAAAGTGGATAGAGTTCATTGAAAATTTTCCATATGTGATCAATTATAAACAAGGTAAAGAAAATCTCCTAACCGATGCGTTATCCCGAAGGTATATGTCAGGATCAAGCGCTTACCACTACACCAAAAGCTATAGCTGATAGCGAAAGTGCAACTTTATTTCCTTATTTTGCGCAGCAGCTAGCGCCACGTCATGAACGCCTGCAGGCAGGTAGGATGCTAGCCAGCCGCAACTGCCAACAATCCCCCCTCCCCCAACCACCTGCCAGCCTCAACTATGTAGCATGTCTTCGATGGGATTCAAACCCGTGACCTATTCTGATACCACATGTCAGGATCAAGCGCTTACCACTACGCCAAAAGCTATAGTTAATAGTGAAGGCGCAACTTTATTTGCTTATTTTGCGTAGTAGCCAGTGCCACGTCACGAATGCCTGCAGGTAAACAAGACGTTGGCCAGTCGCAACTGCCAACAATATGTACTTTTAAATCCCTTACAATCTAAATTGCTTGGTTTTGAATTCATTAAGGAATTATATGAAGTAGATTAAAAATTTGGTCAAGTTTGGAAATCTTGTGATAAAGTTGCATTTAATTATTATTACAGTCGCGATGGATACTTGTTTAGAAAAAAATAAGTTTTGTATTTCTAAGTGTTCATTGAGAGAGTTACTTGTTAGAGAGACTCATGGACGTGGATTAATAGGTCACTTTGGAATGAAGAAAACTTTAGATGTATTATGTGAGCATTTCTATTGGCCTAAAATGAGGGTTGATGTGCAATTAACTTGTGACAAGTGTATTGAGTGTAGGAAAGCTAAATCAAAGTTAAAACCACATGGACATTATATTCCTTTACCTATACCTAGCCAACCTTGGATTGATGTTTCTATGGATTTTATTTTAGGGTTGTCGAACACTCTAAGTGGTAAGGATAGTATTTTTGTTGTTGTTGATAAGTTTAGCAAAATGACACACTTTATTGCATGTTCAAAAACTAATAATGCTACACATATTGTGGATTTATTTTTTAGAGAAATTGTGTGGTTACATGGATTACCTAGAACTATTGTGAGTGATCGAGATGTTAAATTTTTGAGTCACTTTTGGAGAACTTTTTAGAATAGACTAGTTACAAAACTTTTATTCTCCACCGTAGCTCACCCTCAAACAGATGGACAAACCGAGGTGGTTAATAAGACACTTTCTACCTTGTTATGAGCTATTATTTCTAAAAACTTAAATAGTGGGAGAAGTGTTTATAGCATATTGAGTTTGCATATAATAGGGTTGTTCATTCTACTACATCTTACTCACCATTTGAAATTGTTTACAACTTTAATCCTTCAACTGTGTTAGACATTTTTCTTTTACCTACTAATGAGTTTGCTAATCCTGATGGAAAGAAAAAGGTTGAATTTGTTAGGGACTTACATGCAAAGGTAAGGGAGAACGTTGAGAAAAGAATGAACATTATGCAAGGCAAGCAAACAAAGGTCGAATGAGAGTTATCTTTGAGCTCATGGATTGGGTGTCGATTCACTTAAGGAAAGAAAGATTTGCCAATCAATGAAAGAACAAGTTGCAACCTCGAGGAGACGGTCCCTTCCAAGTCTTGGAGCGCATCAAGGACAATGTTTATAAAATTGACCTACCTAGTGAACATGGTTGTAACACCCCGATATTTTTAAAGTTGGATAATTATCGAGGTATTATCGAGGATGTTCTAGAGGGTTAAGTTAGGTGTAATTCCGCTAACATTTCCCTCATATACGCGATGTAATTGAGATGTTGGAGTTATGAGGACATTACATGGCGTATCTATACATGTCATCTCATGACATGTATTATGGAAAAAATGTTATGGGATAGGAGTTAAGTGGGAAAAGGGTGAGAAAGGCGGTCCAGGGCATTTTTAAACGCCTGCAGACGCATTAGGTCGTCTGCAAATGCATTGCATTACGTCCTCGATGCTTGGGATGAGTCAAGGGACGCGAGGTATCGTCTTAACTTCACTATGCTATGAAGTTTCGGACCAGGGTCTGGACAATGCGGACGAGGGGAGTAGCATCTGCATCGAATTTGTTCTGAATCTAGACAGTTTCGGACGCTATGCGGACGAGTAGTGATATCATCCGATTTTCCTCTGTCCGATTTTAGAACACTTTCGGACGACACATGGACGCCACATGCAGACGTAATATGGCATCTGAAACCCACCTACGGACGGTACGGACAAGACGGGGACGCGTTCTCCCGTCCGAAGCCCCATTTAGCCTGCAATATTTAGCCTGCGATATTTAGCCTTGCGGATGAGTGCAGACGAGACCTATGCCTCCGAAATAGCCCAGACCTACGAATAAAATAAGAAGAAAATCGAAGGAAATCGACAGAAATCCGACAGGAAGCAACTCCCCCCAACCGGGGAGATGAAAATCGTCCCCTCTACGCCATAGCTAACCATCCTCCTCCTCCCCTATGATCATCATAGTGTCTCCCTCTCCCTTCCAGTTAATATCTCTCTCCCTGCCTTTCAGTCTTCCTTTTCTACGAGAAGCTCTCCTTCCCTACGTGAAACGTCTCTTTCTGTGGGTGGAGAGTTAAGTGTGTGAGTCTGTGATTTGAAAGAGTGGTAAGTTGGAAGAGTGAGCTCAGAGGAGTGAGCTACGTGAGTGGGTGAAGTTAGAGCTTGGTGGTGAGCTGCTCCCTACCACCATGAACCGTGAGTGGAAGTTGGAGTATTGTCCTTGAATTTTGTCTTCAAATTAGTAAGGAAAATGAGGTGTTTTGGCCATTGAGGCCCTACACCACAAGTATGGGTGTGTGTGTGTTATGATTGTGATTAGTTGCTGTAGTGTAAAGATTATAGTGTTGAATATGTGATGTTCCTTTCATTATTGAGCTTTTTTTAGTGCCTATTGTGTGATATAAATGCTTAGTTGGATGAATAGATAAGGTGTTGAAGGAATGATGAAAGTTAAGGTCTAAAGATGATGGATGTTAACTGACGGATGAGAAATGCTTAGCGTTTAGTTAGCATAAAAGGGTAAGTAGGTTGATTGTCTTGAAATGCTTATTGTTAGTAAGAAGTAGTGTTAGTTAGAGGATGGTTTCCCTAAATAAATTCCTGTATATGTGCTTGATATGTGTTGTAATGTTTAGTTAAGTGTTGTGGTGTTTTTTTGTTGTTGTAGATATGCATTGTTTCAATTTTTAGTAAGATAAATGTGTAGTAAACAAAGAGAAATAATGAATGCTAAAGTTTGAGGGTGAAGAACGTTCAAATGTATGAAAAGAAGAATGTTCAATGCATAGTTTCGTGCTATTGGAAGTCCATAATATTCTTTGTTACTTCCTTTGTGTAGTCATGGGTTTCCCTGCTAGATGAATTGTTTTATGATGATTCTCCTTATTGTTTGTATGTTGTAAATTGTAAAATGCTTAGATAGTAAGATGATGATTGAAATAGAAGCATAGTAAGTAAAAGATTTTGCAAAGTAAAGTCTGAAAATGAGATATGTGTAGTTGCTATATTAATTTCCTAAGCATGATTAGTTAACTGTCAAATCAATTGGGAAAGCATGTTGGATAGATGTGAAATATTAGATATAAACTAATTAAACTTGAGCGTGCAATTAATGAGGTTATACATGTCATGTTAACTAGTTGATAATTAATAATGAACACTTGAGTATGATAATCACTTAGTAAGTAAGCATAGTAAGCATGATTAATTGATTTACTTGACCGAATATGACCGAATGAGCATGTACACTAACAAAGATAATTAGTAACTTGAACATGTTAATGGTCTAGTGTGAGAAAATTAAAGTAATTGCTGGAGCATGTAATCAACCAAGTAAAGCAGACTAATCGCCTAGGAATCACTATAGGAAGTATGTAAACGGACTAGGTAATTAACTAGAAGAATTAGCGAGTTGATTAGTAATATTATGTTTAGCAATTCAAGCATGCCTTTCTTATTTAATTTCATGTACTCTGCTCTATTGGAAGTGTTATTAAATTATTGGTCGTTTACGTTTCCATGCACTTTACATTCCTGTAATTTCAATTACAGTTATCTCTTTGATGCGCATTTTAATTTCTATGAATGTTATGTTAGAAGCATCATGCATCATGATAGGTTGAGAATGTATAAGCATGCATCATGATAATAGAAATGAATAAGGAGTGCCACAGGATGGTATGCAAGCATGCATGAGTGAGAGAAAAAAGGTTTAGAAAAAGGTAAAGAAAAAAAACGGAATTGGGAGTGAATGGGTAGCAGATTTATTCTGCGATCTAGGCATAGCCCCTCCCTGATAGGGTACGGGAGTTCTAGATGCGAGGAAAAAGGCTAGGTTCAACCACTAGGCCATTGCAAGAGAAAACCTCCCAATTCCAGCTCGAGATACTAGTACAGAAGAAAGGAAGAATAGAATGATAGAATAATGGACCCCAAGGGATCAATAGAATAATGGACCCCAAGGGATCAAAGTAAGAAGACTTAAAGTAAAGAAAGTGATGAATGAATGGACTAATGAAAGGATTGGTTTGGACGGCCCTCATTCCATAATGGACTAAAGAGTGACATTCATGTAGCGATAGTTTATTTTATGTATGTGCATCTCCTTTAATGTTATGTTGTGAAGCATCATGCACCATGTTAATAGAAAGCATAGGAAGTGTCACCTCGGTGGTGGTACGAATGCATAAGTGAATTAAAATGTTAAGAAAGAAAAAAAGAAAAGGGATTGGGAGTGAATGGGTAATAGATGTAGTCTACAATCTAGGCGGAGCCCCTCCCTCATAGGGTACGGGAGTTCTGGATTGCAAGAAAAAGGTTATATCCGAGCACTATGCCATTGCACGAGAAAAACCTCCTAATTCTAGCTCGAAGTACGAGTAACGACTTAATGTAAAGTAATAAACGGATTAATGATGAAATAAACGGATTGGTTTGGGCGGCCCCCATCCCAAAATGGGCTAAAGAGAGGCGTAGCATGCATTGCATTTCCCTTTTTCCTTACTAAGCCTTCGGGCTTACAGTTGCTTGTAGTGTAGATGTAGGTACTGTATGTAGAGTAAACATATGGACTAGAAGTAGAAAAGATGAACAAAGACAAATAAACCATAAGAAGCAGTGGATGGTGGATTTGCACGTGCGAGAGAATTCGTGGTTGGCCAAGCATATGAAAATGGGTAAAAGAGAAACCGTTTGAATTAAGTTAAGTTTTAAACGTTGTAACTACATCGAGCAATAAATTGTATAAAGATAGTTTTTCAATGGTTTAGTATTTAGTTCTTACGTTTCCGCAAAGCTTTAAATGAAATGATTTTCATAACGCTTCTGCTATGCTTTATAAAATGATGATTTTAATTAATTATGCTTCCGCATAGTTTTATTAACAGGATTTTATAACGAGTTTTACGCACAGTTGGTAGCGATCTGGACTTAGGCGCTCTCTAATTTGGTTTCAAAAAGGAAATTTCAAATTTTCAAGCATTTTCGAGGATTTAAGAAAATTCGGGTCCTTACAATGGTAATATAAGTGCCAATTTTAATGTTAGTGACTTATCTTTGTATGATGCAGGAGATTCGAGGACGAATCTTTTCAAGGAGGGAGAGAATGATGCAAATCAAAGTGCAACCAAGTTCAAGCCCAAAGACAATGATCCACTGTGATGCACCACAAGGCCTGGTTTCCAATGCCCGGGCCAAAGAGATCACTAACCTCTCTTTCACTCCTTATATTGTAGGTCAAGAGGCACTTAAGGGATTTGAAGAGAAGTCTAACCGTGAAGATAAGGAGAGGCCAAAACATCTCCTCACTTGGTGTGCCCTTTTGCACACCCAGTTTACAAGTACACCCAAGGCTAACCAGGAAGACCATATTGTCGAGGCCTAAGGAGGATCACAAGTTGAAGATATGTTCCTCCAGCACTATGCCATGTTTAGCCACTTTATATTTTACTAAAATATTAGTATTTGAATTTATTTTGGTTGTTATGTTGGATGTTTGAAATTTTGGATAATTAGTGTGCTCGGCTAGTGTGTTAGTTGAGCACTCATGCTGAATTTTTCCCTCTTAAGGGTAATTTTGTAATTGTGATTTTAGGGCAACTCTTAAGGAAGCATTTAAGCTTCCTTAAGGTTGTCTTAAGAGGCTAATTTTGAATTTAATCAGCACCTTCAGCTCATTTGGGAGTTTCTCTCGAAGCCCCTCGGTTTACATCTTCTAAGGTTTCGCCCAAATTTGTAATCCACAAATTGCCTCACTCATGTTCATAGCTTGACCTTGGAGTGAGGCTCTTATAATATATTCTCCTTCATCTCTTCCAGGGGTGATTTCCAGTGTGAGGATTTAGAAGGCCAGCATTGAAGCAAGGTGGAGAGGTTTCTTGGACCAAAAATCCATTGAAGTCAATATTGCCGGTTTAGGCAATCTTGGATCAACTTGTAGGTTTGAACATTTTTCTTTAATTTGTGTTGTGAACTGGATTCTGGAAATTTGGGATTTTTTTTTACTAGATTAAAGCACAGTGTGTGAAATTTGGTGTTAATTGGACGCGGGTCAAAGATATAACGACCCGAATTTTATTTTCTTTAAAAATATCATGAAATTTAAAACTTTTCTTTTTATAAAAACATTATAAGATTTTCTTTTCATAAACCAAATCATTAAAATTCTTTACTTAAAATCTTTTTATAAATTGCAGTGGAAGTAATAAAATTCTTTTCGTTTATAATTAAATACCTTGAATTATTAAAACGATAATTACTTTTTAGAAAATACAGCGGAAAACTTATTAGTTAAACAAAATATTTAAAGTAATTATATTACAAAACCTTTTTTAATTTGTTTCCATTTAACTTCTTTTAACCTAGCCAGCCACAAGTCTCGCGCGTGCAAATCTTTCATTAATTGTTTCAAATATGTTCTCATATGTATACCTATATCACTAGGAAAACAATAAGTCTAACGCTTAGCAAGAAATATGATGAAATGCAAGGCTCATGCTCATGCATGCTCATGAAATGCGTTACATAAAAGAACCTATCTTTTCTGGTATACCGAGAGAAATGATACATCCTATGGTCATATGGCTTAACCGTCACTCCGACGAGAAGATACATCCATTAGGGGTGTCACCACATAGCGTCACCATTCTATTTTGTTTAAGACGTTGGGAATTTTCGTACAAGAGAAGAGGATACATCCTATGGTCCATGTGGCTTAATCGTCACTCGCTCCCTACGTGGGAGGGGATACATCCATTAGAGGTGTCACCACCAATGAACCGTCACCAAATCTCTCAAACCCCCACACGCCTATTTATATTTATTATGCATGTTATGCAATATGTCAACAATTTCATAAGCCCTAAGCGTGATGCATGTATGTTATGCAATATATAGTTCACAACAACGTACAAAGTATACCAAATAAAGCATAATAATCAAAACAGTGGTATATCACAACATGCTTGAGCTTAAACAATTCATTCTATCCTTTTTACATCTTTTTCTATAATATATGGGGAACAATCAAGAGCACTATCAAATTAAACTAACTTTGTTAACCGAGATCAAGTAATTTAACAGGGAACAATATATCAATTAACAAGGAGAAATCTCTGGATTCAGAAAAACATTCACCCCATCATAGTAAGAATCTTCCAAGCCTAAAGTACTAATGCAACCAAACAACATGATAATGCTTTAATCCACCTCTACATTATCCATTTCTTCACAGTTAACAACCCATCGAGTTATATTTAATTATAAATTAAGACCAATGATAACACAATACTCACAAAGAGGCAGTAAGAGGAAAATACTTCATATAAAATTTGTGGCAGCCCTTAACTAACTAAATGACATGTAGAATCACAATCATTAATAATTTAATAACCATCCCCTAGCATCACCTCCAACTCAAAGAGCAGTAGCCAAAATCGTCTAACCCAACAGTTTAGAATTCTCAGCAAATATTCCACAATTATAGTGAGCTAGTTTCTCCATCAATATGAATAATCAGTAGTTAACAATCCAACTATCAAGGGCATATTGACGTACAACAATAATGGGCAAGTTTCGAGTATTTCATGCTGTATACATCAGTTTTCATCCAACCAAAATCAACGTTTAATTAACAGCATGATGTTAACCCACAGTAGGAAGTTCAAGCAACAATCTATACTTTGCAATAACAACCAAAGCAAAAGAGTTTGTAACAATCAAAATCTGTGACGTAGGACCTCCTCTGGCCACTACAACCATTTCTTACCTCTTTGAGAATGCTCTGCAGAACTCCTCTCCTTGCTCTCCAACAACAGCGCACGGTTCCTTCATGGCAACCCAAGCCAGCAACAATAATAGTTCACTCAGGTCACAGCAAAAGACTCAAATTGTAAATCTCTTCCCCTGCCTTCCACTCACACTCCAGCTCCCACACAACTTCTCCTCTGTTAATTTCAATCACACCCGAAAGCACCAGCAGAACAAACCTCCCATCTCTTCTTAAATCACTCTCCGTCTATTGTCCTTAACTCAACACTTTCTTTTTCATTTAATCCTCCACGGTCAAAGAAGAAAAGGACGAGACAGTGGAAGAATGAGTGGAAGACAATTACCTAAAAGCTCTAACTGCTGCCATTTTCTTCCCAACAAGCACTCGCTCTCCCCATTTCTCCAATCTTTTCTCTGTCATTTATTTATTCCTAGTCGAAGACCCGAAAGAAAAGGAGACAAACCACAACAAGAAAAGCCCCTCTTTTACTCTCTCTCTCTCTACGATTTATCGTCACAATTTCCAACTCACTCTCTCTTCACGCAATCTCCCACTCTTTCCAACTTACTTTCTTTCTTTTCACTCTCTCTCTCTTACACATTTTTCCACTCCTTCCAACTCACTCTCTCTCTTCACACATCCTCCCACTCTTTCCAACTCACTTTCTTTCTTTTCATCACTCTCTCTTATACATTCTCCCACTCTTTCCAACTCACTTTCTTTCTTTTCTCTCTCTCTCTCACATTCTCCCACTCTTTCCAACTCACTCTCTCCTCACGTGCCTGCCGTTATAACCAATAATTTCACCTTTCTTTTTGTTAAACAATAACTTCCCTCCATTAACTTAATAAATTCCCTCCACTAACTTAATAATTGTCAAACAATAATCCACAATCCACTCTAGAACTCTCCATCTCTCTTTGTAAAATGGTCGCGGGCCCTTTTTCTTCTCCTTCTCCCATTTCTTCTCGATTTTCCCTTATTTAAATCCCCCTTTTCCATTTCAATTTTTCCCTTATTTAAATCATCCCTCCACTTAAATTTAATTTAATTTATTTAATCAATCAATATATATGTGTGTTTAATATACAATATATTGATAGACCCACATTCAACTCCTGACTTATTTCAAATATCACTTAACGATGATTACGTGTCTAATTTAAATATTTCAATTATGTTTTTATGTATTAGTTTTCCCGTCAAAAATCAACTTTTCGGTCGAAGAAGCCGACTACACTCTCAACCGCATCATCGACCGATTACCCAAATTTCACCACTATTTTATATTTCGGTTGAACCTCACGACCTCATCTTTGACCAATGACTCAACCGTAAAATGTCCAAATTTGACAGATTCAAAACTTATCAATTTTCAATCGCATACCTCGTCCATAAACTCAACCGCAGTATGACCAAAATGCCAAACAACACCCTGTTCTTCTCCTTTCTCTCTCAACTCCTTTCTTTAATAATTAAATCACTTCCCTAATAAATTATACCTTAATTTCTTAACCAAAAATTCCCACTTAACCCATCCTTAATAGTTTCCAACAATAAATCCTCAATAATTTTTTGAATAATCCAATTAATTTCTCAATTATCTTTACATAATTTTGCTATGGAAAATCCAGGCATTACAATAGATTTTACGCAACTTTCCTTATAGTGTCAGAAACTGTATTTCTTTGCACCCTTTCGGACAGTGTGTTTTCATCCGTATAACTTCCATGTCGTATGATTTTGGGTGTGATTTTTAGTGGAGCCTTTCTTCTCTGTTAGCTTGATGTCCCCTCTAATATTGGTATCAATTGGACATTGAGAGTGAAAGTTATTGAGGATTCATTTTTGGGTGTCGAAACTGTCTTCTTGGTGCCCTTTCGGGCAGATTTTTGCCATCAGCATAACTTCCTTATTTTAACAATTTTGATCTTGATTTTTGGAGGAGTTATTCTACTCTGTTAATTGTGTCTTCCCTTCCAATTTGACATGAATTGGATATTGGGAGCGAAAGTTACAGGGGAAACAACTTGGGTGTTCAATTTTGGAATTAACTGTTAACCCCCTTTCCTCCATTGTTGGACATTGGCACCCTGTAGTGTGTCATTTGGTATCAGAGCACAAGTGCCCTGTTTTTGACTCTGTAAGTTGCTTTATTGTTTCGAAATTAATACAAGGAGTGGAGCCAACAACACTCAAAATAGAGAGACAATTCATGCCACTAGAGAAGACACAAGACATGGCTGAGAATCATCTTCAAAAACAAGTTGATGAAATCCGTGGGATTATGGCCAAACTTCAACAAAGACTTGAAGAGCCTTCCAATGTGAATGTGAGGGGTCCTAGAACCCCTAGGCCAATAAGGAGGATTAGTACTTCCATTGAGTCTAGAGGCCGAGATGTAAGTAGCAATGATGAGGAATTTTTAGAAAGCGATGTGGAGGAGTTGGCTAGCCTGAGAAGAAGATCTTTTGTTAGAGATAATATAAGGCATGTTAAAGTTTATATTCCAACTTTTGAAGGGTGCAATGGTCATGAATTCTTGGATTGGTTAAAAAAGATTGACAAGATCTTTGAATGCTATGACTATACTGAAAAGGTTAAAGTACAAATGGCCACTTTGGAGCTTGCGGGATATGCTAGATTGTGGTGGGAAGATCTCAAAGCTCAAAGAAGAAGGGAATGGTATGAAGATATCCAGAGTTGGAGGACTATGAAATCCCTAATGAAAAAAAGATTTGTCATGACCTGCAAGAGACTGAGATAGAATGGGGAACGACCCGACGCAAAGAACCGAATCGCCCAACCCTTTCACTTAAAACTTTATTAATTATGAGCGGAAGACTTAATATTAGTTATAAGCCAGGGTCCGATAACTTGGACTTAACAGGTCCAATAGTGATATCCAATAATGTAGCAATATAATCTAAAATGAAATAACTATGCAAAAATTTAAAATTAATGATTACAGTTATCCAAATGAAGTATACCTCATAAAATATCTCTCAAGGAAGAATAGTAAAATAAAAATAAAACTTCGCCGGAACTAAACTTGACTTGGCAATTAGAAATTCGACTGATAAAATCATGAAATGAGTCGTTGGGGTGAGTTGACTAAACTCAATAGGGACTATATTTTAGTAAATTTAATTAAAATTATGTTTAAGTATGCATGAATTTAAAACCCACATTTTATAAATTCCTTTCAGAAAAATGTGTACAAAAGGGCATGTGTTTGAAACCACCAACTAATATGTGGTACGTAATTAAAATAAGTCATTGTTATACTAATTAAAAAATCACAGTGAAAATGGAGTCAATCACTGACTTTGGGCATACCATGCCATAGGCATATAACAAAATAAAAGTGATGCTCGGCAATAGCAAAAGACAAATAAATACCATGATCAGGTTTAGGAATTCGAAACCCAAATATACAGTACATGCAGCTATCCTATTACCCATTTTAACAACAACAAACACATTCTAACACGTCGAATGTGGGTGAAATAAAACAAACCCCAAACCAGGTCGATCTAACTCTGTTCACAAGACTAAGTTGATCTAGAAATATAATATGCATGCTTAATTTAAACATGTATAGTGAAAATAAAATATAATACAAAACTTCGAGGGTCATAAAATGGACGCATCGTTTTAATATGAGACAAGTCTCAAAATATTCACTTTATAAAAATTATGCAATGCAGTGCATAAAAATAAATTCCTACCTCGACGTGGCTACTACTGATTTAAAGCCCAATGATTTAGATCCAACAGCCCATGGATTTAACTAAGTAATCAGGTAACTATCCAAAAATAAAGTATAAATTTTTTGGTCATATTTTTATACTTTAAGATTCCAATTTTTTTATGTAAATTTATTCCATGTGATTTGGTAAAGGAATACCCCACAAATCTGGCTCAAAATATAAATAGACAATGACCCAAAATGTGACTTGAAATATAATTTATGTAGGCCCAAAACAGATTTATAATAAGGGTCCAAAACTGTTCTAAATAGACTATTCAAGCCTTGGACCACGGCCCAACCAATGTCTCAGTCTGGCCTAACCACAAAGGCTCCTGCACACTACCCGAACACAGTAGTTCGGGTTTAACAATCTTTCACCACGGACAGTTTCGTCCCGTAACGCGAATGTCACGATTTCATTGGGAGCAACTCTAACTTTGGCGAAGTCTCAACCCGTCGTCCTCCATACCAAAGGCAAAGACTTCGTATCTCGCAACTTAGCATTTGTAGAGTCGCAATTTGGAGTTTCCTTTCTCTAATTCTAACCGAAAGGTTCTTCGAACCCCATTCAGGAATTTGGCCAAATCTCCGAATTCTCCTTGCCAAAATTACCAACTCGTCAATATTGCTAAATTTACAAGCTAGAGTTGAATTTGTAATATCAAACAACAAAGAAAACCAGAGAAATAAAATTTTAGAAGTTTTATCTTGCCGATTGATGATCACCGAGTAACCCTGCACCAGGCCAAACACCAATCTTTTCCAAAATACAACCCAAAATTCAAAAATTTGTCTTGACAATTTGAATTTACAGAGGAAAGGAGGCAACCTACCAATGGCGACTAAGGACCAGGTTGCAAAGTCGATTTCCACTTTGAAAATGGCCTTATTGTTCTGCCCGGTGAGGAGGTTTCTTGATGAGGGAGAGATGAAGATGTAAGATAGGAAGGTCGAGAGGTGAACAATTGAGAGGAGTTGCAAGTAGGGAGAAGAAGGAAGGCTTTGGTTTTTATAGGGAAGAAGAAATATGAGGAAGGAAAGAACTTTGAAACTAATGAAGGTTACTGAATTAATTAAGGAAGAATTAATTTTCCTCAATAAAAAGAACAATTTCCTTACCGTGTTTTACATTCTTCCCCACTTAAGAAATTTCATCCCCAAAATTTAAAACAATTTCAAGAGTACTATTAACTGAACGGGGTACTTAGTCATCGTATCAGATTGAATTTCCCAATTGGCTTCTCTTTCACAAAAATTTCTCCATTGAACTCAAACAAGAGGAAATTTCATGGTGACGTAGAACTATGATCTCATGGCCAAGAATTCTCTCAGGTTCTTCCTCATAAGTCACATCCTCTTGAATAGAAACTTCAGTCCAAGAAATAACATGCGAAGGTTTAGGAATACACTTCCTCAACATAAAACATAGAAGATATTATGAACATAATTTAATAGTCACGGTAACTGCAATCGATAAGTTATTGAGCCAATCCGTTCAATAATTTGAAAATGACTTATATATCTTAGAGCTAACTTTCCTTTCACACCAAAACTACTAATACCTCGATGAGGTCGCACCTTTAATAATACAAAATCATTTGTCTCAAATCCCACCTCCTCCGACGGAGGTGTGCATAATTTTTTGTCGACTCTGAACTAAACTCAGTTGCTTTTTAATCATTTGAACTTTTTCATTTGTCTCATGTATTAAATCAAGCCCGAGAGTAACACGTTCCTCGGTTTCAGCCCAACATAGAGATGATCTACACTGTTTTCCATACAAAGCTTCATATGGCGAAACACCAATACTGATATGATAGCTGTTGTTATCACAAACTCCACTAAGGATAAGTGATTCACTCAACTATCACCGAAATCCAAAATGCAAGATCTCAACATATCCTCAAGAATTCAAATCATACACTCAGACTATTGTACTCAAATAAAGCTCCATGCCCAAAGCTTCTCTAAAGGGATTTCTAAAATTCTGACGTAAATATTGGATCTCTATCAGAAACAATACTCAAGGGGATACGTGAAGATGAATGATGTCTTCGATATACTACTTACTTAACATTGTTAAAGAGAAATTCTGACAAGAATAAAATGTGCAAACTTCATTAATCTATCAACAATTACTCACACAACATCAAATTTCTGCAATGACTTAGGCAAACCGGTCATGAAATCCATGGTAGTATTGTTCTATTTCCACTCAAGTATAATCAAAGGCTGGAACAATCCAACTGGTTTTTGATGCTCAGCCTTAATCATAGACAAGTCAAACACCTCGAAACATACTCAGCTACATCCCATTTCATTCCAATCCACAAATACTGACGCTTCAAGTAATGACACATATTTGTACTGCCAAGATGAATAGCAAATCTAGATTTATGGCTTTCTACTAAAATAGCCTGCCTCAAATCCAAATCATTGGAGACAACTCGATTCTTGAAGAATACAAATCCATCAGAACTAATCTTACAACCATCAAACTGCTCACAAGCTTGAATCTTTTTGAACCTCTTTTAACTCATCATCAAACTTCTGCAAATCTTTCACACATTGCAAAAGTGTAGAGGTCGCTACTAGATTAAAAACTTGAACCGTATGACCATCATCCCAGTACTGTAACTCATAATCCTTAGTAATCAGACATCTCTTCCAATAATTCAAAACAAGACAAGAAAGACATCATTGAGGATAACGACTCAAGGCATGTAACGGCCCGTGTTTTTAAAACCTTTTATTTCTTACATTTTCAGTCATAAAAATTTTTCTTTTTAAAACATTTCAATAAAAATATATCGGAGTAAATTAGCAGAATAATAGCGGGATTGTTTCAAAACATTAATTAATAAAAGTTCATTTATTTTGCAAAATCGTTTAGAAAATTCAGAATTCATTATATTACCAAACATTACCGAAATAAAACCATTATTTGAAACAACCTTTTTATTTTCTTTGAGCCTTAACACATTAGGTCGAATTCGGTTGATAACCCAACACCTCAACCGGCAATGTCTCCTCCTCTACATTAATATCATCAATAAAGTCATCTACATCATGGGTAAAAAAATAAGTCTAACGCTCAATAAGAAATAGAATGTATGCAATGCTTATGCTCATGCTTATGTAGTCATTCTCTAGAAAAAAACCTATCTTTTCTGTCTTTTCATTTTCTTTACATTTCCTTTATGTTTCGTTACCAGAGAAATGATACATCTGTTGGTATGGCTTAACCAACTTCATCCCTACGTGGATGAAGGTTTCCATCAGGGGTGTCACCACTATCGTCACCTAATCTCTACCTTTTCTGACATTGAGGACTAAGAGCAGGGATAAATCTGTTGGTTTGTATAGACTAACCGACTTTATCTCTACATGAGTGGAGGTTTCCATCAGGGGTGTTCCCACTTACGATCGTCACCCTCTCTCCCAAACCCTCACATGCCCATTTATGTGTATTCGTTCATTTCATTTGTCATGCCATGCATATGTCACACTTTTATAAGTCCTATCGTGATGCATGAATGTCAGTTCATATACAGTCCCATAGTTCATAGCAGTATAAAATATATATCGACGAAATTAAGGTAGTTCACTACAATGCTCAACATAAATTCCATATTTATTTTTAACGTTTTATTCATCTTTACGTTTAAGCATTTTCTCTATAATTTCATGCGTTAATTAATTTCAACAATTAATTCAACTATAATTTCAACAATAATTGACATTAATTTAAAAGCATAAAAATCTCGTGATGTTGGGCCTCCACTGGCCACAACATCCTATTTCTTACCTTTAATGAACTTTTCCGCGGTCCTTAGCATGTTTAGCTCTTTATCTTTTTTCTCGTTAATACCTTCAAAATAATTATCATTTATTTATTAATATATTTATCAATTACAAACTTAAACTTTAATACCGTTATTCCTCGTTTATTATTTAATAATTTAATTACTGCTTAACGGTTTCCATTAAATTATTTAATTTTATAGCCAATAAAAAGGTAACCTTAATTTACACATTTTTCCCTTCGCTTATTTTCATCGCTACATTGATTATCATTTTTGTTTACCTCATACAGATGCCCAAAATAATCCAACATACAGAGCATTTTTCAAGTCAACCAACAGAATATAACTTCCGACTCTATCATCCAACTTAATCACTTAACACTCAAAGCCAACATAACAGAGTATTCAATGATTGCTTATTAAACCACAATAGCCAACGACGCAATAGAGAGCAACATGAACCCATCAAAGTCTATCAAGCAGAAATAAAATTAGAGAACCAATCCAGCACAACAGAGCATGATCTCTTTATAATTCCCATCAAAGCAACATATATAACACGTGTATAAAAACTCATTCCTCAAGAGCATAGTTCCTCTAACAATCCACAAGGCTATGTAAAAGGGTAAGGGAATAAAACCCAGTTATAGAGCACAAATCCTCATTTTTGACTTTCAAGCAGTAAGTGATGTACATAACCGCACCCATATCGTAGAACAGACCCCCAATCAAGCAAAGCACAGTTTTAAAAATGCCTATCAGCAGAACATATCCCCCCAAATGAGCAATGTCAAATTGGGCTGCTCCAAATGCAAAAAATAGAGTAGCGACATCATGAGATGTTGGCAGCATTGCAAAGAATGGGGCAGCTAGCAGCCCTTTCAGCAGCCTCTCAAGCAGCCCCTCTAGAAGCCTCTATAGCAACCTCTCCATTGTCCTCTTTAGCAACGAAAGGCATACACCGCTTGTAAGTCATTTACTTTTTACCAAAAGTCCATTATTTACTTCATCTGTATGTGACATAATAATGTGTCTGAAATTTGCAGAACCATTGCCATCAGAGGTGAACCTACTCCTCCTGCTTGCTTGCCAAAGTGTAGGAGATAGATGCGTCGAGTAGATCGCAGCCTCCACCACTTCAAACTGTGCGCATGGTATGTCTTCGATTTGGTTATCTACGTGTCTCTGCACTTATACATGCCTTATTAGTCTGACGATCTCTTGTCAATATTTTTTGTAGTCAGGTGAACTGATGGATCTTTTCAAGAAGTATGTTGCTGGAAATACTCTAAAGAACCTAGAGACGTGCGCAATTCTTTTGGGAAATCTAGTCAATGATGAGTACACCATCATTGAGATCATCTTCCCGTAGCAAGTTAGGACAGCAAACACGGTAAGAATTACGTTATGTTCCATTAAGTAGTTCAGAAAGTGTTATCTTAGTACTCATTTGTGCATTGCGTTCTTTGTATGCAGTGCTATGCGGTGAACGAAGAAGAATACTTCCAAGTTCAAATGGAAAAATCGCTAATGACATTAGGGTGGATTCACGTAAGTAAACATCTCGCTTTTCTAGTTTATCTTTCATGTTGCAATAGTTATAATGCTTGACTTACATTTCAGTCACACCCAAAGCAGTCATGTTTTATATCGTCCATTGACCTGCACACTCACTTCCCTTACCACCAATTGTTGCCTGAAGCAATTTCGATCGTCGTAACACCAACTAACAAAGAGTGGTATATATTTTCCCTTAGTAGATTCATATTTCTTTTCGCTTATGTGTTGATTGTTCTTTTTGCATTTTAGCCCGCACGACATCTTTTGGTGTACAAGTGAGGGGTTGGAGGTGATCCAACATTGCAAGAAGAAGGACGATTTCCACCATCACGAAGATGTACCCGTGAAGGGTCTGTTGTTTGCCAAAGCATCCAACGTATACATGGACCCACAGTTGTATTTTGAGATCATGGATTTACTGAAGAAACCTGGCAAGAAAGCGGCTTGAGATGTGTAGGGATACAAATTGAGATACTCATTTTGTTGTACATAATAAAAAATTATGTTTATGTTTATATTTTACGTCGTTTACTTGGATAATATTTGTTAATTCTGTTTGGAAAATATCTGGCTTGGATAATATATGGTTTTTGATAATGTCAAGGGGGGGATAGACTAAAAACTAGGGAAACTCTTGCAAAATTTTCAATTTTTTGAAAATGAAATTCACTCAAACCATTTCATTCATCATCAACAAACAACTAACATGTTCATTGCAACAATTTAAGCAATCTATGCATAACACCAATCCACGATAGATCATTATCAATTCACCACGGATCTTAGCAATCCGCTGCGGATTGGCTATGATCTACCGCAGATAGTCGGCAATCCGCGGTGAATTGATAATGATACACTGCGGATCATCGTGCGTCGTCTGCCTTGAATAAATTCCTACTACAATCATTGCGATTTTCTCAATGATTTTGTCAGCGATTAGCGAACCCTAAAGATTTTAGAGAGCTGAATTGTACCTCATTTTGGCAAAGTTGAAGCATTTTTTGAACACCGAATGACGTATTAGAGTGTCAAGGAATCTATTATTAATCGCCAACTTGAAATGGGGCCCACATCTATAGTTTTGGCAAATGAGGTATGTGTAATTGGAGATGAAGCTACTATAGTGTTGCATTCCATCTCAGCTACTCTAGACGAGGAAAAGCTCTGTTCATTATGCGAATCTAGTAGTAATGAAGACATGAACATGGCTGAGAGTAAGCCTACATGCCCACCACAAGTAGAATGCACGTTTGTTGGTATAGGTCTTGGCAAGAAGTATTGTTCATTGAATAAAATTAGAGAAAAAATTGTAGATCGTTCGTTGAAGAATGGGTACAAGATAAAACTTACCCATAGTGACGCTCATCGGTTGAGGGCTTCCTACTAGGAATGATGCACATGGCGGATGCTCACCAAATAAAGTGGTATAACGACGTTCACACTTGATCAAGAAAGAAGGAAAGCCGTCATGCCTCTACCAAATGGATGGCAACGCATTACTTAGACAGATTTAAAAGTCAAGCTGACTGGGACCTTTCTTCCATAATTCAGACAGTCAGGAAGAACAAACGGATTCAAGCTCATATGGTCCTATGCCAAAGAGATTCAGAGGTCTAATCTTGGAAGCTCACTACGTGTTCACTTAGAGATGAGGGCATTTAAAAGGATGTACATGTATTTGGCTACATGTAAGATGGGGTTGTTGAACTGTGGTAAACCAATTATTTGTTCGGATAGTTGCCACTTGAAGGGAGAGACTCTGGGTCAACTGCTCACTGTTGTCGGCATTGATGGGAAAGATAGAATGTATCTGATTGTTGTAGCAGTGGTTGAAACAGAATATAGGAATTCTTGGAGCTAATTTCTGGAATTTTTGCTCGACGATCTAAACACCCCATCTGCCAATGGGTGGACAATCATTTCTGACTGACAAAAGGTGCGGTTCATTGCTTTTTCCATCTATATTTATGATATGTATTGTGTACTAACATTTGACTCATACTGTGAATCTTTGTAGGGGTTGCTGCCAGCTGTTAGAGAAATGGCAGGGCAAGCGGATCATTGGTTTTGCATCTGACACCTGTACGCTAATTTTCAAAAACAATTTGAAGAGAGGTTGTTCAAGGATGCAATATGGGCTGCTTCTAGAGCCACAACAGAGAGACACTTTGAGAGAGAGATGGTGTAATACCTCAATAAATTCCCCGATTAATGTAATATAAAGAATTTTGTAGAAATGGGTGAAGAAATAGTATTATATTAATTAAGATATAGAAGTATGTTGGAAGAGTGAAGATTAAAGATGTTAATTAAAAAGGAAGTGTTAAATTAACATAGCAGTTTTTGCCAAAAAAATAGAATAAAGGGAATGCGTGGGACCGATTTATATTGCAAAAGAGGCGTTGGACCGAAGGATACAGTGGATGACATGATGGGAGCGTGAATCGTTTGAGACATGTCTACTATGCATGTCGACCGTTGCCACATGATTTCACGTAAAATCAATTTTTACGTAACTTTGGTCAACATGTACAGTTGACCGGGATGTCGCCCACTCCCAAAGGACATTCCGACGATCTAGTTTCTTCCCGCGACCATTTTTAGTGTAATACTCCAACTTTTTTATATCAAAATTTAATAAGCATAATTGGAAAGTAGTTGTGGATATTCGAATTTATTGAATAATTATCAGAGTATTACCAAGGACGTATTCGTTAGATTTTAATTTAAGAAATTTATTAAGATTAAATAGAAATTAATGTAATCAAAATAAATATTAATTTAATGAATTAAATTATAATGTTTGGGGATAAATAATTTAGAAAGAAAAATTAAAAAGAAGAAAATGAGAATATTGAAAATTTAAAATGTAAGAGGTTAATTAATTAGGGAATGATTGATATGGGATTAGAAATTAAGTGGATTAATTAAAAGAAGAAATTGTGAGTAAGGAAGTGAGGTGAACCGGTTCACGCTGTGAACCGGTTTGGGGGAAAAGAAATGGCCCTTGGCCATTTCCGCGAGAAGAAACAGAGTGCGAGACGAGGGAGAAGGGGAAGAATCAGGAGAAAAGAGGGGAGCGACTCGGGACGATGCTCCAGCGAACGAAGTCTATACGCAAATCATGGGTGAGCAAGCTACGCGGGATGCCTTTGTCGAGCGCAAAGCTAGGGCTCGGACACTCGGGTTCGCAAAATGTTGCTGCTGGAACGATGAGTGAAACTTCCTCGAGCTGGAGCGTTGCAGCACCGATTTGAGGTGAGTTCTACTGTTAATTTCTGCTTCATTGTTAATCGTATTCTGCGATTTTTGGTTACCAATTGAATGGATTTAGCATTGGAGGTGTATTGGCTGGGACGGACCGTGGAAGGGAAAAGCTGTGTCTGTGCATTCCGCATTGGACTGGTCCCTTGGTTCACTGAAATGTTAAACCGGTCTTGTCCAATTATTCTGGCCGACTCAACGTTTCCTTGCTGAGATTGCTGGCGAAATCTGAGGAAAAATCATATTCATTCTTCCTAATTGATTTCACTATATCCCGTACAATCCTCTCGATCTAACCAGATCAGTATTGCGAGAATAACGCCTTTGACATGGAGATTGCTATTTGGATCTTCTGGCAGCTCTCCCTGTTTGAATGTAGGGGCACAGGATGAATTCTGGTCACTTCCCAGCTGCTGTGAACTGCGACCGAGTGTGAGGAAGAGAGAGTGAACACTCTATCATTTCGGTGGATTGTGGGAGTAAAGGCGTGAAATTTAACTACTATTGGTTTGGGTTTTCTTAGGTGAGACCATGGGCTTGTGGCAGTGAGGAATCTACAGTTTGAAATCTTGAGTGAGGTAAGGATTGAGTTGAGTAAGTCTTGGCCAGTGGAGGCCCTACACCACAAGTAGTGATAGGCTCTAAGAAACAAATGGAGAGCCTTAAAGAAATCTGTCCCGGAAGAGTAACAATACTCGAACCAGCAGCAATAAAATGAATGAAACTCCAAATATATATGTGAACTAGAACTGTATTTTAGAGAACATAAACTCAATATATTCAAGAGAATTTTATAAAAAATCCAGCCCAAAAAGCACTCTGGATTAGAAGAACTATCAATTTCAATAACAACCCAAAATCTGTTTCCAGCAGGACAGATTTACCAGTGCAGATTAAAAACAGAATAACTAGAGTTACATACATCGAATGAAGCTCATTTTTGGAGGGTAGGTCCCTGACTCAATCTTGAATATATCTCCAGAAGATGTCAATCAGAAAAGAACGACGTAAGTACCTCAAACAGAAGCCCTAATCAGCGCTAAAATCATTCCAGCAATAAAACAGATTCAATGCTACAATACTAATCCAACAAGATCTTCCTCCAAGTCAATAATCCACAAAGATTTCCACAACAACGAATAAATACTCATTCACCAGAATGTTAGGGCATCCAAGTACTGAAGAAATAACAAAGAAAACCTTCAAGAATCGTGAGTAGCTTCAATGGAGTCTGCGGACCTCCTAGTGAGAGGGACGACTTTGTGGTTGGCCGAAAACCAACACTCTCCAAGGTTGGAAAGTTCTCTTGTCTGCACACCACAATCTTACCTCGAAAGATAAGGATTGGAAGAGGCAATATCCCAAGGATACAAGATTGAGAAGCTTCAAGAGGGGCCTTGCTTGGAGGATGGATGAAATCGGCGCTAAGGGGAGGGGGAGGACGCGGCTAGGTGTTTACCAAAACACAAAATTTATCTTCAATTCAAAACTGATCTCATTTGCAGCAAAGAGGGCTTTTTAAAACCCTAAGAGTTCGTACACTAAAAGAAAAAAAAGACTAAAACAACCCTAATTAGAAAATGACCTAAACAGCCCTTTAACAATAAAAAAACAATAAATCTGATTTTGAAAATCAGTCTCTGAAAAAGGGATATTAGACATAGTAAACCAAACCCAAATAAAACGCCCAATATGTCCTTGGAAAGCTCTATATGTTGGATACATTTGATATGAAGGACTAAAGTTGAAACGACGCCGTCTCGGTTGTCAAAATAGCCTTTGATCATCTGCTGCTCAGATTCTAGGCGGATTTGGACAGCTCCTGATTTTCTTCTATGATTGCATGATATCCACTAGTCCAAATACACCAAATCCTCTCTGTGACATTGAATAAAGCTTTCCTCCAAATTGGATAGAAAATTAAACACCTACAAAACAAATAAAAAGTTAGAAATAAAGGTGCCCCAGGCACGGCTCAGGCGATAGGAACTTGGGGCACATCAAGTAGAGTCAATTGTCTTCCTTTGTTTGAACTCTTTACATGTTTCCTTGTTTGAATTCTATAGTTTGTAACTCTTGATAATGTTTGGTTTGGATAACTCGTTGTGTAATTGACACATAGAGTTAAGAAGAAATTGGTATTGAGATATACCTAATGAAGATAAGAAAGAGTTAGTGGAATGATTAGACAAATCATTTGCTGTCCTATTAACTATTGCCTTCTCTTGAATGATTTTAGAAATTTCTAATCCTTAAAGTAATAGTTGTTTTGTTTGATCTTCGATTAATATTTGGTGATCTATTTAGAGTTGTGATTGGATTTTATTGCTAACTTCTAGTTGTTAATCTTATAGTTGTTATACTTTAAATATTCATGCTCATAACCCTTGGTAAGTAGTGATTTAATTACTATCAAATTACCAAAATATGCTACACGCTTCCATGTTCTGCTTCATTCCGTATTTTGCTATCAAACTATAAATCATGTATGCACCTAATGCTTGTTGTCATATCTCATGGTTTCCTGTTAAATTGCAAAACATGTATGCACATAATATTGACTATCATATCACATTATTTCCTATCAAACTATAAATATGCATGCATGTTGTTATTTCGCTGCTGTGATTCCTGCCTAAATAAAGCACGCATGTCCTTCTTTATTTGTTGTCATGGTTGTGTTTTACTGTCAAATTCCAAAGCATATTGTATGTTTTAACTCGCTGTTAGGATCGTTAGTTTACTATTGAATCCACAAAGCATGAAGTTGTTTAATTTACTGCTGCATTTGTTAGATTATTGTCGAAACCATAAAGCCTACATATTCGTCTTTAATTTGCTATCATGTTTAGTAGTTTACAGCCAAAACGTACATCACGTATGCATGTTCATTTCGCTGTTGTATATCATTAATTCTGTCAATTCTAAAGTGTGCTAATACGTTGTAATTCTGATGGAAATTGCTACTGTTTTTCTGTCAATTCCGAGACATATTAGCACGTTTAAATCGTTGTAAACTCATCGTTAATCACTGAGTATACGCTGTTAAATTATGTTAAAAAAACCAGCATGAGAATATGTTTTGTTTACTATTACGACTTGATATTTTCGATGAATTATAAAGCATGAGAACTCTTTTATTTCGTTGTGATATTTTGTATTGATACATCAATATTTTACTATCAAATTAAAAGAATGCTAAACGTTTTAATTCACTGATTTCACGCTATCATGTTTCTTATCGGAAAAAAAATACAATACGTTAGCATGTTTTATATGCTATGAATTTGCTGTTGTTTCGCTGTTGTTCTGTAGTTATTTTCCGTCAATTTCGACACATGTTAGCATGTCTTATTCGCTGTTAAATTCGTTGTTAGGTTGTCGTTGTTTTCAGCCAATTCCGAAGCATATTAGCATGTCATATTCGCTGTTAAATTCGTTGTTACTCCATGGTTATTTCTGTAAAATCCAAAGCATGTCGGCACGTCGTTATTCCCTGTTATGTTCCGTCAAATTATAAAGTACGTACGTTCGTTTTATTTTGTTGTGCTATTTTGTGTTTTATCTTTCATTTCGCTGTTCATATTCGTTGTTAATTCTTCTTTTTTTTTTTTGTTCGTACTTATTATTAATTGCTCAACATTTCATTAATTTGAGATTTAATAATTTTAGTTGCTAAAAGTTCATGATTTGGTCTCTGTAACTTATTTCTTGATATTCTGAAATTCTTGGTAGTATAGACTTATGAATTTGTTGGATGAATGATATTGTTATAGTTATATGGTTCATATTGCATTGTCATGCATCCTAGTAAAAAAAGAACCCTAGGAAATACCACGAACGGGTGGTATCCATATGGAGAGAACAAAATGAAAAGAAAAGAAAGTAAGGGAATTGGGAGCCGGGAACATGGTTCGGATCTAACCGATAGACTTAGAAAGAATTATACCCTTCCCTTGTCGGGTCGCGAGAGCTTGTCTACTCTAGGGTGTTAGATGCCGACTAGCGGCCATTCCCCGCTAGGGTCTCCAATCTCCCAACTCAAGCTACGAGTTTATGATATATATATATAACCGTGAGTAAAGAATGGTTTGGGGCGGATCCCATTCCGACATAATGAGTTAGAGTCATTCATATTGCATATATCAATTTCTTGTTGGGACTTTGGCTCATAGTTTGCTTGTGGTGTAAGTGATCGTGATATTACAATTAATCTAAAAATGAGCAGTCGATGAAAGATTTGCACGTGCGAGCGTTGTGGCTGGCAAGGCTAAAGACATAAAGAGAAAAACGATTTTGTAAATATAAATGTAATCAGTCACTTATTATTCCGCAATTTGTTTATTTGAGTTTCCGCTACGTTTTCATAAATATGATTTATACTTATAGTTTTTCGTTGTTTAAATAATGAGTTGAAGAAAAAGGATTTTAACGGTTCAGTTTTAAGGAAGAGAGCTCTGATTTCAATTGCGGACGATTTAAGTTGTTTTTATAAAAGTTTTAAATTTTACGCATTTTTAAAAATAAAGAAACACTGGGTCGTTACATTTAGGTTTACCCAATAACTTTCCCTTGATTCTCCCAAAGTGATAGCATTATCAATGCGTCATTTAAACATTGGATCACCTCATGGTGGTTGGTGAATCATCCATCCTCTAGAAGCTTCTCCAGGAAGCTTTCTCTTCTGCTATATGTAGGAAGCAGTCTGTAAAGAAATTACAGAAAGAGAGAAGAGAGAAAGAGAAGGTAGAGAGTAGCAATAGAGAGAAAGAGTGTGAGAGAGAAGAGAGAAAAAGGAGGAGGAGCATTTTTAGAGAGTGTGTGAGTGGAATTGTGTGGCAGTGAAGGGTTCAGTCCTTGAAGTGTTAGTGAGCCGTGAGCTATTGATGTCCTAGTTAAAAGTCCTGTAGTTAGAATTGTCAATGCAAGGTAATAAGTGAGAGTGTCATGGCTAGAGGAGGCCTACACCACAAGTAGAGTGTTTTATTGACTGTGAACGTTAATATGTTGGATGGTGCAATGTTAGTCTCTACGTAGAATAAGCTCCCTGTTATGTGAAGCATTAACTATGAGTTTGAATTTTGATTACTCTCTGGTTTGTTAATCTAAAGTTATCAGTTGTTAGTTTAACTCTCAATTCTCAATTGCATCTTTGGCTTTATGTGGTTGGTAACCTCTCTGTTGCTATGGAATTAGTTCATTGGTTAGTATTGATGGATGTTTCATAATTAATGCATATTCTATAAGTGGTTGATGATGCTCTGGTTTGCATGGTTATTAATTGTTAGTTTAATACTAGTTGTTAGTTTCCTGCTTTGCTTTTAGTTGTTAGTAGATTATGTTGCTTTAGATTTAATCTTTTCTTTGTATAGATAAATATCTTGATAAATGCCTCTGTCGATTTTAATGGTCTGTTAGACTCTGTACTGATAATTCCTTACATATGCATTGTGATGCTTCTGCCTATTTTTCCTATGCTTATTCCATGCTATTAACTTGCCTTATCTCATGTTGTTGACTTGTCTGATTTGATATACATGCCTCTGCCGATGTTTAGCTCACTGAATTTAAAATATTACTTTGTTGATCCTTAATCTTTATTATATTGCCCTATTTGCTTCTTGTTATATTCGATGTTATTCCATGTTATTTCTCTGTTAATTATTGCTATGTTAAATGCAGTAGGATTTGCTCTGACTATTGAATGTGTTTCCTTACCAGTTATATGATATTGTTATACTGTTGTGAATATTGCACTGCATTGACATGCATCATGATGATAGAAACAATTAGGAATATCATGTGGTTGGTATAAACATGCATTGCACGAGAAAAACCAAACTAAATGAATGTGATGGGAATTGGGGGTTGGGGAGATAGTTTGGATTCTAACTGGTAGACTCGAGATTTAACCCTTCTCTCGTCGGGATGTGCAAGTCTATCTGCTGGGGTTTAGTTTCTGGCCAAAAACTATACTCCTTGTGGGAAACATTCTCAATGTCTCAGCTCAATGTATGAGTTAATGTATATGAAACTGTGAATAAAAGGCAGATTGGGTGGATTCCTTTCTAACATAATTAGACATGCATGCATCATACTACATCTTACTTCTTGCTGAGCGTTAGGCTCACAGTTTGCTTGTTGTGTAGGTGATTGTCAAGATATCAGTGTTCTCAATATGGAGGAGGCATGCTTGTTGAGCACTTGGGTTACCCAACGGATTTGACCTGAGAGGTTATGGCTCACTGGAAGTAAAATACGAATTTTGAATACTTAAGGTTGTATTTTGAAATATGGTAATTGTTTTGTTAAAATGATGGACTTTGGTTTAAAATGTAAAACCCTATTTTGAGATTTCTACTAGTTTTTGCTTTATCTACTCTGATTTACTTTCCCCTCGTATGCTTTAAATAAATTAAAGAAAAAAAATTATGTGGCTAAATTTTATACGGTAAAGAAAAAGAAAAAGGATTTTTAAATTTTGGGTCATTACAGATGGCAAAGGTTTTTTTGCTTGACCCGACAACCCACAACTATCTACGAGGAATAGATGTGAGATGCTAGGCCAAACACGCATTCTGCTCCATCCCAAAGTGCGACATAAGCCTCAACAACTTGAGCAATTCCTTCAATGCCTTCATCTTACCAGCCCGGGAGAAACCGATTCTCAGTATGTTCGAGATCATACAAAATGGAATCATGGGAAGGATCATTAAAAAAATGAAAAGATGGTGCGCTCGACGGACCTTTTGGGTTTGTAGGTCAGGAATTGGCTTGCTAGACTACAACTTGCAGGTCGCAATTGGAGTCCCCAGTTTTCAGGCGCTGCCCAGTTTGAGGTCAATAACGATAACGAACAGTACTATGTCGAGATGGAAAGGCGTACTTGTAACTGTTACCGGTGAGAGTTGACTGATATCCCGTGTGTCCAAGCAATCCTATGTATGCAATTCATGAGGAAATCTCCCGAGGACTTTGTGCATGATTGCTACCATAGGGAAACATACATCGCGATGTACTCCCACTTTGTCTGCCCCGTCAGCAAATAAATAATGTGGCCTTCAGTGATGAATCTTGATCCAATTACGCCACCCCCATTTAAGAAATGTCTTGGAAGGCCGCAAAAACAAAGAATATGGGATGTGGACGAGGCCCCAAGTTGGACAGTGCTGCCCAGGAGACATCTGAACATAACGTGTGGTCGGTGTGGGTGTGTGGGTCACAATTCCCGCACGTGTGAAGGTGGAGGCCCAGAGTCCAGTGCATGTGGCTGCTGCCAGTCCAGAGGCAGAGGCGGCAGAGGAAGGTCGAAGGGTACATTTATGAATTTCAGAGTCCCCGAGACAGCTCCCGAGAAAGTTCCCAACATAGTCCTCTAGACACAGGTGAGCACATTAATGCGTTTACATTTTCATGTGTTACGTTTTAAACTATGCTAATTTTATTTGCAATGTGTTATGCAGGAGTATGATGCGCAAGGTCCACAAACAGAAACAAACACGAATGTGGACCTTGACCTTCCTTGATTAGAGAAGACAATGCATAATCAAAAGAACAATTAACTATGCGTCAAAACCAGATATCCATCATCTATAGTAGTTTATTCAAAAGGATGGATATCTGGTTTCAACGCATAGTTAATTGTCACTTTGATTGTGCGTTGTCTTCTCTGATCAAGGGAGATTAAGATCCACATTCGTGTTTGTTTCTATTTGTTGTCTTCAACAACAATTGTAATGTAGAGGCGTCCCGAAAGGCCAAGAAAACGAAGAATACGGAGTGGATATTTTGGTTTCCGTCTGTAATGCACATATGCACAATATAGTTGTAATTGATGATGAAATTTTGAATCCGTAATTCTTTTTTAATCTGTAAACGAAATTTTGAATTTGTACTTCATTTTGAATCTGTGAACGAAATTTTGAATCTGTACCTTTTGATCGATCAAGCTTACGTTCTGCCATGGAAAGTTGACTTTCTGTCGCGAGATGTTGTCATTCTGCCGTGAAACGTCATACAATCAGCAATGGACCTATGTGTTTCTGTGGTGGAATATCAACTTTTCGTAGTGGACAGACAAAATTCCCCTGCCTTTTATATTTTGGTGTTATGAATAGGTTGCTTAAATTGTTGTAATGAACATGTTAGTTATTTGTTGATGATGTATGAAATGGTTTGAGTCAATTTCTCTTTCAAAAAATTGAAAATTTTGCAAGAGTTTTCCTTGTTTTTAGTTTATCCCCTCTGTGACATTATAAAAAATCTTATATTATCCAAGTGTGATATTTTCCAATAGATATTATCCAAGTAAACAAAACAAAACATAGACATAAACATAATTTTTTACAACCATATCGTGCATATGTGCATTATAAACGCAATTTATCAATTCAATTACAACCAGATCGTGCATATGTGCATTACAGATGCAATTTATCAATTCAATTACAACCATATCATGCATATGTGCATTACAGACGTAAACCAAATTATCAATTCCATTACAATCATATAATGTACATGTGCACTACGAATCGGTGTGATCTAACCACATCAAGCATTTGTATTGTTTCTTGAGGAACATCACTATCTGCCTTGAATAAACTATTGTAGATAATGTATATCTGGTTTCGACGCACAGTTCATCTATTGATCATTGCATGTTTGCTCACTTAATCCCATTATCTGATGTTCCTTGTATATAGGTGTTGGATGCAAAATCGATGCTCCGCTTGCCACCCATTTTACAAAGGCATGGCGACGTTCTATTTTTCTCTAGCAAGTGTGAATGTCGTTATAGAACTTTATTTGATACGTCATTTCACCTTGGATTTTTTAGGCATGCATCCGCCACGTGCATCTTTCTTGGCAAGTAGCCCTCAACCGATGTATGCGAGCGTTTTCCTGTTCATGTGCCCTAGTATATAAGACTCAATGGTACGATCTGGCGAGTTGATCGCGAACCACGATATCCTTGGCAATGCTTCGTACAATGTTGGAGTAGAGCTCAACGGCGATGTTCTGAGGGGTTAAGTTCTACTGTTTTCCTATCGAGCAAGACGAAGTTTTCGATGTTCATAAATTTGGGAGCTATAAAGAGGTGAAAGAGTTGGATGCTAGGTTTCGGTCATTATCGGTACAGTTATAGGACTCCGAGTGCTCAGAGTTCCTTTCTACGATGAGCACGTTCCTGTAACAGTACCGACAATAGCCGAAACCTAGCATCCAACTCTTTCACCTCTTTATAGCTCCCAAATTTATGAAAATCGACAACTTCGTCTTGCTCGATAGGAAAACCATTGAACTTAACCCTCAGAACATCGCTATTGAGCTCTACTCCATTATTGTATCAAGCCCGGCCTAGTATTTTGTGGTTCGTGGTGAACTCGTCAGAGTGCATAGTCAAGTCTTATATACTAGAGCATATAAACGCATAACAACGCACGACGATCTGCCGCAAATTGTAGTCAATCCACCTTCGAGTGTGTCCTAATCTGCGGCGGACCATCAATATAATAACGTTATTTTTAAAAATAACGATCCGTGGCGAACATTTGACAATCTACCGTGGACCGAAGTCAATACGTTTAATAGCAAACGTGATAGAGGTATTTGCGGGGACCTTTTTTCATACTTCAGTGGTTAATTTGTTAGCAAAAATAGTTTAGTGGTTGACTTGTCATTGATCACAAAGTACGATGGTTGATTTGTCATTTTTACTAAAATATATTTAAAAGCAAAACTCTCTCCTTTATGGAAGAGTTTTGCCGCAACAATGAGAAACACAGAGAGGAGAGGGGAAAGGTCGAATCGGAGCATCTCCGATTTCAAATGACATATTCGAGTTCCCATAGTCAGCGTGAGCAACTATTGTGAAGGCGGTTTTCACAACGGTAAGATTTTCCTCTCCATTTTTAGGGTTAAAGATTAGGGTTTTTATTAGCTTCGGATTCAAGCTCTAAAACTTGAATCCGAGTGAAATTGCTGGTTTATATTGGTTGTATTAGAGTTTATGCAGGATTATTGGTCGTTAGGAGTTAAAAAATCAAGCGAAAACGCAAAATACCTACAATTTCTTAAAAATTTTTTGTCGACCAGCGGTCAATCGGGAGGGCTCATATTGATCGCTCATCTACCGAAAGAGGGACCTAGTCAATTTAGTTCATTGGGGACGACTACTAGTCGATGTTGGTCGATCGATGTCACATCGATCGATCAAAGGTCTACCAGAAAGGGCTACTAGTCAATTTTGGTAGACCAGAAGGGAAAGAATCATCCCCGTTTTGTCACATTGAGCCGTTTGTGCATCGGTTGGGTTCCTAGACTTGATATAGGACTCTTCCACCTATTTCTTATTAAGCATTGATGGAAATTCTTGCCCTTTGACAAGGTTTTAGGCTCAGTTTGGTTTATGGTTTTCGAGCCGACTTTCCACTAAAGTCGTACTCGATTGACTTTAGATAAGTCTCCTCAACCGTTGAGTCTTAGATGGGTGAAGATGTGTGTTATCGACCGTTGTGGGGTTCTGGTGTACCGTTGATGTGTCTCATCGACACTAAATGGTCTTAGTTGACCTTCACTTTGCCTCAATGACTATTGATTGGTCTTGGTTGACCACTGTGATGCCTTATTGACTACGGTTGGGTTCGAATGACTTCAGTTATATCTTCTTGACTTCTGAGTGGATCAGGTCGAGCGTGCCGTGTCTGGTTAATCGGTTGGTCTTTCTAGATGTCTGTCGAGTGCACGATTTGTTTCATGAAGTTGGATTTAATGAACTTCACTTGGCTTCGTCAGCCATTTCTTGTTTTCGATCGTATAGATTCTCTGCTTAAGGTGTATGGGACTCGTTGTTTCTCGTTTGAGGTGGGAAGTCTCGGGTAGGTCCTTCTAGTTTGGCTTGGTTTCTAGTTTAGGATTTATGTTGTATTCTTTATGTGGTTGTTGGGATGTTGACGTTGTCCTTGTTATAGGTTCTAGAGATGTCAGTGGTGTGACCCTTACTTCTGATAGCGCGTGGAGCTGGCTTGTTGGTAAGCGTGTTGTGGTCGCCTATGAGGTAGGAGATTTTATAATTTCTGCACTGCATTGCATCATGTTTTCAAAACTGATATTTTGTGAGATACAACACTTGAAAACTGACGGGGATTGTTTCGATAGCACATCTGTTTTTACTTATATGTATGTTTTCTCACATTTACTTTATTATACATGATATTCCATTATGTTATCTGTGGATATATTGGGAGGATAAATCCTCTTGATGCTTTAGGCACTTTGGTGCTAAAGCATTATGAGGCTATCCCGTGCAATCTTCTACTGCGAGAAGATTGGTAGTTTGTACGTGCAAGAAGGTGATAGGGCATTAGTGACATGTCCTCGGGTTTCAAGCCCCAGAAGTCAAAATAGAGATTAGACGGTGATGACGTGTCTTTGGGTTTTGAGCCTCAAAACCTGACTAGGGTTTAGTCACACGAATCAGAAGGTTGTCAAACGCTGAGCTTTGTCTATTCTAATACCGTTCCATTTGACGGGTGGTGTGACGGCTCATAGCTCCGCTCGTCGGTAACCTTCGTCAATTTGGAATCTATAAATATTTTAGTTGAGAAGCAATCCATTGAGAGCAACTTTATCCGCTTTATTTGATCGTATGGGTTGTGTCGACTTGGAGCTTTAGCTCGTCGGTAACTCGGGTGACACACTAGATCTTCGGATTGCCGTCATTGTTATTTCCTCTGCCTCATGAGGTGTTGCTATCGATGGATAGCTACCTATTCTCTAATAAGTGTCGAATGGGTCCTTAAGCGACCATCTCTTTTCCATGATGACGTTTTTGTGTGGAAAACGATGTTGGCATATTTTACGGTATAGCTGTCTATGTATACAATGAATTTTGATGAAGTCGCATAAAGGGCCATGGGTAGGTTTAATAAAATGATAATCTTCTCGTGGATGAGTGGATGTTCATCAGTTCAATCTCTTCGTCTCTGGTAAGTGCGAGATTTGTTTTGGTGTAGTTTGGTTTAATTCCTGCACAATACTTTCTTTGTTTATTATTATACTATCATGGTTCATGTTGACCACTCAGTGGATCTCAACTCATATGATTTGGGTATGAGCTTAATTTCACATACGACTTTCACTTCTTTTCTGCTTTGGGCTGGGTAATCGGGTCTTCTACAAAAATTAGATTGTCTGACCCGACAGTTCTATTAGGTCCGTCATTGGGTCGTGACAACATCACACCACAATTTACAATACAAATTTTAACTCTATCTTGATATTTATATGTTATTTATTCGAGTAATGTTAAATTTATTTTCTAATTCTACATTTTAATCTTATCCCTGATATAACGTTTGTCGTTTGCAGGTCACTGATTAATTGATATTATAATTAATATAAATTATAAATAATTCAAAAATACCTTAATTGCACTAATAGATAATTGGTACTTCAATAAATAAGATTATGTTATAGAATTAAAATGTAAACATAAATTACTGTATTCATTCATAGAAAGAAACAATCTTTTATTTTAAATATTAAAAAATTTATTATAAGTATTTTACTAATGAATGTATCACCCATAAAATGCACATCAAAATAGAAGATCATGGTATAAAATTGATTTATAAATATAACACATAAGAATAGTTTGTGGAAGAAAAACAACAGGATTAATAGATGCAACCAACATGGACAGCAAAATCTACTCATTTTTCTCGTCATCATGGCCGTTTAAACTTGAAAAGAAAATTTCTAATCGGTGCAATATTTTTAGGCTTTTTTATTGTCCAAAAGTTTTCCTAATCTGTCAATTGTCTTTCGATGAAACGGATTAGCAATCCGACGCTCAGTTGTCTCGCCCCCAATTGGAAAATGAAAAAGAATAATTAATTCGATATATTAAGATGCAATGACAGTACGAGTAAATACAAAAAATATAAAAATTCTAAAAAATATACGATCATATTAATCTCTCTCTAAGACCCAAACAAACACTGAGTTTCAAGGAAAGAAAAAAAAGGTCGGATACCGCTGAGGAGGGGACAGTCAACGAATCACAGAATTTTCAGACATTTGTGTTAGAAGTTTATAAGCTTAGATTATGTACTAGGAATATAGCAATCAAAGATCAGTAAAACACATAAGTATATTACATAACACAAGTAAATTATACAGGTTAGGAAAACAAACAAGCATCTCCACAAAAGTCCAGTATACGACCCACCAATATTTTACGCGTAGGATAACATATTTACCCACTTTCTCCACGTTTAGATCCACCAGTCATGATCTCCTTTTGTTAGATGAAGAGTTACAGCAATAACGCCAAGAATGGACTGCACAAATTAACATAAACATCTTTGAGAGAGAGAGAGAGAGAGATGGCTATTGAACATGGTCAAGTAATTATATTCCATTTTAGCCAAACTTAAGTGCAAGAGTTAATTAACGCAAACAAAAAAGAGCCCCAGAATACATATATTATCATTCAGGGGTCAGAAGTAGATAATTTCCATCAATTAAACGTTAGAGCAGTATACAACAGAAAGCATTCAGTTAATCAAGTAGCAAATATTAATAGAAATAAAACATCTAATTCTTGACTTCGCTCATTAAGAGCTTGAAATGCTCATAACTGTGTGATAGTTAAAATTTTGTATTCTGCCTGCTTTCATCAGTTAAAGATTCGTTCTAAGACTGTAGCCTATGACCATTTCAATGAACTGTCATAGAGCCAGAAATCAAGGAAAAGACTTGAGCCTCCTTTTTATCGTCAACAACTCCATCCACAACTAAAAGTTGCCATTCAATAACAATGTTTACTATGTTAGAACACAGGACTAACAAAAAGATGTTTACAGCTGCATTGAATTAGTACTCAAAATTTTATTTGGCGTATCGCAGAAAGGATGGGACTCAGATCTTTTCTCAAGCAATTTTCATTACATAATACTTAACTAACCACGTTGAAAGGCAAAGAATGGAACATGAAAAATCCTCAAAACAAATAAAAGAAATGGATTTGAACACTTACAGCTATCATGCAAGCAACATAACCAGGTTTTTCACGGTAATCCACAGGTACAAAAAGGAGGACAAAAGCTCCAAAATACCATGGGATGCCACCAAGAAAAAATCCTATCATAAACCTATCAAAAAAGTAAAACATTATAGTCAACTGTAGGAAATCAAAAGAATTGAACTGGTATTGTAATTTAACATTGATAATATAGAGAATTCAACAAGGTTTTTTGTCAACAACTTAAGAAAAATCTCATTAGAACACCCCATAGGTGGCGCATTCAAGTTTTACAGCTGTGTAACAGCATGAAAAACAAGCACAACATTTTTTATTCTACTAATAATCAATTAAAAACTAGCATCGCATGAACAAAACTTCTTAAATTAAATTTTTATTGTTCTATACAGATAAGCATCAACCACGCATAGATATGAACAGAGTACATCCAAATAAAGCCAAAAAATATAGCATAACTTTGAACTTTGATATTGGATATGGTCAAAATCAGTCATAACAGTTTGCACTATGAAACAAATGATGACAAAAACAACTTATCTCGCAAAAGAACTTACAAAAACCAGCCAACCCCAAAACCACAGCAAGGTAGACGGGCCGCTATAAGAGGTCTTCCCTCAACTACAGCATAACCTTGAGAAACATAAAGCATCAACATTAACATAAAGAGCATAGCAACTTTTTACTCAAGAAAATTAAACTATTAGAATCAATAATATCATAAGAATTTCCTCACGTGAAACATGATTATTTAATTTTATAAACCATTTTTGAAAACTCATGGATTCTAAAAACCATTAAAGACATTATTATCATTATCAAAGGGCTGCACGTTGTATGGAGAAATGACCTTCTCCTTTGCAGCGTCTTGGTTTCTTGCTTGATCGTTTTAAACAGGAGAAATCGAGCAGGGAAAGATCAATCGATAATAAACCAAAGCCACAATGCACCTATCAAACACCTTGTTTAAACTAAAGTCCAAATATATGAAAGAAAAGAAATACTCAGTGATAATATCAAAACCAATGATATGATGCATGACAAGATGGATAAGACAATAAAAGCAAACGTACAACACACCGATTTCAAATCTCTTAAACGAAAAAGTCAAATACGTGAAATATATAACAAATAATTTGCGATTACAGAAATTTTAAACCAGTTCAATATCAATCCACAATAATCACGCTTCAATTTTAGAGAAATCAAACATAAAAAGATCGAAATTAACTAAACGAAGCATACATCCCACCTATTCAAACCCTCAACTTGACTTTAAAAACGTGAATCGAAAAATATTGCGATTACAGAAATTCCAAAACCAATCCAAACTCAATCAGCTTAAATCGACATGCTGACGCACCTGGAATAGTTTGATATCCTTGGTAGCATGGACGGCAGGCAACTCGTGGCGGCACCAGCGGCTGAGGAAAACCGACGACCGGCTGAGGAGGAGGCTGCGGAGCCGGAGGGTAGTAATTAGCTACGCCTTGAAATGTACCGTAGTAATACTGGCTCTGAGGATCACCAAAAACCGTTCGGCTTTTCTCGCCGTCGTCCATGCTCGGAGAAGCGAGAAACGTGACCGAGAGGTACGTCTACTCCGTCTCCCTCCTCTGGTTCTCGACGAACAAGAAAAGAAAAAACGAAAAAAGGAGGAGAGTCGTTAATTTCGGGTCTCGTTGATTAATTATAGTGTGGTATTTATTAGGGAAATTAACACCGTAGACTCTATAATTTGATATCAACGATAAGTCAAATCCTGAAGAAATTTTGCTAACAACTAAATTCCTGAACTATGAGAAATTCTCGCATGCGACCTCGCAGTCACGTTTTCCGTCTAAATCCGTCGACGTTAAGACCTCTATTTCATTGAAAGAAAAGACCATCAAACAGAGATGAAAGACGTCAATTATCGGGAGACGAGGGACACCCCTCCTGCCAGTTATTAGGCGTCGAAATGATTATCAGGCGATGGCGGACGATTGTCAATGGTCGTTGGATCAAGAAAAGACGTCTCGCGCACAAAATTGACGGGCAAGATTGAATCTGTTAATTTCCAAAGGCGATGGCGGTTCCATAGCCGTTGGATCGAGCGAGGGACGTCCTTCATGATATATATAGGAAGATTTGCATCGTCCGTCGATAGAAGAAACGCTGTAGTTTAGCATTCAAAGAATGACATTCGGTCGAAAACGGATGTCATTCGTATTAAGACGGACGTTCGTTTCATACTGAACGACGACGTCTTAAGATGAGAGACGTCCATTGCAGACAGAACGATGTAGTCTTGGTCAAGGGACGTCCGTTTCTTGACGAGAAATGTCTGAAATAGTTCAATGGACGTCTGTTATGAAAGAAGGACGTCCGTCTTAATTGAGGGAATTCGCGCGTTTCATGTGACCCTTCAATTGAAAAGAATTTGGAGTCCATCCTGAGCGTCCATTCCAATCCAACGACGTCCCTCGCTTGATCCAATGGCCATAGATTTTCGTTTGCCATTGCCTTTGGAAAATGACAGATTCATCATAGCCGTTAATCTCTATGATAGATGTCCCTCACTCGATCCAACAGCCATGGAATGTCGTCTGTCATCGTCTTTGGAAAATGGCAGATTCAATCATGGCCGTCAATCTCGATAAGGGACGCCCCTCGCTTGATCCAATGGTCATGGAATGTTGTCCGCCATCGCCTTTGAAAATTGGCAGATTCAATCTTGTCCGTCAATTCCAAGCGGGGGACGTCTTTCCTCGATCTAACAGCCATTGACAATCGTTCGCCATCGCCCGATAATTGTTCCAACGCTCGATAATTGGCAAGAGGGACGTCTCTCGCCCCCTGATAATTGACGTCCTTCGTCTCCGTTTGATGGTCTGTCCCTTCAACAAAACAGAGGCGTTGACATTGACGGATTTGGACGGAAAACGTGACTACGAGGTCGCCGGTGATAATTTCTCATAGTTCAGAATTTTAATTATTAGCAAAATTTCTTCAGAGTTTGACTTGTTATTAATCTCAAATTATAAATTTTTGTGGTGTTAATTTTCTTATTTATTACCATTTTTCACTTGGTCAAACAGGTTCCATTGCCGCGGGACCCAGTCCAAAGGTTGAGCCCATGGGCTTTAGCAAATTTCTTTTAGTTTTTAAGTCGAGTTGCTTTTTCATAAATTAACGCATAAAAAGGCATGAAATATAAATATTTGATCAATTGTAATATAAAATTACATTAAAGTATGACTTTGATTTTTTTAAAAACTTGATCTTTCCTAAAATTCAATTCAAGCTTATTGATCAAATATTATCAATTATGTCACATTTTGGTGACCAAGTGAGAGTAAACCCTAATTTACTCCGAGGTACTACCTATAAATACTTTTGAAATTAGTATGATTGAGTTTTAGGTCACTACAATATATACCTTTCTTTATTCAAAAAAGATAAATTTTAAATAGTGACTGACACCTTTTAACTTATTTGACCAATTAATAATACACTATAATTGTACAAATTTGAAATTGACAAAACATAAAAGTATGAAAGATACTATGTTCATTATTATTAGTAATTAGTCATTAAATAATATAGAAAAATTAACACTACAGACCTTATAGTTTATAATCAATGACAAGTCAAATCCTGAAGAAATTTTGTGAACAACTAAAACCCTAAACTATGAAAAAAGAACGCGGCGACCTCGCAGTCACATTTCCTGTCCAAATCTGTCGACGATAATGCCTCGGTTTCATTAACGCTAAGGGCTATCGAATGGAGACGAAGGACGTCAAGTATCAGGGGACGAGGGATGTCCCTCCTACCTGTTGGAACGACAGATGAACGTTTCAATTCCAAAGGTGATGGCGGACGATCGTCAATGGTCGTTGGATAGAGGAAGGACGTCCCCCTTTCGGAATTAATGTCCAGGATGGAATCTGTCATTTTCCAAAGGCGATGGCGGATGATCGTCCATGGTCATTGGATCGAGGGAGGGACGTTCCTCTATCGGGGTTGATGGCCAGGATGGAATCTGTCATTTTCCCAAAGGCGATGGTGTAATAACCCAATGATATTTTCTCGTGTATATAATGTAATGAATTTTGGAATAATTAACGTGTTATATTGTGGGGCGGTATTTGTGGGTTAATGCAGTATAAATATGAAAAAATATTAGGGAGTGATTAAAGTATAAAGTTTTGATTGAAAAAGGTGTAATTGGAGTTTTTGGACGCATGCGGTCGATGCACGGATTCTGGGTTGCGTCCGAAATGTGTCTCGGGTTGTCCCTCGCATTTTGGGATGAGGCGGGCACGACATCTCGTGTCCAAAATCACTCCTCCATCTGTAATGTGAGTTTTCAGATGAATGCAGTCGAATGCGGTTGGATGTAGACGAGGAGCATTCGAATCTGTGCAATTCGGTGGACTTTTAGGATGAACGCAGTCGAGGCGCAGACGCCTTCCCTCGTCCAAAATTGCAATTCTAAAGGAGAGAATAATGGATTGAACCGGTTTGGTTCGGTTCAGTCTGAAAATTAATGAGAACATGGTTTTTAGTTGAAGGGGAAAAATAAATTGGATTAGTTGGAATTAAAAATTTAGAGGATATATTAAATGAAGATTAAATGAGAGATTGGTTAAAAAGGGTGAAGGGAAGGAATGAACATGTTCAATCGAACCGGTTCACCTTGGCTGGCTGGTCCACTAGCGACTGGAAATCAATAAAGGAAGATTGGTTTTGGCCTTCGGCCAGTTCGCGAAAAAATAGACAGAAAATAGGGGAAAGGGAGACAAAGGAGATCGAGAGCTAGAGTGGAGTGCATGACGGTGAGCTGGGGATGGCTGGGGCGTGCGTTGTCCGGCGAATGGCAAGCGACTACGGGCTTGGGCGTCGATCATCGCGGGATAGTTCGGTGCAACTTTGGGTCATCGGTGCAGCATCGAGTCATGGTGAGCACCGATGCTCTGTCGATTTTAGGTGACCGGCGTCTATGGAATAGCAATGGCAAGGATTGGTGACGGTGAGGCAGTGATGTGAGCCAAAATTGCAATTGGCCCAAAACAGCTAACCAGAAGTTTCGGTGTAGTCAATCTGCGCACAGAACTTAAATCAGATGGTTCTCCTATTACATACGGCCTTTGAGCCTCAAATTGTTATGGCAAGCAATAGAAAGATAATAATATATCACCACCAAAAATCAGCCCCAAAAGCAGCGTTTACACGGAGTTATGTTTGGAAGAATTCGCTGCTCGGAATTAGAAATCGCAAAAAAAACAGTTTTGTACCAATCCTAGTAAAGTGGGCATCACTTTCAAAATACGAATCCCAATTAAGCGATTCCACCCAACATTTCTTAAGGATTGGGAGACCAACAATCTCAAGTAAAGATTATAGTAGTATTCTTCAGGAAAATCGGAAAAAAATCGTGCACTAAGCTGAGTCGCGGATCTCTTTGGAGCTAGGTTTTGCAGAAAATTACAGATTTCAGTCTCTTTGAACATTCAAGCATAACTTGCATTATATAACCCCAAATCCATCAATTCTAATTAGAGAATCACGAAAATACATAGCACCAAGTCTCAATCTAGAATTACAGAATAGAGCTTAAGAAGAATCGATCAAAAACCAGATTACCAAGTTGTCCACGCCACCTCAATCGGCCGAGATTAGTGAGTTGAATCGGGTCTTCTTCAAAAGAGCCCTTCAACCTTGGTTGTGATGTGTTTTTCTACCTCCTCACGTCAAAGACAACCTCAAGAGAAGCTGTTGGAGAAAGTAGCGCCAATCCTTCCCCAAGAACGAATAAGAAACAAATGGAAGGATTGGTTCGGTGTAGATTGCAAGCAAATCGAACACCTTGGTTGGAAGAGACAAGCTCCACAAGACTTTTGCTTCAGCAAGGAAAAGGGTTTCTAAACTGCATTAGGGTTCAATTAGAGAGGACTAAATACCTCTCTAATGAACATAAAAGAGAAATTACAAAAATGCCCCTAGGTTCACAAAAATTGGACATGAGGGCTCGATTTACATGCAAACTGAGCACCTCAATTCCTACAACAAAAAAATGATATATAAATTCTTAAAATGAATCCTAATCAGCCATCTATCAATTAAAACATCTAAAGACATAAGTTAAATGTGGAAACTTCAATAAAACGCTCCAAAATTGACATTGTTAGCTTCAGCCAATATAAGCTCCTCCAAGCCAGGACGATGTGAATCTAGCCGATTAGGTTTGCATGGCTCGATGTGAAAACATATTGAGTAAAATCCTCTTCTCCAAGCAAGACTTCTTTTCGCAATATCCATTATGTAACATTTCCTGCAAAATAATAGCTAATTAATTAAACACCGAACCTCATGGCGAAAAAGGTTGCATTGTAGGGTTTTGGGGGCACATCAGGCAGCGAATTCTAGCCTCGGGTCGAAGGGCAGGGGCTGGCAGTTCATGAGGAATGGCTGGGGTGGCTTACGGTTCGGTCTGAACCGGTCTTTTCTTTTGGTTATACTCTGAAGAAATTGAAGTGTAACGTGCGTGGAGTGCGTGAAGGAATTGTGGTGATGTCAGGACATGACCTAGGGACACCCACGGGTGTCAGTGGCAGAGGCAGGGCACAGAGTGCCTCTCTGGTGAGGTAGAAATGCAGAGGAGTTGGGGAGGCTGACACTGAAGCTCTCAGGTGAGCTAAGTTGAGAGAGAGAAAATAGAGACAGAGTGTAAGGGAGAGGCTCTAGATGAAGAGGGAGGCAATGAAGTGGATTGGAGTTGCAGCTCACGGTCCAGCTGTTGCAATCGGTTGTCGATGGCTGGAGGGGTTGCGGGGATGCTGGAGGCTACTCTTAGGTCTTTTGTGAGGTATCGAAAAAGAGAAAAAGGATAACCATTAAATGCTGATTTGCGTTAAAGTTTCAAGGTAAGAAATTGAGTAGAGTCTTGGCCAGTGGAGGCCCTACACCATATGCAATATCTTTCTTTGATTGTTTGTTTGCGTTTTACTATGCTGCCTTATTTTTTATGCCTATATTGTTCGCACGTTATTAGTTTAATCTCTAAGCATGTTTAGGATGCTAACATATCATTATTGTTTTCTTTAAATTGCCAAGCATATCTATGTTGTCATTGCTTCCTTTAAATTGCCAAACATGCCTATATTATTATTGTTTCCTTCCATTGCAAAGCATACCTATATTATTATTGTTTCCTTTAAATTGCAAAGCATGTCTATATTGTTATCGCTTCCTTTAAATGATCAAGCATGCCTATATTATTATTGTTTCCTTTTAATTGTCAAACATGCATATATTATCATTGTTTCCTTTAAATTGCAAAGCATGCCTATATTATTATTGTTTCCTTTAAATTGCAAAGCATGTCTATATTGTTATCGTTTCCTTTAAATTATCAAGCATGCCTATATTATTATTATTTCCTTTAAATTGCAAAGCATGTCTATATTATTATTGTTTCCTTTAAATTGCAAAGCATGTCTATATTATTATTGTTTCCTTTAGATTACCAAATATGCCTATATAATTATTGTTCCTTTTAAATTGTCAAACATGTTTTAGAGTATATTGCCATGTTTAGTATCTTAGTAGATTTTCCATGTCTCTTGCTTTTATATTGTTGTGATTATTGCTTCATATTTCATGCTTTTATGTCGTTGAAACCACTGTTTCTCATTGACATACATCACGATAATGTTTCTTATTGACATGCATCACGATAATAGAAACAAGTAGGAATGTCACGCGTGGGTGGATATTCATATGCATTTATGTGAGGGAAATGGGTAAAGAAAATGAATGAAGGAAAAAGGGGAGTTGGAGGATGGAGAAGTAGTTCGGATCTAATCAAGTAGACTAGAAGAATTATGCCCTTCCCTTGTCGGGTTGTGAGAGACTGTCTACCTTAGGTGGTTAGAAGCCGACAAAGAGACTATTATCTCCGACACAGATTCTCCAATCTTCCAGCTCGACGTACAAGTATTGAAATAAGGAAACATAAAGAAAAGAATAATTTGGGGTGGACCCATTCTGACATAATGAGTTAGAGGCATACATCATACTACATATCTCATTTCTTACTAGGTCTGATGTGCCCCAAGAACCATTCACCCAAGCTCAGGCCAAGAGACTCGTCGCTTTTCTAACTCGCTTTTATTTTGCAGGTCATAACAAGTTATGGGATTTTTGGAGGAGATTTCACACGAAGACAAAGGAGCTCCATTTCACAATCTCACGTGGAACCTTGCAACGTCAACCGATTGACTTATTGATTTCCCACCTTGGAGAAGTCACTCTAATTCGACAATTTGAAGGTTATTTGTGAAATTGTTACATCAACTTTCATGTTTTGAATACTGGATTATGTTTGGGATTTTTACTTTTGCATTTTCTAGAATGTTGTTAGTTTGTTTTAGGAGGTGCTCGGTTTGCATACGAACCGAGCCCTCATGCCCAAATTTTGTACTTCCAAGGGTATTTTTGTCTTTTGTTCTTTTGTAAGGCCCTTAGGGGTATTTAGTCTTTCCTAATGCAAGATGGAAGGCAATTTTGAAGAACCCTAAAATTTAGCTCCCAAGCTTGGCGTGAAGAACCCATGGAGAACCCCTCCCCTCGGCCGACTTCATCTTCTCCCTTCGACTCACTTGTTCTTGTTGGATCTTAGGTGAGTCGATTTATGCTACCTCTTCCAGTTCGTCCTCCTTGTGTGGTGGTCTTTGTGGCATGGAGGTAGAAGAACCAGCAGCCCCCATTGGAGAGAGTCTTCCCTTGTGTTGGCCGAACTAGTCGCCCCTCTAGTGTTGAAGGTTTAGCGGACTCCTTTGGTTTGTTACTTGTTTTTCATACTATCTATTGAAAAGGGATTTGATTTTATTGAAGTTACTGAACTATATTTGTGATGCACTGGAGGTGGTGGGTTTTTTTCGAGATTAGAAAGTGTTAATCTTTGTTTGGAAGGAGATCTATTTTAGCCGAGAATCTGTTTCTTGCGTTGGACAGATTCTGCTCCATTTTGTGGTTTCGTTTTGATCTGTTTTTACTTATTGGATGAAGCTCATTTTTGGCAGAGGTAATTTTTGATCTGTTATGTGTTGACCCTCCAAATTTCGTATTGATTGAGCATATGCAAATCGAGATCTCGCTGTATACATTTTAGTCGCCAGAATCTGCCTACAAAACCCTAATCCGAGGGTTAATTTTGTCAAAGCATATCTCCGTGTGTGGAACGAATCTGAATCTGAATTTTTGATATTTTACTCTCTGGAATGTTGGTTTGATGCTCTGAAAATTTCACCTTCTATTTCTTTAAGCTTTGGGAGTTACACTTAATTGAAATCAAAAGACCGAGTTGAGATTCATTAGTTTGGCCGATTGGATTTGTTGAACACCAAAGAGTCTTGGACTCTATCATTTGGTATCAGAGCTTGGCTCATGTTTTTGCTGTTGTTATTGTGCCCTATTAATTGTCTATCATGAGTATAAGAAGTGGAGTGAACTACCAAAGGGGTAGGAGAGCTGAATCAAATGAATCACCATCACCAGAGAGGGAGCCCACCCGAGTCGAAAAAAAATTACAAGCTCAAATTGATGAAATGAAGGACATGCTTTTAACATTACAACAAAGTCAAGAGAAACATTCTAGTAGGCATGTGAGGGGTCATAGGACTCTTAAACCAAGGGAACATTTCAACACATCCATCAAGTCAAGGGGCCAAAATAAAAACTTGTATGATTGGGGTGAGAGAGATAGCGTTATGGAAGAGCTTCCGAATTCGAGAAGAAGAACTCATGACAAGAATGATTTGAAGCTTGTGAATTTATTTATCCCTCCATTTAGAGGATTCAACAACGATATTGAGTGTGTGGATTGGTTGGAAAAAGTTGATAGCATATTTGATTGTCACGAATTTTTGGATAAAGGTAAAGTGAGACTAGCTTCCTCAGAATTTGTGGGATATGCTAAATCTTGGTGGAATCATTTGAAAGCTCGGCGGCTAATTGATGGGGAAGATGAACTTATTACTTGGAAGATGATGAAAAATTTTATGAAAAAAAATTTGATACCTCTCGACCAAGGAATAAAGGTACTCTTTGCTCTGAGTGCCTTGGAATCGGGCACCGTGCTTCAAAATGCCCGAATCAAAAGAGTACTATACTAAAGGATTGTGTGGTTGATGAGAGAAACCAAGTTGACTCCATGGCAGCCACTAGTGAAGAAGACACCTTGGAAGTAGAGACTATTTATGCTCTCGAAGGACCACTATTCGTGATGGAGACTCAAGTTGATGAAGAAAATTGTTTCCGGGTAGTTGAGAAAGAGTGTTTACAAGTTAAAATTCTCAAGGATGAACATATGGAGAATGGAGATAGTTTAATGGCAGCAACTAAGAAGGAAGAAACTTCCCCTCAAAGGGAGACACTCATGGTCCTAGAGGAAACACACCTCACGGAGGATGGAAAGTCCTTCACTTTGCCTAACCGAAGTGTTTTATGTCAAATGGAAGAAACATGCATAGCGGAGCATGGAGATGAGTTCTTTGCAGCAACCTTTGAAGGAGAAAATGATTTTAAGGAGTTAACTCTTGGTCAAGAGGAAATTGTTTTCTTGACCATAGAAAGACCTCTCACTATTGAATATCGAGAAGAGAAAAATCGTGGCGAGTTGACTTGTTATGATTTTTGTTGGGGCATGGACAAAGTGAATTTTTTATTAACAAATGAAAGGAGATTTATCAACCATGCTTACATGCATATGGATAAAGGTTGGGGCTTAGGTGCATTACCACCTTCGAGTCTTTATTTACTAGTCTACGATAGTGGAGAAACAAGCATACTAGCCAAAACTAGTTGCTTGAGGTATCCCCCACCAAACACTTTGATTACTTGGCTTTTTAAAATAGGATGGATCAAGAGTTTTGTTAGTGATAAATCTATTCAACCCAAGGGGATGAGAAATATTGACAAGGATGACTTTGAAGCAATTCTTAAAATGCAAGAAGAGGAAGACAACATTGTTGACCGGCACACCAAAACCAAGGTACTCCCTCTTGTCCGACTTGAATACTAAGCTTTTTGGATTTTGTTGGATTGAAGGGCTGCATATTGATGATAAAGGCTTTGGTCCTTTGAATGATTTATACACTAAGGAGCTCAAGGATGGGTATGACCCAATGGAAAACATTTTCTTGAAAGATGGCAATCCTAGTGTACTAAACAACGACCTCCTAAAATCCACCGTATTTGTAATTCAAGGTGGGGATCTAACTCGCTACTTTGGAGAATAGAAAATATGTGAGACTTGGTGGAAAATTTTCTATTGGTATCACAATCATAAAAGAAAGTGCATGGGAACAATGCTTCAATGACCAACAAGGGAGAATAGATTATTTTGATATGGTCATTGAAGACTTTTTTATTGATCTTTTATATGGACACTCTAATATGAATAAGTTGAGTCATGATGTCAACAAGTGTTTCCCATTTGATCTAGGTGGACGATAAGTTGTTGAACCTATGAAAAAAAGTTGTTCCGGAGAGCACACACATAAATTTATTCTCGAATTGTGGAAAAATGAACCCGCTGGTACGTTGCTGCAATTTTCTATTAATTTTATTGCAAATTCTGCTCTGGGAATTGGGATTTTTTTCTTTATTGGATTGAAGCAGCGTTTGTGGAATTTGAGCTTAATTGGATGCGGATTGATGATTGTGCATCATTTTCAAGATAGTATCTGAAACTGTAATTTTTCTTGCACCATTTGGGTAGTGGGGTTCTTTTAGCATAACTTCTGTGTCAGTACGAGTTTCATTCTTAATTTTGGCAGAGAGTTTCCTCACTTATAAATTTATGTGCTATCCAAATTTTGTTGAATTATCCAAGATATGGTTATTACAAGTTCACTCTGAAAACTACCATTCCGAGAAATCAGTTTTGTCAATCCCAACAGGTTTCAGTGTTTCTATCATAACTTTTTATTCCCTTAGAGTTTGACCATGAAATTTTGAGGGCTTGTTTTTAACTTATATAGTGATGGACTGTCTGAAAATAAAGCCTAAAGTCTACCAATTATCCCATGTTTATCACTGGCAAAATTGTACCAACTGCTGCCAAGTCTGAATTTCTGCTTGTGCAATTTTGTGTTACATGGTGTTTCATTAGGATTGATGGAACAAACACACATTGCAAAATGGAATTGGATTCATGTTCAAGCTTCCAAACAAGGGTGTAAGGGATTATTGAAAAAGTAGAAGGAAAAAAATGTCATGGAGCAATCAATGGATTTGAGGTCAAATCCTCAATCACCCGGGGAGGATGATGTGCCCCAAGAACCGTTCACCCGAGCCCGGGCCAAAAGACTTGTCGCTTTTATAACCCGCTTTTATTCTACAGATCATAACAAGTTATGGGATTTTCAGAGGAGATTTCACACGAAGACAAAAGAGCTTCATTTCACGTTCTCACGTGGAACTTTGCAACATCAACCGATTGACTTATTGATTTCCCGCCTTGGAGGAATCACTCTAATTCGACGATTTGAAGGTTATTTGCAAAATTGTTACGTCAACTTTCATGTTTTGAATACTGGATTATGTTTTGGATTTTTACTTTTGCATTTTCTAGAATGTTGTTAGTTTGTTTTAGGAGGTGCTCGGTTTGCATACAAACTGAGCCCTCATGCCCAATTTTTGTACTTTCAAGGGTATTTTTGTCTTTTGTTCTTTTGTAAGGCCCTTAGGGGTATCCAGTCTTTCCTAATGCAAGATAGAAGGCAATTTTGAAGAACCCTAAAATTTAGCTCCCAAGCTTAGCGTGAAGAACCCGTAGAGAACCCCTCCCCTCGGCCGACTTCATCTTCTCCCTTCAACTCACTTGTTCTTGCTGGATCTCGGGTGAGTCGATTTGTGCTACCTCTTCCAGTTCGTCCTCTTTGTGTGGTGGTCTCTATGGCGTGGAGGTAGAAGAACCAGCAGCCCCCATTGGAGAGAGCCTTCCCTTATATTGGCCGAACTAGTCGCCCCTCTAGTGTTGGACGTTTAGCGGACTCCTTTGGTTTGTTACTTTTTTTTTAAACTATCTATTGAAAAGGGATTTGATTTTATTGAAGTTACTGAACTATATTTGTGCTGCACTGGAGGTGGTGGGTTTTTGTCGAGATTAGAAAGTGTTAATCTTTGTTTGGAAGGAGATCTATTTTAGCCGAGAATCTGTTTTTTGCGTTGGACAGATTCAGCTCCATTTTGTGGTTTCGTTTTGATCTGTTTTTACTTATTGGATGAAGCTCATTTTTGGCAGAGGTAATTTTTGATCTGTTATGTGTTGACCCTCCAAATTTTGTATTGATTGAGAGTACGCAAATCCAGATCTCGCTGTATACATTTTAGTCACCAGAATCTACCTAGAAAACCCTAATCCGAGGGTTAATTTTGTCAAAGCATATCTCCGTGTGTGGAATGAATCTGAATTGAATTTTTGATATTTTACTCTCTGGAATGTTGGTTTGATGCTCTGAAAATTTCATCTTCTAATTCTTTAAGCTTTGGGAGTTACACTTAATTGAAATCAAAAGACCGGGTTAAGCTTCATTAGTTTGGCCGATTGGATTTGTTGAACACCAAAGAGTCTTGGACTCTATCAAGGTTTTGGGCTCACAGTTTGCTTATGGTGTAAGTACACACAAGAGAATAGATGAATGAGCAGTTGATGAAGGATTCGCACGGTCGGAACTTATGGCTTGCTAGGCTAAGGAAAGTAAAAGAGAAAAAGAGTTTTGTAAATGTAAAATACCAATTTATTTACTATCTTTTAAAATGAATGATTTATGCTTCCACTCTAAAATGAGAAAAATGGATTTTATAAATAAAGTCTTCCGATGTTAATAAAGATTTAAATAATGAGTTTTAAGTAAGATGTTTTAACGATCAGGTTTTAAGAAAAGAACTCTGATTTCGATTGAGGGGTTTTAATAAGGATTCAACTGTTTTATAAAAGTTTTAAATTTAATGTGATTTCCGAAGCAAGAAAAATTCGGGTCGTTACAAGTTGGTATTAGAGCAATTGTGTTGTAAAAATGATTTTGTAGACTGCCTACCCGCACAAGCTTCGACATGAAAATACTCCATCAACTGTAAGAACGTTAATAGAATTGTTTTCTGATCTAAGTGTTTTCTTAATTTAAACATTCTAATGGTTATAGAAATGATATTATGGTTAGGGAAAGAGTTGTAGATAATGTTCTAATTGAAAATAAAAAGATGATTTTATGTTATAGTGTATTGATGTATGTAATAGAGGATAGAGAATACTGGAACTGCTTGGGATTTTTTGCAGGATGTATGAAATGTAACTTTGGGAGAGTAAAGAAACAGGGGAGACTCTACCCAAATTTTTATAAATTGGAAAGGCGATAAGTAAAACCAATCCTAGTATAAACCAGTTTAAGAAACAATTAAGTGAGGTTGCCTATGTTGTAAAAGATTAGATGGAGGGTAGAATCGACGTAGAGAGGAAGAGTTATAAATGATGCGGATGAGGCCATCAATAGGTTGACTGCATTAGTGGAGTGGCAGTCTCAAAACTTGGAGAGGTTTATGGGAATTATTGCGCATAGAAACGAAAATGTGAAAGATAAATGAAAAAAAAAACACAAATGAATATGTTACAGGATGAGGCCGAGTGTCAAAAGGCATGGGAGCATATGTAAATAGAAAATACACCAGAAAAAGAAATATAAGAACGAAAGCATAAAAGAAAGATAAGAACAAAAATGTAGAAGATAAAAGATATAGGAAAAATAAAAAGAGAAACTACTTACGTATTTTAATGTGGATCTAGACGGTGCTGAGGAATAAATCAGAATGATGGAAGACATGGTTGCACATGCTAAAACAGGAAGTGTTAGTATAAGAGAAGCAGAGAAGGGTAGCATGTGTTATGTTTATGCTGGTTAAGGACATGAGATCTTGGCGGGATAGCCAAGGATGTGGCTGTAAAGACTTGGATAAAATTCAAGAGATTTTTTTTATGACAGATATTTCAATCGCGCAATGAGTACGAGGAAATTGGTGGAATTTACTCAGCTACTGCATGAAGTGTCAGGTTCAGAGTATGAGCGCAAGTTTGAGGAGTTCGCGATTCACCTCGCATCGAGTGAACAACAATGAGTATGGGGTGCACCACTTTGTGCAAGGGCTTAAGACAGAAATTTTCGAAGGAGTAATGGTGTCGGAAACTCAAGACGTGGCTTACTCTGAAGTGGTATCAAAAGCTCTTGACATTGAAGAAGTAAAGGATCGGATTTTGAAATGGAGTGATTCTGTCGTAAGTTTTCAGCCACATGTATGGGACAAAGCAGAAACAGATACAGATACAGATACAGAAATGGGTACATAAATGGGAACAAAAAAAAACTGATACAGATATGGATATGGATACAGAAATGGAAATGAAAATGGATATGGATATGCATACAGATACGGATACGGAAACGGAAACAGAAACAGAAACGGAGACGGATATGAAAATGAAAACGGAGATAGATACAAAAACGGAAATGGAGACAGATACATATACAGATATGAAAATAGAAACAGATACGGAGACGGATACGGAAACAGAAACGGAGACGGATATGGATACAGATACGGCTACGGAAACGAAAACAGAAATGGAGATGGATACGGATACGACTACGAAAACAGAAACGGAGATGGATACGGATACGGATACGGATACAAAAATGGAAACGAAAATGAATTTCTAGAAATGGATATGGATACAGATACAGATACAGAAACGGAAATGGGAACATAAACGGAAATGAACACAGATACGGGAATAGATACGAAAACAAAAACTGAAACGGTAATGGACACGGATACGAATATGGAAACATGAATGAGAATAGATACAGAAACGGAAACTAAAATGAAAACGAATACAGATACGGATACGAATACGGATACGGGAATAGATACAAAAACAGAAACTAAAATGAAAATGGATACGAATACAGACACAGAAATGGGAACGGGAACAGGAACAGATAGAGAAACTGAAACTAAAACAAAAACAGATACTGAAACACATATGGAAACAGAAACGGAAATGAGTACGAATATGGAAAAGGAAGCAAGGCAGGGCGAGGATCTAAGAGGCAAAATGAATAGTAGATTGACAGGAGTGTGAAAGCATCCAACTCAATGGAGCAGAGTAGTGACTTAGAAGAACGAAGAAACAAACAACTAACATTGTCCAGGAAGAAACTGAAAGTAGAAATACTGTTGTGGTGAAACTTTCAAATGAAATTGATGTAGCTAATGAAAATCTAGATGAAATGAAGTACAAGTACAACAAGAAGACTATGTCATTAAGTAGGACACTTGAAAAAAAGGATCAACTTCACTGTGCTTTTGTGAAGAAACAAGAAAGATGCAGCAGCTTGCTCGTGACAAGGTTCAAATGATCTTCGAAGAACAGGAAAAAGTAAATTATGAATTGGATTTGTGGTTTAGTGTTTGTTGAGTCGGGGATCATAGCAGATGCAGAGGTAATGGGATGCAGAAGTAATGGGACTCTTAGGAAGATTGAGGATATGTACGAGGTAAAAAGATGTTTGGATACAATTGTGATAAGATAGTTAATGACTATTTAGGTTGTTAAGTCAATAGAGTAATTCGATGAGAAAATTTCGAGGATGAAATTTATATAAGGGTGGAGGAATGTAATACCCCGACAATATTTGTAATATCCTGAAAATATATTTTCTTTTTGATGATGTAATAATTCTCGATAATTTGAATATATGAATAGGGCATCGTATTATGCAACGAAACGTGTTAAGTCGTACTTGGGAAGTGTAGGTTAACATGGAAAATAACCTAAATGAGAAAAACTTAGGAAAAATGCACAAGTGTTGGGTTGCGGACACTGACTGACACTGCAGACGACACAGGACAACATTCGTTTTGAATCTGTACAACTTTGGGACAATTCGAACGACTTGCGGATGAAGCGGATGAAGAGATTTACGTTCGCAATGAATCTGTAGAAATCTGGGACAATTCAGACGACTTGCGGACGAAGAAGACGAAGAGATTCGCGTCCACAATGAATCTGTACAAATTTGGGACACTTTCGGACGATGTGGATGATGCTTGCGGACGACAAATCGTGTCCGCAAGACTCCTGCGGATGGTACGAAAAAAGGCTGGGGATGCATTTTCTCGTCCCAAATTGACTTTTGGACGGTGCGGATGAGGATTGCGGACAACTCAACTCGTCCGCAATATCGATAAATTCCGAGAAATCCATTTAAATACTTTCTCTTTCTTTCGATTTTTTGCAGAAATCAACAAAAGTATTCTTCTACAGCCTACCCCCCGGCAACGTCCAGCCTCTCTCTGCATATGGGAAGGCTTTCCACGTGTGTGTGCCTCAATGGACCACACTTTTGTTGGTTTGCACAACTGTCAGCTCACTTATCCCTGCAGCTGTGCAGTCCTTCTCTCCCTTCTGTCTGCTTCTATAAGAGGTAAGCCTCCCCTGGGTATCCTAAAGTTTGGGGCAATTATGAAGTATACATGTGTGCTGTGTTGTTTGAGTACTCTGTGTGTGGGATAGTTGTTGTGTAGAGTGAAGAGCTAATGGAAAGACCTTGCTGTGTCAACGATGAATTGGAGTGAAGGTAAGGAATTGTTTTGAGAAATATTGCATTGATCATAGACTCTGATTTGGGTTGAATTGGTTGAATATTGATATTTCTTTGTTAGGAACTGTTGGAAGAATTAGAGATTGAGGGCACTTTTTGGACTGTTGGTGTTGCTGCTGGACATTTAGGTGGACATTACGATAAGAATTGGGATGTGTGTTGGCTAGTGATGGCCCTACATCGTGAGTTTTTTGCTACCTTGATTTGTGTTTGGATTACCACTGAAATTATTAGATTTCTACCTTGAGCTTTATTAATAATTGTGATGGTATGAGTGTTAAGAGATATAGAGATTCTTCAATGCTATTGAATTGTTGAAAGCATGAATTCTCCATATTGTGAATATGGACGTTGCTACTTGTAGTGAAAATCCTATTACTAGTTGAAGGGCTTATGTTAGTTTAACGTCACTTGGAAAATCATAAGGTAGTAAGTTGACTTGAACCAATTGTTCTCTTCCGTTATGGGTTGGTTTTGGTGTAGTGACACGTTGTTGTAGTTAGTTCTATTATACTAATACCGATTTGTGTGGAAAGTGAATTGTTAGCGTAGAAGATTTACACTTTAGAGCAAGAAAGAATGGTATTATAGACAGTTCAAAGCATGTTCAGAGTAGTATATTAGATTGAAATTGTTCTGTTAGCATAGAGGAGACGTCATTCGCAGTGTTATACTTTTATTCTAGAAATAGTTGAATAAACTGAAGTTGTTGAACAGAGCATGTGAATTTCAGATACTTCGCTATGAAGATGGATTTCATTGATTTAACTCATATTTATCTTTGGTTTAGAAGTGTGTTGGAGCTTATTGTGTTTCTTTTATTCTATGAATAAAATGCGATCGGAATATGGAGTTGGAAAGCTGTTAAGTAATTTCATGGGATTTTAGGTTGTGAAATTCTATTAAGCGTTGAATGAAGAAATTGTGACTATGAATAGTTGTTAGTGGTAATTGTTGATATAATCAAATGTAATTACAGCTTGAAGGTATTAAAGAAAGGAGAATGATGATTATGGGCCAATATGCAATTCGGACGCTAGGTAAGTTGATACTTACTGAGTTTTGGTCTTCGGACCCTACATCGCAAGAGTTAGGATTTGCAGGTTATGTGTTCTTTTAATGATATGTTTATTAGACATTTGTACGATCATATAAGACTGTAGGTATTCTCATAGGCATATTGTATGACATACTTAGTATATGTAAATAAGCGTGTGTGGGTTCGAGTGATTGGTGACACTTCCATACAGTAGTATTCCTCCCGCGTAGGGAGTGGTAGGTTTAGAGTTAGCTACGTGGAAGCTAGGGTTCACCTTTACCCCGTTCTGAAACCCCCAACGTCTTTAACAAAACGACTGGGTATGGCTCGTGGTGACAACCCGATTGGCGTGGTTCCTCGTCGGAACCATAGGTTAAGCCACGAGAGCAATTGACTTATCCATCGTCCTGACTAACAGATGAGATACAGTTCTCCTCTGTAATGCATCGCATGATCATGTATCATATCTGCGTTTTATTTTCTTATATCACTTACTGAGCAATAGGCTCATTAGTTTAGGTCTTGTGATGTAGGTATTGTACGAGAAAACAGGAGAACAGGTTAAAGACAGTTGATTAAGGATTTACACGGGTGGATCTTGTGGCTGGCTGGGCTAAAGAGTTTTAAAAGGAAATGGTTTGTAAAATGGTTTGTAAATTGTTTAATATTCTTTAATGTTTTGTTTTAAATTCCGCTGCGTTTTATAAAAAGGATGTTCATTACTTCTTCTAAAATTAATAAATGATTTAAGTAAAGAGTTTTAACACTCAGGTTTTTATAGAAAAAGGATACTCTGATTTTATAAAAGAGAAAGTTTTAAATTTCACATATTTTTAAGTAAATAAAAATCGGTTTGTTACAATATTTCCCATGTATATAATGTAATGAATTTTTGAATAATTAACGTGTTATATTGTGGGGCGATATTTGTGGGTTAATGCTGTATAAATATGGAAAAATATTAGGGAGTGATTAAATTATAAAGTTTTGATGGAAAACTGTGTAATTGGAGTTTTCGGACGCATGCGATCGACGCGCGGATTTGAGGTTGCGTCTGAAATGTCTCTCAGGTCGGCCCTCACATTTTGGGATGAGGCGGGCACGACATCTCGGGTCTGAAATTGCTCCTCCATCTGTAATGTGAGTTTTCAGACGAATGCGGTTGGATGCAGACGAGGAGCGTTCGAATCTGTCCAATTCGATGGACTTTTTGGACAAATGCGGTCGAGGTACGGACGCCTTCCCTCGTCCGAAGTCGCATTTCTGAAGGTGAGAATAATAGATTGAACCGGTTTGGTTCAGTTCGGTCTGAAAATTAAAGAGTACACGATTTTTAGTTGAATGGGAAAAACAAATTGGATTAGTTGGAATTAAGAATTTAGAGGATAGATTAAATGAAGATTAAATGAGAGATTAAATTAAAAGGGGTTAAAAAGGGTGAAGGGAAGGAATGAACCAGTTCAGTCGAACCGGTTCACCTTGGCTGGCTAGTCCACGAGCAGCTGGAAATCAATAAAGGAAGATTGGTTTTGGCCTTCAGCTAGTTCTCGAAAAAACAGACAGAAAACAGGGGAGAGGGACACGAGGTAGACGAAAGAGATCAAGAGCGAGAGTGGCATGCGCGATGGTGACCTCGAGACGGCCAGGTCGTGCGTCGTTCGGCGAATGGCAAGTGACTGCAGGCTTGGGCGTTGGGCCTAGCGGGATAGTTTGGTGCAGCTTCGGGTCGTCGATGCAGCATCGGGTCATGGCGAGCTCCGATGCTCTGTCGATTTCAGGTGACCGGCGTTGACGGAATGGCGACGATGAGGATTGGTGAAGGTGAGGTAGCAAATTCCAGCCTCGGGTCGAAGGGCAGGGGCTAGCTGTCCATGAGGAACGGCTGGGGCGACTTACAGTTCAGTCTGAACCGGTCTTTTCTTCTTGTTCTGGTCTGAAGAAATTGACAGTGGGACGTGTGGAGTGCATGGACGAATGGTGGTGATGTCAGGGAATGACCTGGGGATACCCACTGGTGTCCGTGGTAGAGGCAGGGCACAGAGTGCCTCTCTAGTGAAGTAGAAATACAGTGGAGTTGGGGGAGGCTAACAGAGAAGCTCTCAGGTGAGCTAAGTTGAGAGAGAGAAAATAGAGATAGAGTGTAAGGGAGAGGCTCTGGATGAAGAGGGAGGCAGTGAAGTGGATTGGAGTTGTAGCTCACAGTCCAGCTGCTACAATCGGCTATCGATGCTACTGCAAAAAATGTCTACATTATTATCTCTTCCTTTAAATTATCAAGCATGCCTATATGATTATTGTTTCCTTTAAATTGTCAAGCATGCCTATATTTTTATTGTTTCCTTTAAATTGCAAAGCATGTCTATATTGTTATCGCTTCCTTTAAATTATCAAGAATGCCTATATTATTATTGTTTCCTTTAAATTGCAAATGTAACGACCCAGATTTTCGTAAATCTTTTAAAATGCGTGAAATTCAAAAACTTTTATGAAAGAAATATCATAGTGCGAGCCGGGCCGTTAGGAACACTTAAACATTGTGAAAAATAAAAACATTGCGGAAGCGTATATATTTTAAAGGAAATAAACTAAACATTTAATTACAATTTAAGAAAACAAACTTAATTTAATTACATCTCAATTATCTCTCACTTCTCATAGCTTGGCCAACTACAAACTCGCTCGTGCAAATCCCTCATCCACTGCTTCTTCACTACTCTAGGACTCCGCGCGTACGTGTACCTACATCACAAGGAAGACATGAGCCTAAAGGCCCAGTAAGAAAATGAGTTTATGCATATGAGATGCCGCTCTTTAATTCTTTGGAATGGGTTTGTCCCAACCCAATATTTTAATTACGTATTTTACGTATAGCTCATACATAGAGCTGGGGATAGCCTATCGGTTTCTAATTAATTATGTCAAAGGGCTTGTAATCCCGACAAGGGAAAAAGTAAGTTCTTTTCCTCACTCAAGGCACGTGACCACTCTATGGCGGTGTTCCTAATTGTTTCTATCGTTATGATGCCTAAAGCTATCCTAAAGTACGTACAAGGAATTAACTAAGGGCGCATGCATAACATACATTCAAAACACTAAGTGAGAGTTTATGACTAGCAAATTAACAACTTAATCAATAACTAGTAAATTAGTTAACTATTAATTGACATCCTTATTAAATGGAGTAACCCAACATGCTCAATTAGTAGAATCATAGTCAATCAATAGATATAAGGCAACCAACTAATCATACGAGCAAAACTATCAACGAAACAACATCAACAAAACAACCATCAACTAACAACAACTAATAAAAGAGTAACTAAGTGTACAGAGCATTAACAAGTCCATAAAACCAATTCAGTATATCAACTAGTAAACTAACAGCAGCAATACACGTAAATAGCCAAGCACAGAAACGTACAGAGTATCAAACGTAGAAAACATACAACAAATAAGCACATACAACACACATACTCTACCACTCACGCACACAATTGCGGTGTAGGGCCTCCACCTAGCCAAGAATACCCATGGAGTAATGGACTACTCGACAAGATAATGGATTTTAAATCCCTAAAATTACGCAGAACTGAGGACTTTTGGATGAGTGCAGACGCATAGGTCTCATCTGCATTCATCCGCAAGGCTAAAATTCCAAAGGTTAAATTGTGGCTTCAGACAAGGAACGGCGTCCCCGTCCTGCTGTACCGTCCGCAGGCAAGGTTCGGACGCCATTTGACGTCTGCATGTGGCATCTGCTGGCATCCAAAAGTGTCCCAAAATTAGACAGAGTCAAATCAGATGAGGCTAGACCTCCTCTACAATCGTCCAGAAGTGTTCGAAACTGCCCAAGGTTTGGACAGATTCAAATACGACGATGAAACCCACATTCACATGAACTTGGTTGCGTCCGCAGCCTCGTCTGAAACGATGACAGAGGAAGGGACGACTTTGGGATGTGAAACAACATTCATGGGAGTTGTCCTAAACGCGCTGGGGTAGCGCTCTATCCACTTGCAGACGAGGAACAACGTCCGCAGAGTAGTCTGCAGTCATCCACAAGTGCACAGCCAGCACTTTCCTCACATTTTCTACTTAACTTCTAATCCTGTAACACTTTCCCCTAATTACATGTCATAAAATAACATGTAACCATGTGGAATGTAATATTCTAGCTACCCAATCCTTTAATTACATCGCATGTATGGGAGAAACGTTATCATAAATACCCCTAGACTTAACGCTCCTAATACGCCCTCTATAATACCTCGACATATAAAAAGTCAGGGTGTTACAGCAAAGCATGCTTATATTATTATTATTTCCTTTAAATTGCAAAGCACGTCTATGTTATTATTGTTTCCTTTAGATTATCGAACATGCCTATATAGTTATTGTTCCTTTTACATTGTCAAGCATGTTTTAGAGTATATCGCCATGTTTAGTATCTTAGTAGATTTTCCATGTCTCCTGCTTTTATATTGTTGTGATTAATGCTTCATGTTTTATTCTTTTATGTCGTTGTGACCACTATTTCTCATTGACATGCATCACGATGATAAAAACAAGTAGGAATGTCATGCTTGGGTGGATATTTATATGCATTTATATGAGAAAAATGGATAAAGAAAATGAATGAAGAAAAAATGGGAGTTGGAGGATGGAGAAGTAGTTTGGATCTAATCAGGTAGACAGGAAGAATTATGTCCTTCCCTTATCGGGTTGAGAGAGATTGTCTACCCTAGGTGGTTAGAAGTCAACAAAGAGACTATTCTCTCCGACACAGATTCTCCAATCTCCCAGCTCGACGTACGAGTAATGAAAGAATGAAACGTAAAGAAAATAATGGTTTGGGATGGACCCATTCTGACATAATAAGTTAGAGGTATACATTATATTGCATATCTCTTTTCTTACTAGGCCTTGGTCTGACAATTTACTTATGGTGTAGGTACACACAAGAGAACAAATGAATGAGCAGTTGATGAAGGATTTGCACGGGCGGGACTTGTAGCTAGCTAGGTTAAGGAAAGTAAAAGAGAAAAAGGATTTTGTAAATGTAAAATACCGGTTTATTTACTATCTTTGAAAATGAGTGATTTATGCTTCTGTTGTAAAATGAGAAAAATGAATTTTATAAATAAAGTCTTCTACTGTTAATAAAGATTTAAGTAACGAGTTTTAAGTAAGAAGTTTTATCGATAGGGTTTTAAGAAAAGAACTATGTTTTCGATTGAAGGGTTTTAATAAGGATTCAACTGTTTTATAAAAGTTTTAAATTTAACGCGATTTTCAAAGTAAGAAAAATCTAGGTCATTACAGATGGTGGACGCTTGTCCATGACCATTGGATCGACGATCACGATGGTCCCTCAATCAAAATTGACGGTCACAATAGACTCTAAATTCTTTAATTTGAAGGGTCACGTGCAAGGTACCCGCGTTTTCAAAAGGTGCAAATTCCCTCAATTAAGATGGACATCTCACTTCCAAAACGAACGTCCCTCTTCACATATCAGACGTCTCTCATCCAGAAACGGACGTCCCTCGACCCAAGACTATGTCGTTCTACCCATTACAGATGTCTCTCTCTCTCAAAACGAATGTCCCTCGACTTAAGACTACGTCGTTCATTCGAAACAGATGTTCGTCTTAGGTCAAGGGACATCCATTTTGGACCGAAGAACTTCTTTGAATGCTAAATGACATCGTTTCTCATCTTGACGGATGCAAATCTGCCTATATAATCGTGAAGGACGTCCTATTTGCCCTAGCTATTGCCGAGAGAAATTTTGACTTCCTCCAACAAACTCGAATTTCTGAAATCTATCCTCACATTTGTTGAAGTAGAAAATAGCGTCGAAGGCAGTTCAAGTGATGAAGAAGTGTAAAGAGGCTCCCTCCGAGGTTGAAGGTAGAGCACGAAGTGATTCTACCTGCATGTTTGTAGAGGCACAACCAGTGTTCAACTCAGGGTCCTCCAAAGAACGGTATGATAATGACATTATACCTTGTGCTGTAATTATATTTAGGAAGGTAGATTTCAATGCATTCACAGACTTTGGATTAAAGGAAATGTTCGAGTACATTGGACTATACGGCTTATGCACGATTGGGGGGGGGGGGGGGGGGGTATTATTATGAGAGGGTGGTGAAATTGTTTTATGTAAATTTGGAGCTGGACAGCAATGGCCCTACTGAGCTAAGTACTTTTTTATTTAGGCAACAGATTAGGCTAACTCTTAAGGAGTTAAATGAGATGATTGGATACTCCAAGGATGAGCCAACAGAGGAGTTTTTTCTTGTATCCAAGGACCCAGACTTTGTAAAATAAGAAGAAGGTTTGGCATTGCTGAAGCAATTGACTCGCAATCCTGAAGTCGTTGAATCTTTCTACAAGCCCAAATTCAATGATCCACACAGTTCTCCTGCGTGATGGACATAGAGACCATGTCAGCTGCATGGATCTCTATGTGATAGAAAACCTCTACAACAGGAAGAGATTCAACATTGCCTACGTGATTATTAATCTGATGAAGGCAAACCTGAAGACTCCAAGGAAGAACCTCCTCTATAACTGGCTTATTCAGAATATCATTGACAATAGCGGATTGGTTGTCCCTCACAGAGAGAGACGAACCAATAAAAAGGCACTTGACATGTACAATCAAGTGACATTGGCTCGGATGGGGCTGCACAAAGTAGGAGGGGAGTGGGTATTCAAGGGTGTGGACACTCCCTCTACTTAGCCTACACCTCCTCCATCAAAGTCAGCTGCACATCCTTAATCAACGTCAGCTGCACCTCCTTCTTTAACGTCGACTGCACTAATTTTGTGGACATCGGTTGCATAGCCTTCAGGTCACGTGGAGGTGGAGGGCAATTTTTTTCATCCCCCTCCTCAATCCTCACCCTATGTACTTATCAATGAGGAGAGGTGGCAGTGACTTGTCGCCAAGTTGGATAGACATGAGAGGCAACTTGATGAGATTTAAACACTATACTACAAATGAAAGAAGTACTGACGAGGATTGCAACAACTCCTCCAGTAGCCCAGCCAGCTCTTCTAGAAGCTTCTCCTGCATCTTCCGATGCTGGTCTGGACGGATCAAAGTATGTCTTTTAGCATACATGCACTTTCCATGTATGCATTAGTACTATTGATTAACAATGTGTTACAATTGTGCAAGTCCCCTATCATCAGGTAATCGTCCCCTCCTCCAACCCTTGCCAAAGTTTAGAAGACATTGGCAATGGGTCCTCCATCGACGGAAGCGGTTCTAAGGCCTGCTTCACTGCTAAAATTGCAAGTGGTATACCTTCAATTTGATTTTGTACAATGTGTTGAATTTACACTTAACTAATTTTTCATTGTAGCCTATGAAGTTGATGAGTTCATGAGATTGGCACAGGCAAATACCAAGAAGAACGTAGAGACGTGTGTTATGCTTTGCAACTCCATGGTAAGACACAATATGATTTCAAAGTTATTCTCAGTTTTGATTGTATTTTGAAGACATTATGTGGCGTGTTATCGTTTTTTAGAGTAACGATGTCTGTTCAATAACAACCTTCATCGTTCCAAAGCAAACAGGAATGTTGGACTGGGTCAGAATTTTTAACCAATGTTTAAGATGTTGTTATTGAAAATAAATATCTCGCATTCTTAACATGCAGTGCATGGCATTGCATGAGGAGGAGGTATTTGAGGTTCAAATGAAAGAGGAACTACTGAGTTTTGCCTGGATCCATATAAGGCACTTGTATTCATTCGTGCAATATTTTTTCCTCAAATAATATATGGATTTTATTTCAAACACACCTGAAACAAGCATGTTTCATGTCATCAGTTGACGTGCACACCAAATATGGGTACCAGTTGATTTTACCGGAGTCAATTGAAATTGTCAAGGCACCTACAGATAAAAACTGGTATATTTTCTCACCATGCGCTTTGAAAGAAGTGACAATCTAATTTCACCTCCCAATTACAGCTCACATGGGATATTTCAAGTCTCGCGCCCTTTAAGAGAGTTAGTGGTTGCCAAGTGTCCAGAGAAAAGCTTCCATCTTCATGACCTGCACAAACCGGAGAACCTTTTCGAGCACACCACTCATGTTGAGATAAACCTCTACTTGCAGTTCAAGGTCGTCGATATACGGGGCAAAACTGCAAAAATTGCAAAAAAAATAATTGTTATATTACATTTGTGCAATTTAGATTTTGTACCATTGAATTATCTGTGTTGTACAATTAAGATCTTGTATTCTGCTTGATATTGTATCTCTGTTTGTTGGTTATATGTTGTATTGCAATTTGGTTGTTCTTTTAGGGCAAGGGACGTCCCCTATAGGCCAAGAGCCGTCCTTTTCATGGCGAGGGACGTCCATTATTAAGCTAAATGTCCATTTTTTGGCTAGGGACGTCCCTTATAGGGATAGGTGTAACGACCCAGATTTTCGTAAATCGTTAAAATGCGTAAAAGTTTAAAATTTCTTTTTTAAAACAAAATATATCAGAGTGCATCTAACCGGATCGCTGCTGACTCTTTCTTTAAACTCGTTATGAAAACCAATTGATAAAATGTGTAGAAGCGTTATAAAATAAATCATCGTAAAACATGGCGGAAGTATAAATAAATCGTTCAGAAGGAAATACTAAATAATTGAAACACTACGTTTAACAATGAATCTGACAATTAAACATCATTTGATTACACTCGTTTACTCATCTTTCTCTTTGTCTAGCCAGCCTCGAGTCTCATGCTTGTAAAATCATCCATCCCTGTTTCATTATGTATTTGTCATCTATTTATTATCCATTTGTCGTTTGTACCTACACCACAAGTAACTATAAGCCTAAAGGCTTAGTAAGGAAAAAGGGTTAATATAATTATGCTTATGACTCTCTTTAGTTCTTTTGGAATGGGGGCCACCCAAACCAATCCTTTCATTAGTCATTTACCATTTTATTACTTTTCTTTACATCGTTCGTTTGTTACTCGGACTTCGAGTTGAGGATTGGAGGACCTATATGGAATGATATAGTCTTGGTCGGCTTCTAACCTCCTGTGAGCAGCTGGTCCCTTTCTCGACATGAGAAAGGGGCGTAGTCTAGTGCCAGGCTAGGTCCGAACTACCCATCCACCCCCAACTCCCTTTTCTTTTCTTTGTGTCTGTGCCGGGTTAAGCTACCGGACCACAGAGGCCTTTATTAACTTACCGTTTTACTTATTTTCATCATTTATCCTCACTCATGCATGTGTGTGTACCACCTCGTGGCACTCCCTATTAGTTTTTATTAACATGATGCATGACCATACATTCTCAATCTAGCATGATGCATGATGCTTCACAATATAACGTTCATAGAAATTGAAGTGCACATTTAATTAAAGTAACGATAATTGAAAACGCATATAAGGAAAGTAAAGCACATAATAGAATGAAGGAACTGCGCACAACAGAAAACAAGTATAACATTTAAATTAAGACAACGAATGAACAATAAACTAAACATGCTCAGGAAGATAAGATGATTATTCTAGTTCTTTAGTTATTTAGCCTAATTAATCTCCTAGTCCATTTACATGCTTCCTACGTTTATATTTATAAGCCATTATTCTAATCAGTTATTAACATGCTCCTATGTTAATTTCATGCTTTTATTCTACTTAACTAATTATACTTGGTTTAGCAAAATGTACATACTAAGGACATGTAACCATAATCGAGCTCTTAAGCAATACCAAGAAAATAATAACAAAAACAAGTATAAAACATTCATTCGCATAATAAGTGAGATCCTTGAGACCCTTAACTCATTCACGTTACTTCATTCTCTTTCCATCTTCTTTATCATTCTACTCTTTAGTAAAGGAAAGCATTGATTATAAAATTGAAGTATGCATTGCAATAAAAATAATTGAAGGCAAACTATAATTGAAATTGCGCATATAATAAATAGATGGTAAAGAGGCATGCTATGAATTACGATTAACTAGGCATGCTCGTTAAACTAAACTAAACTAAACATGGAAACATGCTTTAAACAACAATTAACGGAAACATGCTTAGACAACGAATAATGGAAACATGCTTGAAAATTGGTAATTCTTATTCATGTTTTTATTCTAACTAATTAAACATGCTACAATTAATAGTCTAGTTATTATCTTAATTAATTACATGCTCGACCAATTAGTCAACATGCTCAAGGTTAGTTATTAATTAATCAACTAGTTAATTTACATGCTTTAGCTGCTTAACAATTTAACATACTAATTACATGCTCAAAATTAATATACTTAAGTTGATTAACTACTCTAGTTAAGGCAATTAGCATGCTTAACTTTATTAGCTTAAGCCAGGTTAATTAATCTAGTTCGCTCGAACTAAGTTACATGCATCAAGGATAATTCCAGTAAATTAAACATACCCAACTAGTCGATTAACATGCTCGTCTAATTATTTATTTACCCAAGTTAATTAGCATGCGTAAGATTGATTAGGCAACTACACAGGGCATACATTAGTAAATCAACATGCTGGTTAATTAAATGTACTAGTTATCCTAGTTAGTTATTAGTCAATTTATATGCTCATGATTAATTATTAACTAAACTAACAATTAAACATGCTCAAGGAAAGATTTCAATTATGACTTCCTAATCATGCTCGGAAGATTATAAACACCGATTAATCTTGCTTACATGCTTTAATTAACTAAATTAATCAACATGCTAAATTAATTAATGATTAACTAACTTAATTAGCAATTAAACATGCTAGATTAATAAAGTGATGGCAGAACAATAACGACAGGAATAACAACATTATAGTTAATGACAAAACAGTAAGTAAACATCCATCACAAAATAAAACTCTAACTTATTTCCAGACTTCACATAACCGTTATCGTTCACCCATTTCGCATTCGTCACAATTATCACTAACAATTTGCAGGGATTCGTTTGCAGTAATAGAAGTAATTGCAGGGAATAAACAGCGATATATCTATAAATTTCAGGAAACTAACAACCAAAGGAAATATTACTTATCAACTAACAATTAACTACTAGCTAACAATCAACTACAACAGTAACAATAAGGAAATCACAGTGCACTAGACAAGAACTCAGGCACTCTACTTGTGGGTAGGGCCTCCAAATGGCCAAGACTCACCGATAATTCCTTACCTCGAACTTTATCGCGCATTCGCACTTCGTTGTTATTCCTCTTCTTCTTTTTAATACCTTCACAAATTAATACCAATTATCAATATTTCCTAATCTTATCAAAGCAGCAACTTCCCAATCAATAGAGCAGTTCATAAGCATCCAACAATTGATCTAATAGATTGATCCCATTCACAAAATCTAGAAACTAAATCCAATAGAGGCAGTAGCTAAACTAATACCAACAGAGCACAACCAACAAAGTACACAAACCCATGACCCAAATCTAACATATTGATGCTTTTTAGAATTTAACCATCAGAGTGTAAAAATATTACATTACAGGATGCTATTCCAAGTGACAAAATATTGATCTCTTCAACTTGAACTATCGGTTCATTCCAAAGAACATATGTCTCACGTTTACATCAATCCAATTCATTATCAGAAAGAAATTACTAAAACCCTTATACTTATCATCCAACAACTTAACAGAACAGTCAACTCCATCCAAAAACATAATCAACACACCAAAATAGCCAAGGAGAAATCCTTACCAACAAGCAGGGGACTCACGACTCAACACATCCGAAGCACAGCTCCCTCCTTTCCCATTTCTTCTCGGTCATGCACAACTTCCCCTCACTGACTTCAACTCTCGGTTCCAGCTCTCCAGAGACCTCCTTCTTCCCAGCTCTCACCCTCTCCTCAAATCCTCCCTTCTCATAGCTTTAAACCTCCAGCAGGCAAACATTCTGCCAACAGGATGCAACACCGCAGAGAGGATTCCTCTCGTACGCCCGACAGCTTCTCTAGATTTTCAGAGTGTGTTCCCCATGCTGGACGTCGGCTTTCTGCAAAGCAAGGACCAGTCCAGCCGAACCGCAAGCTGAACCAATCCACTGCCCAGTGAACTGAAGCCAGAACCATCGCCCCCTGCACCCGCCATGAGCTCGCCGGATTCCATCCCTAAAATCGTGTCCCCAGCCAACAACCGATCAACAGCAATGCAAAGGAGGGGAAGACCAAACGTACCTTAATTCATTGTCGAAACTCATCATGGCCGACGCTCAGATTCGTGCCCTAGTCGCGAGCCACGCCACCCATAACTGCAGCAGCCGTACCTCCGCCGGAACGAACCCAAGCCGAGCTCGAGCTCACCGTCACCAACCTCGCGCCACCCTCCCCCTCGAGCTCACCCTCTCGTCACCTCTCTCATCTCTCTCGGGCTTCTCTCTTTTGCGATGGCCGAAGGCCAAATGAAAAGAATTTCCCCTCCTTTAATGAAATCTGAACCGGACCAAAGCCAAAATGGTGTGAACCGGTTTTTATCCCTCCAAATATCCCTCCCCAATATTTAAATCTTCCAATTAATACAACAATTAAAATTATTTAAACCAATATTAGTTCTACTCTCACTTTAATCCCTCTATAATTTAATCCATCTCTATTTTTATTCGATAAATCCTTAATTTAAAAATGATTATAAGTAATTCCAAACATTATATTTAATTCATCAAATTAATATATTTATTTTAATTACAGTAATCTCCATTTAATCCTAACAAATTCCTTAAATTAAAAACTCACAAATACGTCATTGGTAATACCCCGATAATTACCCAATTAATCCAATATCTCCAATTACCTTCTTCTTATTTTTATTAAATTTCGATATGAAAATTCATGGTGTTACAATGGGGATGTCCATTTTACCAAGGGGCTGATCAATCGCTGAAGGAAAAATAAGACAGATTCGAACGTCCGAAATAAGAGGAACTTTCGTTCTTCTATTTTGATCGTCCGCAGTTGTTTCGGCCCATCTTTGGAAGCCAATAACTCCCTCGTTTTATAAGTTTTCGATATGAAATTTGGAACACGTTTTCTTTGATGAAAGAAGAAAGAACTCCTTCAAGAAAAATGTAAAGAACCTCCACGGATTAGAAAATATGCTCGAGAGAACTTGAGTGGTCAGAAATATCAAGCATGCACACTTACGCAACTCCAAGTAATATTTCTAATTTACCCCACATATTACAATTCAAACATATTTACGGGCATAACATTAAAATGATAAACTCTTAATCTTATACTCATCACGATAAAATTTGGGGTATTACATATGTACAATTGAGTTACAAAAAAATACATAAACAAATAAAATAACACTCATAGAAGCCACATGGTTAAGGATGCGGGTGTTGGGCGACAAATTCCTGCAAAACACAAATGCAATTCTATGTCATACAAAACGCATATAGTTAGAACAACGTATGAAAGCTTAACAATCTACGCACCTACATATCGACAACAATGGTAAACCCCATGAAGGTGTCTTGTGAGCATCCTGCTCTGCCACTACCACTTGTCACGCCAGTGGTTGAGCCTCCACCTTGACAAGAGCGGACATTGTGGCCCACACCCTGGCAATGGTTGCATGTCATGGAGACATGTCTCTTGATAACTACTGTACAGCTACGAGGCTCGTTCGCCTCCCGCAGTCTTCATTTTTTAGGCCTACTTGGGAGTTTCTTAACTGGCGGCGGCATAATTGAATCCTGGTTCATTTCAAGCCACATGTGGTGGCCACTGATAGGTCGGGTAAAGTAGGAGTACATCCTCATAAATGTCACTGTTTATACAATACATGCATATAATCCTCAGCTGAAGTTCTCATAAAATTCATGCACGGGATGATATGCACGCATGGGATTCCAGTCAGCTCCCACCGATAATAGTTACCGGTACGCATGTCAAAATCGACTACGTACCATTCATTACCATCATTGACCTAAAACCAATTATCTCTTGTAGGTGTTGGACTCAAACATAGTGAAGATTGGTTTGTCTCGGGTTGGCAAAAGGCAGGCATTATAGCACTCACTCAAGTTATTGAGGCTCATATCGTACTTTGGGACGGAACTGAAAGCATGTTTTGACCAACACCTCGAGTTGATTTTTTGCAGATATGTGTGTGCTGTCTGGTCGACCACAAATAATTTATTCATCTCTTTTTGAAATTGCGATGATATTGTGGCCCTAGCTGCCTTCTACATGATATCTTTGTACAATTTACGTGGACATTATTTTTTAAAATTGGCATACAAGTGTCTGAGGCAAAAACGATGTTCAACTGCTGGTGCATATTGTTCGATAGCAAACACCAACTGTAACTCCCTGTTATTTAAAAATAATCTTTCTCTATTTTAAAATTTGTGGTATAAAAATTTTTGCTTAATTTGTTCGCATGCGTAAATCAGAGTTAATCAAGCAGAATTAAATAAAGCTTTTCAAAACATAGTTTTAAACCTTCCAACAAAAGTCCATGATTACAAAATGTTTTACCATGTCAAAATAGGAAGTTAACTATTCAAAATAACCAATACCATTTATATGAGCCACAACCCTCAGGTCGAACCCGACTGATAACCTAAGGGATCATCCTGAAATACCTCCTCCTCGATTGGTACGTCAAAAACATTGTCACCTACATTACGGGGAAAACAATGAGTCTAACGCCCAGCAAGAATTAGAATAGAATACGATGCTAATGCTTATGTATGATCATATGATACATTACAGAAAAGAACCATATCTTTTCTGTTAATCCGAGAGATGGATACGTCAATTGGTTACATGGCTTAACTGTATTTCCAACGAGGAAACACACCATTAGGGGTGTCACCACGTGGCATTTCCATACACTTTTGTTGAAGACATTTAGGATTTTCATACAAGAGAAGAGGATTCTAAGGTCCATGTGGCTTAATGGTAACTCTGCTCCCTATGTGGGAGGAGTTACCCCATTGGGGGTGTCACCACCGATGGACCATCACCAATTCTCCCGAACCCCCACATGACTATTTACATATATTACGTATGTCATGCAATATGCTAACAATTTCATAAGCCCTAAGTATGATGCATGAATGTCACATACGATTCACAAATATACGTACACATAATACAAGTTGAAAGCACAATACAACGGTAAGGTTATGGCAATTCATGCTAAATTATTTGTTTGCATTACCTAATGGTTATAGATTAGGATAACCATTTACTACCCAGATTGTATTTTAACTTTCAAGAGGAATTCATGCTTTAGTGTATCAATCTTTCCATAGATTCAGTTCATGCTAATCTCACCTAATAAATTTCCAGATTTAATCCCTATCATCCAACATCTTACTAGGAGCAAAGTCTAGCTTTAGCAGTCCATGATACAAGTAAAAGCAGAGCAATCATTCACAATATACAACAATCTAGACTTACATATCTAACAAAATCCAGATTTAGTAGTCCATAATATCCACATTTGACAACAAGAAGTTAAAGCAGTAATCTCATCCAATTATTGCTAACATTCTTAGCCAATAATTTCACCAGCAAAAGCATTATCTAATTAAATTTGTCATTTGACTAACAGCATGATGTTAAGTCTCAACAGGAAACTCAAGGCAACAATCCATATTTTGCAACAACAACCAAAGTTAAAATCAAACAATCAACACCCGTGATGTAGGGCCTCCACCAGCCATCTTACATCCCAATTCTTACTTCATGGAGATTCTTTCAAAAAAATTCCCAAGCTACAACAAGTAAGAGCAACGCCCAGGGAACACGAAACAGAGGCTTACCACAATTCCACAACTCACAAAATAATCTCACACTCAAAACAACAAATCTCTCACAACTCTCACGTTTGTAGCTCACACCAAGCAGCCAAAGAATCCCCCAAGCCATCCACTTATAGACAAAGGAGGGAGAGAGAGAGCAGGAGACAAACCTGTTCAGTGGCCAGGATGAAAGTGACGATCACCCAACTCAAGGGAAGTGTTCCAATGTGCAACCTCCACATGGGCGACTTGACCATGCAAGGATAAGCAAAGAAAATCTCCTTGGGCAAGGAGAAAAATATTGGGAGAAATTAGCGAGAATAAGAGATAGAAATGGGTTTTTCTCATTTTAAAATGGTTTTTCGGTCGAGGGAAGGAGTCCGAGCCTCAACCGCATGTCGACAGAATTCCCAAAATTTCCTATAGAATTGCGTTTTGGACGAGGAAATGCATCCGAGCCTTGACCACAGGTCGATCGAAATGACCAAATAATTCTACAGATTCAAATCCTTCTCGTCTGCACTCAACCATTAGTCGACCGCTTATCGACCGAAAGGCCAAATAAATTTGACAGATTCAAACATTTCTAGATCACAATCGATCGTACTCGACCGCATGTTGACCAAAAATGTCTAATGTGACATGGGACTAGTTTTAGGTCGAGATACTGAATTGAAGTATCGACCCCACCTCGTCCCAAAATGCAGGGAGTCACCAAAATACAGTTCTGGTCAACACACTTCAACCCAGCATCGACCGAGAGTCGATCGAAAGTGTAAATTACACAATCCGTGACAACCTTTCCACTTAAATATTCCGCAAAACATTCCTTCCTTTAATTATACCACACCAAGTCCTAATTTAATGATTACAAAATATCTTCATTCATATAATATTAAATAAAATCTTTTACAAAATACATGTAGGATTATCCGGGCATTACACCAACCCCTTCTGTCGGTTACAAATAAATGTTCATCACCTACCTATCTCATTGTCTATGTCCAAAAGTAAGCAACACAAAAACTAGGTTCAGGAGTCTCTGCATTCTGATTCAACAAGTGCCACATCAACTGAAAAAATTCCATTATTGGCATCAATGTTGACAGCTGTGAGCAACTGGCCTAAGCACAACCCTTTCAGGTGACAGTCATCTAGGCAAATGACAAGTCTACCAAACTCCCTCAAACCTCTCTTGCATGCATCCAAACACATGTACATCCTTTTAAATATTAGACTTGGATGGGGCGTAAGATCATGCATCTCTAACACCACCAACAATGTGCTGTCGGGATTGGATCTTCGAATCTCATCTCTGTACGACCACAGTCAGTTGTATTGTTCATCACCATCCTCTTCGTTCAGTTTCAAGGCTAAATTCTTGGCCCTTCTGGTAAGACTCGGGGTAATGTTGACATTAAAGTCCTTTCTGACAATCTCAATAATGAAAGGAACTTCCCACATGGGCTGACTTTTGAACCTATCTAAATACTGGTTTGGTACCAATTTGGCAGAAGCGTGTCGGCTTTCCATTTGTCGTGCACATGTGTGTACCTTATTATAGCTCTTAATTTGAAAGATAAATTCAATTTTCATTTTTTAAGCTTGAAGCTGCCAACTGCATCTATTCTTGCACACGGCAATCAACCGATAAAGTTTGCTTTTGTCAAACTTTTTCTGTAACACCCTGACTTTTTTAAAGTTGGGCAGTTATCAGGGTATTATCAAGGGCGTGCTAGAGAATTAAGTCTAGTGATATTTTCGCCACCTTTTCCCGTATATGCGATGTAATTAAGGGATGAAGAGGTAAGTAGGACATTACGTTGCGTATTTATATGTGTCATTTTATGACGGGTATTTATAGGGTAATTGTTACGGGATAGGAGTTAAGTCTGAAAAATGCGAGGAAAGGTTGTCCGGGGCGTTTATGGATGCCCACAGATGACACTACGGACGCATTATGACTTTTGCAAGTGCATTACGTAACGTCCCTGATGCTTGGGACGCCTCAATGACGAGGATTCGCTTCCTAATGTGTCTGGTAATCTACTTTTGGACACATGAGGACGACCTTGCAAAAGAGAAGTGTCGTCTGCAAGAACATTGCGCGTCACCCTCAGCCTGGGGACAACTCGGGATGTCATTCTACGTCCTAACTTCCCTGTGCAGTGATATTGCGAATGAGATCCGGACGATACAGACGACAGGAACTGCGTCTACATCAAATCTATTCTAAACCTGGATAGTTTCGGACGAGTCCGGACGGCTGCGGACGAGTTGAGGCCTCGTCTGATTTACCTTTGTCCGATTTTAGGACACTTTTGGATGACACGCGGACACCGTATGCGGACGCAATTTCTCGTCCGAATGCCACTAGCGGACAGTACGGACAGGATGGGGACAAATTCTCTCGTCCGACGCCTCGTTTTAGCCTGTGATATGTTAGCCTTTGCGAATGAATGCGAATGAGACTTATGCGTCCGCACCCGTCCGAATTAGCCCAAATCCTACGAATAAAATAGAGATAAAATGATGGAAAACCGTAGCAAATCATAGAATAGCCGACACGAAGCGACCCTCCCCCACCCCTGGTCGACAAAAATCGCCCTTCCTATGCCCGTAGCTGGCCTCCTCCATACCCTCCAACAATGATTCTGCCTCCCCCTCTCCAAGTAATAGCCTTCTCCTCTCCCTTTCAGTTGGCATTTTTCCCCTTTCTGCGTAAGGCTTCTCTCCCTGTGAGGAGTGCTCCTGCGTGAGTGAGTGAGTGAGTGATTGTCTGTGAGGAGTGTGAGTTAGCTATTGTGGGTTAGCCATTGAGAGTAGTGGGTGAGGTTATGTGAGCTAGGGATTTCTACTAGGTGAGTTGAACGTGGAACTGCTGTGAGCTGTAGGATCCCTGCTATCCCTGTCTTTAGTTCATTGCGTAACATGCATTGCATGAACTGACACAAGGTAAGAGTTCATTATTTGATTTGAAGCTCTGGTTTTTGGTCAACATTGGACATGAAAGTGGGATTAGCTATACGCAAGTGCATTGCGTAACGTCCCCGATGCTTGGGATGCCTTGAGGATGAGGATTCGCGTCCTAATGTGTTTGGGAATCGACTTCCGGACGCATGAGGATGACCTTGCGGATGAGAAGTGTCGTCCGCAAGAGCATTGCACATCACCCTCAGCCTGAAACGACACGGGACGCTATTCTGCGTCGTGACTTCACTGTGCAATGAAGTTGCGGATGAGGTCTTCACGATGCGGACAAGAGGAACTGTGTCCGCATCAAATCTATTCTTAACTTGGATAGTTTCGAACGAGTCCAAACAGCTACGGATGAGTTGAGACCTCGTCTAATTTGCCTTTGTTCAATTTTAGGACACTTTCAGATGACACGCAGACGCCTCATGCAGACGCGATTTGGCGTCGGAATGCCGCCTGCGGACAGTACGGACAGGATGGGGATGCATTCTCCCGTCTGAAGCCTCGTTTTAGCTTGCGATATTTTAGCCTTTGCGGACGAGACATATACGTCCTTACCCATCCGAATTAGACCAGAACCTCCAAATAAAATAGTGATAAAATGATGGAAAACTATAGGAAGTCGTAGAATAGCCTACACGAAGCGACCCTCCCCCACCCTTGGACAACGAAAATTGCCCTCCCTATGCCCGTAGCTGGCCTCCTCCATACCCTCCAGCAATGATTCTGCCTCCCCCACTCTAGGTAATAGCCTTCACCCTCTCCCTTTCAGCTGGCATTTTTCCCCTTTCTGCATAAGGCTTCTCTCTCTGTGAGGAGTGCTCCTGCGTGAGAGAGTGAGTGATTGTCTGTGAGGAGTGTGAGTTAGCCATTGTGGATTGGCCATTGAGAGTAGTGGGTGAGATTATGTGAGCTGGGGATTTCTGCTAGGTGAGCTGGACGTGGAACTACTGTGAGCTGTATGATCCCTGTTGTCCCTGTCTTTAGTTCATCAAAAATTGGTAAGAAATTAAGGGTGTTTTGGCCAGTGGAGGCCCTACACTACAAGCAGGGGTGTGTGAGTTTAGGTTAAGTTTCCCTGAAATGTGTATTGTAAATTGTTGCTAGGCTAGTTTTCAATTGTTATTAGTTAGTTTTAAGTGATAATTCCTTGAATGAAATGCTACTATGTTTCCTTATTGCTTTCCTTTGCTGTAGGTAATTCTTGGTTAGAGTAGTGTTGTTTCCCTTAGATGATTTTCTGATGTCGTTTCCTTTATTGATGTTCTGTGGTATTCTCTTGTTGTTGTGAGTTCTATGATATTTCCTTAGTGTTAGTTCTGTTAATTTTAGTATTGTGATTAGTTTAATGTGGATGCTATTGGTTGATGATTAAATGTGGTAAAATATGGAGTTAAAATAGAGGATGATAAGGTGAAGATGAGACAAACATAAATGAACTATGATTTCTGTTACTGAAGATGAGACAAACATACCTTACCTGCTGGTTGTGGTATGATTTTGTTAAGTAACCAGTTTAACTAATTAATTAGTTGTTAAACAACGAACCTAAGCATGTCTAACCTAACCAATCGTTGTTAACTAATTTACTTGAGCATGTTTAGCAATTTAGTACATTAATTGATTAGCACTAATCAAGCATGTTAATAACTAGCCTAGCATGGTAATAATTTACTTAAGTAGGTTTAATTAACTAATTAGGCTAATATCAATGTGTCAAGTAATTGAAGCATGTTAATTAACTAGTGGTTTGATTAATAACTAAACATGGACCATGTTAATTAACCAACTAGTTGAGCATATAATTAACTAGGGTAATAATAATTGTAAGAGCATGTTAAATTACTAGGAAAACTAACTAGAATGTTAATCGTATTTTCCTTGAGCATGTAAATGGACTAGGAAGTTAACTAAGATATCTAATTAGAATAATAAATAAAATTTATTCGTGAGCATGTAAATTAATTTGGATAACCAACTTGGTTAATAAGTGTAACTCAATTTGAGCATGATGGTTAATTAGGATAAACGTAGTCATTTCCTAAGCATGTTCATTAAATGAATTACTTGCATGTTTACTGTACATGTACTCATTCGCTGTTCAAATTCAATATTTTACCTGTTTCCTGATGTGCCCCAAGGACCGATCAACCACTCCCGAGCCAAAGGGGCCGCTGCTTTTCTAACATGTTTTTATTTTGCAGGGGACAATAATGCATGATGTGATCCAGAAAACCTACAAAAACAATGATTTATTAGGAGGCATTGGAGGCCGAAAGACTAGAGCAAAGATGAAGAAGATGAATGAAAGACGTCCACTTTTTGAGGAAGAAATCTAACAAAAGATTCAAAGGAGAAAGATGATGAATTATATTCATCTATCATTCAAATATTTTATAGTATTCTTCAAGATGAAGCATATATGGAAAATCAAGCAAAAGATTGAGAGACTTATGGTAAAATGCAGAATCATTGATCCGACCCCTGAGTACTATTTGGCTATTTTGACAACCTTAAACATTTTATATGGGAAAGTGGTCTTCATGAAGATTGTATCTGACAGCCCATGGTTTCCAAAATGGGCTGATTCGTTAAATGTGGAGTTTGTTTACTATGCTAAAAGGGCCATGAAAAGAGACCTACGATTTTGTTTAAGAATTCCGATTTCACTTACCCAGATTCGAGGCCCAAATCAATATGAAGACCAATTTATGTTGTGGCCCAAGGAGTTCTTACAAGATATCATTAAAAGAATGCAAAGAATTGATTTTGATCCAGAAAGCCCAATGCGAGCCCTCAACAGCACATGCAGAGCACATGTCAAACACATGTCATTAATTAGATGCTGAGCACATGTCGAGCACATGCCTTAATTAGTTAGATCTTATCTTATTTTGAATTAGTTTTCTTATTTTATTAGGATTAGATTTACTTTATGTTTAGCTATAAAAGTATCTTAGGGAACAATTGTTAAAAAAACTTTTGACAAATTAAATTGAAGCTTTTGCTTTTGTGGGAGGATTCCTTCTCTTGAGTTCTTTGCGAAGAACTTGATCTCTTCAAGTGGATTCTTGAAAGATCGAACCTTTTGATAGCTTTGCTTCTAGCCGACAGGTTTGGTTAGGGTCAAGCTCCTCTTCGGAATACTCCGGTTCTAGTCGACAGGTTTGGCTAGGGTCGTAGTTCCAACCCTTTGATCTTGAAATCGTGAGACGATCCATTTAATTACCCAAAGGTTGTTGGGTCTAGGGTTTGTATACCCTAGGTTCGCATCAATGCATTAGACCTTATGGAGAAGCCCACACATGAAGATCAAGAAGCTCCACACCATGTTCTCACGTGGAGCCATGCAAACCCTAATCGGTTAGATCCATTTTGCTCCAGCTTAGAGGAGTTTTCTAAAGTCGAGGTTCACAAGGTTATTTGAAAGCTATTTAATATTACTCCACATTAAGTCTATCATTTTTGGATCTTAGTTGCTGGTTATTTTGGTTTGGAATTATTTTTGTGAATTTTAGTTTAATTTAAGCTTTTAGGTTTGGAGGTGCTCGGTTTGCATGTAAATCGACCCTCATGTCCATTTTTGTACTTCCAAGGGCATTTTTGTCTTTTCAATCTTGTAAGGTCATTAGGGGTACTTAATCCCTCCTAATGCAATTTGAAAGGGAATTTTGAGGAACCCTAAAGATTGCTCTAAGCATTTTGGCGTGAAGGACCAAGGGAGACTCTCTCGGCGGACTTCATCTCACAAACTCGATTCACTTGTTCTTGCTAGATCTCAAGTGAGTCGATTATTGCGGCCTCTTCCAGCTCCTCCTCCTCGTGTGGTGGTTCTTGTGCCGTGGAGATAGAAGAACTACCATCCCCCATTGGAGAGAGTCATCCCTTATGTTGGCTGAACTAGTCGCCCCTCTGGTTTTGGAGGATTTGTGGACTCCTTTAGTTTGTGTCACTAGTTTTGATTCCAACTTTTGAGAAAGGCTTACGATTTTTTGAAGTTCTTTATCTGTATTCATGCTGTTCTGGATTTGGTGGGATTTTGTTGAGATTTGGATGTGATAATCTTTATTTTAGAAGGAAGGAATCCATTGCCGAGAATCTATTTTTGCGCTGGACAGATTCTGCTCCATTTTGTGGTTACGTTTTGCCTTGTTTGTACTTATTAGATGAAGCTCATATTTCGCAGAGAAAATTTTGGGATTGTTTAGTGTTGATCCTCCAAATGTGGGATTGATTTGGTGGATGCAAGTGGAGAACTCGTTGTGATAATTTTAGTCGCCAGAATTTACCCATAAAACTCTAATTCGAGAGTTAATTTCGTCAAAGCATATCTCCGTGTTTAGAATGAGTTTGAAGTTGAATTTTTTATATGTTTTTCTCTAGAATATTGGTGTAATTCTCTGCAAATTTCAGCTTCTAATTCCTTATGTTTCGGGAGATACAATTATTTAAAATCTGAAAACCGGGTTGACCTTCTTAATTTTGGCCGATTGGAGTTGTTGTCCACTAAAGAGTCTTGGACTCTATCATTTGGTATCAGAGCCATTTTTGGCATTTGGGTTCAGTTTGGTAATCTTATTTTATGCTGAGAATGAGTATAAGAAGTGGTACTAATTATCACTATATTAAAGGAGCTATGCCAAGTACAAGTTCACCCCCCTCAAGAGGGAACATAGTAGATTCGAAAAAAAAAATTTCAACAACAAATTGATGAAATGAAGGACATGCTTTTAAAATTAGAACAAAGTCAAGAGAAGCATTCTAGTGGGCATGTGAGGGGCCCTAGGACTCCTAAACTAAGGGAAAAATTCAACATATCCATCGAGTCAAGGGGCCGAAATAAAAACTTTTATGATAAGGGTGAGGGAGAAACCGATATGGTAGAGCTCCCGAATTTGAGAAGAAGATCTCATGGCAAGAATGATATGAAGCTTGTAAAACTACCTATCCCTCCATTTATAGGATTCAACAATGACATGGAGTGTGTGGATTGGTTGGAAAAAGTCGAGAGCATATTTGATTGTCACGAGTTCTCGGATAAAGGAAAAGTTAGATTGGCTTCATCGAAATTTGTGGGATATGCAAAATCCTGGTGGAATAATTTGAAAGCTCAGCGGCTACTTGATGGGGAAGATGAACTTATTACTTGGAAGATGATGAAAAAGTTTATGAGAAAAAGATTTGATACATCTTGGCTAAGGGCTAAAGACATCTACTGCTCCGAGTGCCTTGAAATTGGGCACAATGCTTTAAAATGTCCAAAGCAAAAAGATATTATTATAAAGGAATGCTTGATTGATGAGAGAAGCCAAGTTGACTCCTTGGTAGCCACTAATGAAGAAAACAGCTTGGAAGTAGAGACTATTTATGCTCCCGAAGGGCCACTATTTGTGATGGAGACATAAGCGGCTGAAGAAGTTTTTTCGAAAGATCAAATTTGTGAAGATGATCGTGTAGAAAATGGAGATAATTTTTTTGCCACAACTAATGGGGCCGAGAAGGAACATGAGATAGAGATGCAAGATCAGCATTGTAAGATTCTTCAAACACCAAGCCCATGGGAAGAAGTTGTTAGAAATGAAACCAAGCTAGATGAAGTTAATACCGGTTTCCAAGAGTTGTTTATTCCATGTGTTTCTAACAAGTCCTTTTATGTTTCATCTTGTCTTGAAGAAAGTTACATTGATGAAGAGCTACCAAAGTTAAAGGTGGATGAAGAAGAAGCTCCTCCTCAAAGGGAAACACTCACAGCCATGGAGGAAATGCTCCTGGAAGATAAAAAGCCTTCCACTTTGCCTAACTGAAATGTTTTATGTAAAATGGAAGAAGCAAGCATAGTGGACCATGGAGATGAATTATTTGCAGCAACCTTTAAAGAAGAAAGTCATTTTAAAAAGTTAACTCTTGGTGGAAAGGAAATGTTTTTAACAATAGAAAGGCCTCTCACTATAAAATGCCGAGAAGAGAAAAGTCAAGGGAAGCTAACTTGTTATGATTTTTGTTGGGGCATGGACAAAGTATTTTCTTCGTTCACAAATAAAAGGAGTTCTATCAACCATGCTTACATGCATATGGATTAAGATTGGGACTTAGGGGCATTACCTCAATCAAGTCTTTAGTTGCTAGTTTACGATATCGGACAAACAAGCAATCTAGCAAAAACTAGGTGCTTGAGGTATGCACCACTAAACAATTTAATTACTTGGTTCGTTAAAATTGGTTGGATGGGAAATTCCTTTGTTGTTGGTGCTGATTTTGAGTTTTGGAAAGAAGGTTTTAATATTGAAGTTGAGGAAAGAAATTTGAGGATTGAAGATTATTTTGATTCAACGTTGCTACCACTACTAGATCCGGATGTTGTCTTATGCAAATTCACCATTATTCTCCCATCTTTGGCAAGACGATATGCAAGATCCTATATTAATGAAGTACCTCATGGTGGAAACAAAAATTTTCCATTTAATCCTGGTGGACGATATGTTTGTAAACCTATGAAAGAGTGTTCCGGGAAGCACATACTTAAATTTATTCTCAGATTGTGGAAAGATGAACCTGGTAGTATGTTGTAATACCCCGAATATTTTTCCCTGTTTATCAATGTATTAAATTGGATAATTGATACAAAAATATGTTATATCATATTCCATGAAAATACGCCTTAAATTATACTTGAAAAGTATGGGGTTGATTGAAAATTTACCTAAGTATGAAGGTTACGGAAAAATCTGTACAGGGGGTTTTTGGACGAAGTCCGAAATTGGGTCTGGATGGCGCGGACGTTGTTGAATTGAATCTGTACAATTTTCTAGGAGATTTTGGACGCCTCGTTCTCGTCCAAAATTTGGCGCGGACGTTGACAATTTGAATCTGTACCAATTTTGTGCATTTTCAGACACGTTGGTCCCGTCCAAAAAAGATTTCGGACGACTGATATCGTCCGAAAAGTCAAAAATATGCAAAACCCATTTATATTTCACACTCTCTCTCTTCCAATTTCTTGCTACACTAGCCAAACCTTCTCTCCTCCAGCCTCCCTGCAGCATGTCCAGTCTTCCCTGAGGTGTGGAAGCTTTTCCACGTGGCCCTACGTGTGTGGACCTCTCCTCCATTGGAACAGTTGATAATAAATGAGATTTAGTTGGATCTGGATATGGATTGCCTTGCTCGTACCACTTAATAATCAACTTGAAATCTTATTGGTTACTTTAAATGCTCAATTAGAACCTGGATAGTTAAATAAATAAATTATGTGCCTTAAGATGAACTTCCATGTGAAATTGTGATTAACTGGTTGTACTCTATTGTATATCATTTCTCTGTTTTATTTTATGGCACTCTTGCATTATCCTAGTGCTTATGAATTGTTTACATGTTGTGTGTCATCATAATATATGTAAATAGGCGTGTGGGGGTTCGGGTGATCGGTGACACTTCCATACGGTAGTATTCCTCCCACGTAGGGAGTGGTAGGTTTATAGTTAGCTACATGGAAGCTGGGTTCACCTTTACCCCGTTCTGAAACCCCCAACGTCTTTAACAAAAGTGAGGATACCGGCATGTAGAACACCCCCGATGGATATATCTCCCCCCGGAGTAAAATGGTTCAGCCACATGACCCTGGGAGTATTCCACCCTGATTTCCAGAAGAGATACGGCTCTCTTCTATAATGCATTGTGTGGTCACGCATCATTCGCATTGCATTTAAATTCTGATTCTTGCTCGGTGTTGGGCTCATTGTTTTCCCCGTAATGTAGGTATACGTACGAGAAACAGGTGAACAGGTCAAAGGCAGTTGACGAAGTATTTGCACGATGGATCTTGTGGCTGGTTGGGCTAAAGAGCTTAAAGAGGAAATTATTTGTAAAAAGGGATTTGCAAATTACTTAATATTCTTTATCGTATTGTCTTAATTCCGTTGCTTTTCATGAAATGATTTTATTACTCCTGCTGCAATTTTATAAATGATTTAAGTAAAGAGTTTTAACGATTGGGTTTTATAAAGAAAAGTCTCACTCTGATTTTATAAAAGAAAAAGTTTTAAATTTCACGCGATTTTAAAGTAAATAAAAATATTGTCATTACATATGTTGCTTCGATTTTCTATATTATTTTATTGCGAGTTCTACTCTGGATATTTGGGATTGTGTTCTTTATGGGATTGAAATTTGAGCTTATTTGGATGCGCATTGTTGATTGTGTGCATTTTCAAGATAGTATACAAAAATGTAATTTTACTTGCACCATTTCGAGCAGTGGGTTCCCTTCAGCGTAACTTGTGTCAGAACGGTTTTAATTGTGAATTTTGACAGAGAGTTTCCTCACTCATAAATGTCTGTGCTATCCAAATTTCGTGCAAAAATACGTTGAATTGCCCAAGATATGGCTATTACAAGTTCACTCCGAAAACTGTCGTTCTGAGAAATCAACCGTGTCAATCCGAACGGGTTTTAGTGTTTCTATCATAATGTTTTATTCCCTTGGAGTTTGACCTTGAAATTTTGTGGGTTTGTTTTTAACTTATACGTTGATGACTTGTCCAAAAATCAAGCCAAAATTCCACCATTAGTCCATTTTTATTGTTGTCGAAATTGCACCACTGCTGTCAAATCCTAGTTTCTGCATTGTGCAATTATATGCTTCATAATGTTTCATTTGGGTTGATGGAACCAAAAACATAGTGAAAATTGGAATGGGATTCATGCTCTATATTCCAAACAAGAATGTAAGGGTTTCTTGAAGGAGTAAAAAGGAATAGTGGGGTAAACCATGGATTTCTGGTCAAATCCTCAATCACCCGGGGAGGATGATGTGCCCCAAGGACCGATCAACCACTCCCAAGCCAAAGGGCCCGCTGCTTTTCTAACACGTTTTTATTTTATAGGGGACAATAATGCATTAGACCTTATGGAGAAGCCATCACATGAAGATCAAGAAGCTCCACGCCATGTTCTCATGTGGAGCCATGAAACCCTAATCGGTTAGATCCATTTTGCTCCAGCTTGGACGAGTTTTCTGAAGTCAAGGTTCACAAGGTTATTTGAGAGCTATTTAATGTTACTCCACATTAAGTCTATCATTTTTGGATCTTTGTTGCTGGTTATTTTGGTTTGGAATTATTTTTGTGAATTTTAGTTTAATTTAAGCCTTTAGGTTTGGAGGTGCTCAGTTTGCATGTAAATCAAGCCCTCTTGCGTATTTTTGTACTTCCAAGGGCATTTTTGTCTTTTTTATCTTGTATAGTCATTAGGGGTATTTAATCCCTCCTAATGCAATTTGAAAGGGACTTTTGAGAAACCCTAAAGATTGCTCTAAGCATTTTGGCGTGAAGGACCCGTGGAGACTCTCTCGGCCGACTTCATCTCACACACTCGATTCACTTGTTCTTGCTAGATCTCAAGTGAGTCGATTATTGTTGCCTCTTCCAGCTTCTCCTCCTCGTGTGGTGGTTCTTGTGGCGTGGAGGTAGAAGAACTAGCATCCCCCATTGGAGAGAGTCATCCTTTGTGTTGGTCGAACTAGTCGCCCCTCTGGTTTTGGAGGATTTGCGGACTCCTTTGGTTTGTCACTACTTTTGATTCCATATTTTGAGAAAGGCTTGCGCTTTCTTGAAGTTCTTTATTTGTATTCGTGCTGTTCTGAATTTGGTGGGATTTTGTTGAGATTTAGATGTGATAATCTTTGTTTTAGAAGGAAGGAATCCATTGCTGAGAATCTGTTTTTGCGCTGGACAGATTCTGCTCCATTTTGTGGTTATGTTTTTCCCTATTTATACTTATTAGATGTAGCTTATATTTGGCAGAGTTAATTTTGGGATTGTTAAGTGTTGATCCTCCAAATTTGGGATTGATTTAGTGTATGCAAGTGGAGAACTCACTGTGATAATTTTAGTCGCCAGAATTTACCATATAACCCTAATTCGAGGGTTAATTTTGTCAAAGGATATCTCCGTGTTTAGTACGGGTTTGAAGCTAAATTTTTGATATGTTTCTCTCTGGAATGTTGGTGTAATTCTATGCAAATTTCAACTTCTAATTCCTTATGCTTCGGGAGATACAATTATTTGAAATCTGAAGATCGGGTTGACCTTCTTAAGTTTGGCCGATTGGAGTTGTTGTCCACTAAAGAGTCTTGGACTCTATCATTTCCTATTATGCGCTTTTAATTATAATCGTTCTCTAATGTGCGCCTTCCATTTTGCTTTTCTTTTATATATGTTTTCAATTACAGTTACTTTTATTTCAATGCGCACTTCAATTATTATGAATGTTATGTTGTGAAGCATCATGCATCATGTTAGGTTGAGAATGTATGATCATGCATCTCGTTAATAGAAACTATAGGAAGTGCCACCTTGGTGGTGGTACGCAAGCATGCATAAATGAGGTAAAATGTTAAGAAAAGGGAATTGGGAGTGGATGGGTAGCACATGTAGTCTGCACGCTAGGCGGAGTTCCTCGCTCACAGGGTAAGGGAGTTCAAGATTGCATGTAAAAGGTTAGATCCGAGCACTATGCCATTGCATGAGAAAAACCTCCCAATTTCAGCTCGAGATACGAGTAAGGAATAAATGGAGTAAAGTAAGAGTAAAGTAATAACAAACATACGTGATGAAATGATTGGTTTGGGTGGCTCCCATTCCAAAATGGACTAAAGAGTGGCATTCATGTTACATTAACCATTTTTCCTTACTAAGCCTTTGTGCTTACAGTTGCTTGTGGTGTAGGTGTAGGTATTGTATGTGAAACCAATGCGCAGATTAGGAGTAGCGAAAAGATGGAAAAACAATAAAAAGCAGAGGATGATGGATTTGCACGCACGAGGGAGTTCGTGGCTGGCCAGGCATAAAGAGGGTAAAAGATAGTTAGTTGTAATTTAATTAAATTTTCTAAATTATAATCAAAGGATATTTAATTGTTAGTTTCATTTATTAAATGCAGTATTTCAATTGCTTATTATTTCTTCCTTAAATGATTTAATTACGCTTCTGCAACGTTTTAAACAAATGATTTCATAACGCTTCCACATAGTTTTATTAATGGGGTTTTCATGTTGAGTTTTATGAACAGTTGGACCGGTCCGGTTTAGGCACTCTCTGCTTTCTTTTTTAAAGTTTTTAATTTTCTTGTATTTTAAAGGATTTACGAAAAATCGGGCCATTAGATTTTCCTATGCCCATTCTTCAAAGCATAATCAACCACTTGTTCTCTAATTTCGTTCAACGAACTATACTTCTACCCCAGACAGAGTCCGAGGACTAACATTCTAGTTGAGGATTCATACTCTCTGCCCAATCATCATTATTTGAGTCCTGTATTGAACGACACTCTAAGTCCAGAGATGCCGAGATTGAATGCACCTCTATACTAAGTTCGTGATAGAACCAATGTTGCTCATTGACCTCGATTGCTGAAATAGGATCCACCTATATTCCGCAGTTAATGGATTCTTCAACAATGGATAGTACAACATTCCTTGACACCATGTGATGTGCAACACTAAAAAACTTCACTGTTCGATTGTGTTCAGGGATTTAAGGTTGCTTGTGCTCGTTGAGACGTTCTTCATGATTATATAGTCAGAGTTGCAATGGTTCAAATTCACGTAACTGAATGAGGGACGTCAATTGAGATGAGAAACAATGTCATTTAGCATCCAGAGAAGTTCCTTGAACATGAACGGACGTCCCTCGACCAAAGACGGATGTCTATTTCCGACTGAATGACGACATCTTAAGACGAGAGACGTTCGATGTAAGGCTAGTGACGTCCATCATTGGATGAATTACATAGTCTTGGGTCGAGGGATGTCCGTTTCTGGACAAGAGACGTCCGATATATGAAGAGGAATGTCCATTTTGGAAGAGGGACGTTTGTCTTAATTGAGGGAATTTACACTTTTTAAAAACACTGGTGTCTTGCACGTGACACTTCAACATTAAAGAATTTGGAGTCTATCATGGCTGTCAATGCCGATCGAGGGACATCCCTCCCTCTATCCAACGGCCATGGACGATCGTCCGCCATCGCTTTTGGAAAATGGAAGATTCCATCTTGGCCGTCAATTCCGAGTGGGAGACGTCCTTCCTCGATCCAACAGCCATTGACGATCATCTACCATCAGCTTTGGAACTGCAAACATCCGTCCGTCATTCCAATGGGCAGGAGGGAAGTCCCTTGTCCCCCAATACTTGACGTCCTTCGTCTCCATTCGACGATCTTTGGCATTAACAAAACTGAGGCGTTGACGTCGACAAATTTGAACGGGAAACGTGATTGCGAGGTCACAAGCATTTTTTTTTCATATTTTAGGGTTTTAGTTGTTCATAAAATTTCTTTAGGGTTTGACTTATCGTTGATTACAAACTAAAGGGTTTGTGGTGTTAATTTTCCAATAATATAATATGAGAATATACCTTGACCATACTCCTGACTTTAGGAATTAGACTCCAATTGAACATGCAAATTAGGATTTAAGTGTGGAATCCTGCGAGATCCATTGTCTGCATTATGACAAGTTATATTAAATTTTGCTATATAAATTAATATCATATATTATAAATTTTCTGAAATATATAAAACACAAGGACAAGTATCTCTACTCTGAATCTTATTAAGCTTTGAATGTCACAGTACTTCCACCTATGGCTAACTTTATGGAAGATTATTATTGAAAACATTAACATATAAATTAGAGTAAGGTGTAATTTAGACTAAATCATTTATGAATTAAACTTTAAACTATTTTTTCGAACAATTCAAACCTACACATTTCAGCTATCAACAATTTAAATTGGAAATTAACACCGCAAACCCTATAGTTCACGATCATTCACAAGTCAAACCTTGGAGAATTTTTTTTAACAATTAAAACCCAAAACTATGAGAAATTCTCACCGGCGATCTCGCGGTCACATTTCCCGTTCAGGAACGTCAAGTTTAACCTCTCAGTTTCGTCTCTGTCAAGTACCGTCGAACAGAGATGAAGGACGTCAAGTACCGTCCCTCCTAGCAGTTCAAAGAAGAAAGACGATGGTGGAGATGAAGCACATTGTCCATTGGATCGAGGAATGTACGTCCAAAATTGAATCTGGTGATTCCATAAGGCGACGGACAGACGACAATCCCTGGTCGTTGGATCGAGCAAGGGCCGTCCCTCATCTGGATCGACTGCCAAGATTGAATCTGGCACCTTCCAGAGGCAACAGACAGACGACATTCTTTGGCCATTGGATCGAGCGAGGGATGTCCCTCCCCTAGAACAACGGCCAAGATTGAATTTGGCGTCTTCCAGAGGTGAGGGACGGACGATTATCCCTGGCCATTGGATCGAGCTAGGGACGTCCCTCATCTGGATCGATGGCTAGGATTGTATCTGGCGTCATCCAGAGGCGATGGCAGATGACGATCCCTGGCCGTTGGATCGAGTGAGCGACATCCCTCATCTAGATCGATGACTAGGATTGACTCCAAATTAACTGAGTGACGTGCAAGGCACACGCGTTTTTAAAACGCGCAAATTCCCTCAATTCAGACGGACGTCCCTCGCATAAACATGGACGTCCATCGGCCAATACCATGTCGTTCTGCCCTCAATGGACCCCTCTCATCTTAAGATGGCGTCGTTTAGGCCATGACGAACATCCATCTTAATACGAAGGACTTTCGTTCCTCTCAGATTTCATTCTTTGAATACTAAACGACAACATTTTCCTCTCGACAGACAACGCAAATCAGCCTTATAATCACAAAGGGCGCCCATTGCCCTAGATATTGCATAGAGGAATTTCGTCTTCCCCGACCAACTCAAACTTTTGATATCCATCCTTACGATTGTTGAAGCAAAAAATGGCGTCGAAGGCAGGGCAAGTGTCTGAGAAGGGTAAGTTGGCTCCCTCCGAGCCCACAGGTTGAGTCTGCGTGTCCGCAGAGCCCTCCGAACCCGGGTTGTTCAGCTCGGCCTCCTCCAAAGAACAGTATGATAAGGACATTATACCTTGTGCCATAATTAAATCTAGAAAGGTAGATTTCAATTCGTTCGCTGATTTTGGATTGAAGGAAATGTTTGAGCAAATTGGTTTGTATGAGTTATGCACGATGAGGGATTATTATTGTGAGAGGGCTGTGAAATTATTTTATGCAAATTTGGAGTTGGAAAGCTCCAGTGAGTTGAGGACTTTTCTGTAGGGGAAACTGATTAGGATAACTCTTAATCAGTTGAATGAGCTTATTGGATGCTCCACGAATGAGCCGTTGGAAGAGTATTTCCACATATCGAAGGACCCCGAATTTGTAAACAAGGAGAAGGTCTGGCATTGCTAAAATGATTGGTTCGCAATCCTACAGTTGTTGATTCTTTCTTCTGGCCCAAATCAAAGGACCTCAATGCTAAAACAAGAGTAATCCATCACATGATCACCCACACAGTTGTGCCTCGTGATGGACATAGAGACCTTGTCACCTGCATGGATCTCTACGTGATGGAGAAGCTCTACAATAGGAAGAGATTCAACCTTGCATATGTCATTATGTATCAAATGAAGGCAAGGAAGAACCTTCCTTATAATTGGTTCATTCAGTGCATTGTTAACAACAGTGGGTTGGTTGTCCCTCATATGGAGTGACGAACCAATGAAAAAGCACTTGACGTGTACAATCAAGTGACATTGGCTCAGATGGGGCTGCACAAAGTAAAAGGGGAGTGGGTATTCAAAGGAGAGGTGGCAGCTGCACCTCCTCCTTCCACGTCAGCTGTACCTCCTCCTTCCACGTTAGTTGCACTAATTTCATGGACGTCAGATGCACAACCTTCATATCACGTTGAGGTGGAGGAAAATTTTGTGCATCCTACGACAAACGATACACCTCCCCCTCCTCAGTCCTCGCCCTCCGTACAGATCAGTGAGGAGATGTGGTAGTTGCTTGTCACGAAGTTGGATAGACAAGAGAGCCAACTTGGCAAGATTCAAGCCAAGTTGGATAGACAGGAAAGCCAACTTGGCGAGATTCAAGCCACTATACTACAAATGAAAGAAGTACATACCAATATTGCAACCGCTTCTCCAGCAGCCCAGTTATCTCCTTCATTAGCTTCTCTTGCATCTTTCGATGCCAGTCTGGACGGATGCCAGTGTGTCTTTCAGCTTACATGCACTTTCCATATATGCATTAGTACTATTGATTAACAATATGTTATAATTGTGCAGGTCTCCTATCATTAGGCAACCATCCCCTCCTCCAACCCTTGCCAAAGTTCATAAGTTTTTGGGAACGGTTCCTCCAATGAAGACACCAGTTCCAAGGATAATAGTGCAAGTGGTATGTCTTCAATTTCGTTTTGTACAATGTGTTGAATTTACACTTACACTGATTTTCCATTGCACCCTGTGAAATTGATGGACGAGTTCATGGCACTGGCACGAGTAAATAGGAAGAACAATAAGGAGACGTGTGCTTACTTTGCGGCTCCAAGGTAAGAAGCAATGTGATTTGAAAATTATTCTCAATTGTGATTTGAAAATGTATGTTGTGCGTCATGTTGTCGATTTACAGGGTAAAGATATCTGCTCAATAACAACTCTCCTCGTGCCAAAGCAATCGAGAGCTCCGGACTAGGTGAGAATGTTTAACCAAATTAAAATATGTTGTTATTGAAAAAAAACTAAATATGTAAATAAATTGTGTCCTTAACATGCAGTGCATGGCAACAAATGATGAGGACACACTTGAGGTTCAAATAAGGGAAGGGCTACTGACTATTGGTTGGATCCATGTAAGACACTTGTATTCATTCATGCAATATTTCTTCCTCATATAATATACGGATTTTATGTCAGTGCCACCCGGAGATGATTTGTTTCATGTCATCGATTAACGTGCACACCCAGTATGTGTACAAATTGCTTATGCCGGAGGCAATTGCAATTGTCATGGCACCGATAGACAAAAAGAGGTATGTTTTTCCACCCTGCGCTTTGAATGAAGTGACAAACTAAATTGGCCTCCCAATTGCTGCCAACACGGCATATTTCAAGTCTCTCGCCCTTTAGGGTGGTTGGTGATTACCGAGTGTCCACAAACCACAGCAGGGCTTCCATCTCCACAAGCCGCACAAACTAGAGGACCTTTACGAGGAGACCACGCATGTTGAGATGGGTTCCAACTTGCAGTTCAAGGTCATCGATATCCGGGACAAGGAGCCTTCCATTTTAAAAGATGCAACAGCTTTAGAAGATGCACCAGCTATAGAAGAGGCAACACCTATAGCAGATGCGTAAAGTGGAAAAAATGTAAAATCGACAAGACCTATAACATATTCAAGAACTACGAGAGGTGCAAGAGGTGCAATAATTGCAAGAACTAAAAAAACATTAAATAAGTGGCTCAATTGAAAAAAATTTTAAAAGTTTTTTGGAAGTTTATTGCTTTTGAAACTTTAGAAAGTTGATTGTTGTTGCATTTCTGCTCTTTGGTTTTGTCTGGTGCAAATTAAATGTTGGTTTTTGGGCGAGGGATATCCGTTATGCTATGAGGGACATCTGTTATACCGATAAGGCAAAATCGAATCGAATGAGAGTCGTCCGTTATGCTATGAGGGACATTCGTTATGCTGAAGGAAATAAGGCAGATTCAAATCACAGTTTTGGTCGAGATCACATATTCAAATCACAGATTCATATCCAAATTATTCTTTAATTAATTCTTTAAACACGTATACAAATAAGATTGGCAACGCATATAACAATTCCAACGCATTGAAATTCAGTGTATTACATATGTACAAATATGATACTAACAAATACGTATATGAAGCCCCATGGTTAAGGATGCCGGTGTGGGGCGACGGACTCCTGCAAAACACAAAAACAATATAATGTCAGACAAAACACACATAGTGAGAACAACGTATGAAAGTATAACAATCTAAGCACCTGCGTATCGGCAACAATGGTAAAACCCATAAAGGTGTCGTGTGAGCGTTCTGCTCTGCCACTACCACTTGCACTTGCCACGCCAGCGGCTAAGCCTCCACCTTGACAAGAGTGGACATTGTAGCCCACACCGTGACAACGGCTACATGTCATGGGGACATGTCTTGTGTTGAGTATCGTGCGGCTAAGGGACCCGTCCGCCTCCCGCACTCTTCGTTTTCGAGACCGACCTAAGAGTCTCTTAACTGGCAGTGGTAGAATTGGATGCTGGTTCGTTTCAGGCCACATGTGGTGGCCACAGACAGGTCGGGTAAAGTGGGAGTACATCATCATAGTCCTGATGATACCATACATGCACATAATTCTCTGCTAAAGCTCTCATAAAATTGATGCACGGAATGGCATGCATGCATGGGATTCTAGTCAGCTCCCACCGGTAACAGTCACAGGTACGCGTGTCTAGATCGACTACATATCGTTCATTACCGTCACTGACCTGAAACCGATTAACTCATGCACGTGTTGGACACCAATTCCGAGCTACATGTTGCAAATTGGCAAGCTTCTTTGTGATCTTAGGACACAATAGATCTGTCGATTCGGCCATCTGGTTATGTTTCTTAACGATCCTACACATTATGTCCGTTCTAATAATCTCGAACATAGTGAGGATCGGTTTGTCCCGGGCTGGCAAGAGGCAGGCATTGTAGCACTTGCTCAAACTATTGACGCTCATGTCGCACTTTGGGATGGAACGGAAAGCATGTTTCGACCAACACCTCAGGTTAATTTTTTGCAAATATGCGTGTGCTGACTGATCAAGCACAAGTAGTTTACTCATCTCCTTCTGATATTACGATGATGTTATGGCCCTAGCTGTCTTCCACATGATATCTTTGTACTGCATGCCTAGAAATTGTTTTTTGAAATTGGCATACAAGTGTCTGAGGCAGAAACGATGCTCAGCTGCTAGCGCATATTGTTCGATAGCAAGCATCAACCCCTCCTATCGGTTGGAAATAAATGTCCATCCCCTGCCTATGTCACTATCTATGTCCAAAAGCAAGCAGCACAAAAACCAGGTAGAGAAGTCTCTACATTCTGATTCAACAAGTGCCACAACATCTAGATAAACTCCATCATTGGTGTCAATGCTGACGGCTATGAGCAATTGGCCTGGGCACAACCCCTTCAGGTGACAGCCATCCAGGTAAATGATGAGTCTACCAAACTCCCTCAGACCTTTCTTGCATACATCCAAACACATGTACATCCTTTTAAATATTAGACTTGGACGGGCTGTCAGATCAGGCATATCTACCACCAATAACAATGTGTTGCCAGGATTGGATCTTCGAATCTCTTCTGCGTAGGACCACAGTTGCTTTGTACTATTCATCACCATTCCCTTAGTTCAGGTTTAGTGCTAAATTTCTGGCCCTTCTGGCAAGACTTGGGGTAATGTTGACATTAAAGTCCTTCCTAACAGTCTCAATAATGGAAGGTAGGTCCCACATGGGTTGACTTTTAAATCTATCCAAATATTGGTTTGCCACCCATTTGTAGGAAGCATGTTGGCTTTTCATTTATCGTGCACATATGTGCACCTCATTATAGCTCTTAATTTGAAAGGTAAGCTCACCTTTCATTTTTGAAGCGTGAAGCCGCCAACTGCATCCATTCTTGCACACAACAGTCAATCAATGACGTTCGCTTTTGACAAACTTGATCCCGTGCCCATTTTTCAAAACATAATCAACCACTTCATCTTTAATATCCTTCAACGAACTATACTTTTTCCCTAGACAGAGCTCCAAGGACGAACATTCTAGTTGGGGATGCATACTCTTTGCCTAATCATCATCATTTGAGTCACATATTGAATGAAGCTCCGAGTCCAAAGATGTCGAGATTGAATGCACCTCTATACCAGCTTCGTGATAGAACCACTAATTGTCATCGGTCTCTACTGCTGAAATAGGAATAGGATCCACCTCCATTCTGCAGTCAATGGATTCTTCAACAATAGATGAAGCAGCCACCCCTTGACTCCATGTGATGTACAACACTCAAAAAACTTCGCTGTTCGTTCGATTGTGTTTAGGGAGTTGGTCAGGGGAAGACAAAATTTCTCTCTCCAATACCTAAGGCAAGGGGGACGCCCTTCACGATTATAAGGCAGATTTGCGTCGTCCAGAGGATAAAATCCGAGAGGAACGGACATCCCTCATATTAAGACGGACGTCTATCATAGTCTAAACGATGCCGTCTTAAGACAAGAGGCGTCCATTGAGGGCAGAACAACGTAGTATTGGCCGACAGGCGTCCGTGTCTGGGTGAGGGACGTCCGTCTTAGTTGAGGGAATTCGCGCGTTTTAAAAACACATGTGCCTTGCACGTGACACAGAAAATTTGGAGTCACTCCTGGCCGTCGATCCAGATAAGGGACGTCCCTCGCTCAATGCAACGGCCACGGATTGTCGTCCACCATCGCCCTTGGAAGATGCCAGATTCAACACAAAAGACAAAGACAAAGACAAATGGTTGTGAATGCCGAGGCATGCTCGTGAATGATAAGGGGTCCCTCAGTACTAAAAGATGAATGCCTGTGAGACCCGTGAATGCTGAGGGAGAGTAAGAGTAGGTCTCCTCAATTATATAAGTGATTAGAGTATGTCTTCTAAACACATAGAATTTGCTGAGATCGGCTGAAGACAGTGAGGCTTTATTGTTGAAGCATATGCTGGAACCAATTTTTTTACCCCTAAAGACTTGCAGACATAATTCATTGAATTGTGCCAGTGAGTCTGCAGGGGTTATAATTGGTTCTAACATATGCTTTAACAGATGCTTTAACAGATGCTTCATAGAGTTTGCTGAGATCGGCTAAAGGTAGTGAGACTTTATTGTTGAAGCATATGTTGGAGCCTATTGTTACCTCTATAGACTTGCAGACATAATTCATAAATGCAATCCTAAACCAGTGAGTCTGCAAGGGTAATAATAGGCTCTAATATATTCTTTAACAGATGCTTCATAAATGGGTTCTTTCTTCTTTCATCAAAGAAGGTGTGTTACAAATTTCAGATTTAAAGTTTATAAAATGACGTAGTTATTGGCTTCCAAAGACGGATCGAGACAACAGACGATTGACCTCCCTCGTATCAAGACGGACGTCCGTTATGGCCTAAACGACACCATCTTAAGACGAGAGGCATCCATTGAGGGCAGAACGACATAGTAGTGGCTGACGGACGTCCGTTTTTGTGTGAGGGACGTCCGTCTTAATTGAGGGAATTCGCGCATTTTAAAAACGTGTGTGTCTTGCACGTGACGCTGTTAATTTGGAGTCAATCCTAGCCGTCGATCAAGATAAGGGATGTCCCTTGCTCAATCCAACGGACAAGGATCATCGTCTGCCATCGCCTTTAGAAGACTCTAGATGCAATCCTGGTCGTCTGTTCGTCCGTCTCCTCTAGAAGATGTCAGATTCAATCCTGGCCGTCGATCTATATGAGGGACGTCCCTTGCTTGATCCAACGGCCAAGGAATGTCATCCGTCCATCGCCTCTGGAAGATGCCAGATTCAATCATGGTCGTCGATCCAAATGAGGGACGTCTCTAGCTCGATCCAATGGCCAGGGACTATCGTTCGTACATCGCCTTTGGGAATCGCCAAATTCAATCCTGGCCATACATTCCGCGATCCAACGGCCAATGAGCTTCGTCTCCGTCATCGCCCACCATCGTCCTTCTTCTTCAAACTGCTAGGAAGGATGGTACTTAACGTCCTTCGTCTCCGTTTGACAGTACTCGATAGAAACGAAACTGAGGCATTAAACTCAACCATCCTGAATGAGAAACGTGACTGAGAGGTTGCCGACGAGAACTTCCCATAATTTAGAGTTTTAATTGTTAAAAAAAATTCTTTAAAATTTGACTTGTCATTGATCACGAACTATAGGATCTGCAGTGTTAATTTCCCATTTAAATTTTACCATCAATTTATTTATTTAATCCAGCATGTGTAAACTATGATTTCTACTTAATCAAGTATTTTAATTCAATTTCTAACACTTCCGACAATTTATAACCTAATCAATTTCTTAACCAACAACTTAGAATTTTATCAATCCCACCATAGAATTCAAAATCAAATTAGACATTATTATCCGATGTAGAAATCAAGTTCAAATATTTTATGAAATAAAAAGCAAAATATACATATACGAGATTCAATTAATAAATTTACAAAAAAATGTAAATTACTAATAACAAAAAATAAAGATTTAATTTGTATAAAATTAATAATTTAAAATAAATAGCAGAACATTATTCTGATTGAACCTTCGGCAGTAAATAAGTGTAATTTTTTGAGAAAACAAATGAGATCCTATATTTGAGGCATCAAACGTCAATGCCCGTAAAAGTTAGACCATACATTGCACTTCACCTCAAATTAATATCGTATATTATAATTTCTATAAAAAAAAATAGAAAACACGTAATCATGCATCCTTGAAGGTTACTATTCTTTGAGTGTCCATTTCCCTCCATAGCCAACTTTATGGAAGATTTAATTAAAACTACATACAATTTGGCTACTACCTTCCAACTTCTCTAAGCATTTGAAATAATGTCTTGTGTACTTCCAAACAGAAAAATAGAACCATAAACAAGTTGAAATGTCGACCTTAAGACCAAAAAATGCCAGTTCTGAATTGTTTTTCTCGTCAAAACAAAGGTCCAAAGCTACTTAGTTTTAGGAATCTCACTGCAAAATAAGAGAAGGAAGCACAGGTATGGCCACCATAAAAACAACTTGGTTGGATAAAGGAAACAAGCCTAGAGCCTTCTTCCTCTTCTACCGCCCTTTCTGCGGGTGCTGTCGGTTGGAATTGGAGTGACATCCTCTGATAAACAGGCAGCACACCAATTAACAGAATCAATACAAATTTAAAACTAGAGACAAATTGTGATGATTTCATTACAAAATACCAATACATCAGTCTGCTTATGATGGCATGCTATATGAATCAAATAGATTAGATTGAAAAAAAGATCATTCTAGTATGATACAAAAAAGGTATGAATTTTTTACCAAAACTCACAAGAATTACTTTACGTAAAGGCATTGCCTTACTTTACTATCAATCTAATGAATTCAAAACCCTTGCAGACATAAAAACAGCATTAGAAGATAGTTATTGCAAGATCACCAAAGATTCTCGATGTGATGTTTTTTTAATTCAATTGATGACAGATAATGCCAACACTAGGAGATTGCTAGTACAATATGGAATAAGATTATAAAATGAGTAACAGAGTTCAAAAATTAAGAGAATAACATGTAAATGAATTTAGGCATCAGTAAGCTAATCAATAAAAAAAGTAGCCGAAGAACTGTAGCTAATAAATGAACTTTGAAGAGGTTTAGACTCTCACCTATTCGACCAATTCTCATTCCAGAACGGGCAAGTGCACGTAGGGCAGACTGGGCACCTGGACCAGGTGTTTTTGTCTTGTTTCCTCCAGTAGCACGGAGCTTAATATGAAGAGCAGTAATGCCAAGTTCCTGATTTACCATTTTGATGTGATTACCATAGGCGTACCAGCATAGAGAACATATTACAAACAAAAAGAGCAATCTAACAGATATCAAAGAAAAGAAAATAAAAAAACAGAAGAAAAGAAGTTTAAACATTCATCATAGAAACCTTGCATCTCTGTGAAACATCCTGCGCTGCAAGCATTGCTGCATATGGGGAAGACTCATCCCTGTCAGCTTTCACCTTCATACCACCTGTCATTAACAAGGAAATTTAAATTACTTTACAATGTTATTATCACACTTCTCTAGAAAGAATATATCTTTATCCGTATAAATAATGCTCCCAAAAACTAAAAATTACTCAGCAGGTTTATCACCAATGAATAGAAGAAAACATAGATTACTAAGCCAATGCCGGGGAGCCAATAAAGGCAGTGAAAACATTTATATGTTCATTTTCAATAGGTACTTATAATGACTGAGCACACAAGTAAGAGATTAAAAAAACCTGCTATTACAATAAGAAATGCAGATATACTTTGCAAAAAAAATGATACTTACCAGTGATGCGGACAAGGGTTTCTCTACCAGACAGATCGGTAACATGCTGTAGTAAAACAAAATGATCAACATCCACCACAATAAAATTCCACATAGACTTATTAGAAGTAATCCAGTTTCAATCTTTCAACTCACAATAAACGTGTCATTGAATGATGCAAAAATGTGGGCTACACCAAAAACATGTTCTCCTTCTCTTACAGAAGGCCCAAGAGTTACAGTTTCCTCCTTTGGTTCCCTAGCCTTTCTCCTTGACTGTATAATCAGTGAAGAACAGTTAGATTGAAAAGATATCAGTATGTGATGAAGACATACAAATATGCCGGAAGAATCAACAAAAATCACTCCACTGCTACTATGCCGAAATTTCAGAGCAAATTTCAAAATCGTTTAACACTACCTTGACAGAGAATCACTAGAAAACATATGAAAATTCGATACATACACTAAATCCAACTTGCATTTGTTTCCCAGTGCAAATACGAAGAACTCTTAATAACAACATTGACAAGTAAACGCATCAGCGATATCAAACGTTTAAAACATTAGGCGATTCACAGAAGAAACTATTTAAGGCTCTAAATGAGACCTATATCTGAGCGCCAAATCAACAAGGCTCTTCTTTAATATCAAACTTAACTTCAATATGGATCTTCAAAAATAAGCAAGCCAAATACGAATGGCAAATTTTTAGGAGGAGATTCGATTTGCATTTTCTTACCATGATTTCGAAAACGTTGAGTGAGAGCCTAAAGTCTGCGGATGCTGTAGGGCAAAATTCTGTACACGGTTGGCGTGGGAGGAAGTGGAGGGAAGCTATCGAAGCTTTTATATTACAATGCTGCTCATTAGGGTTTGGCTGCTTTAGAATATTTACGTACAAGCCCTTAAACTTTTGTGTTTTTCTACTGTTTTCCCTTAAATATTAAATTAAAATTTTGTTATTATCGTTTTCTTTTACGATATACATTAAATAAATATTCAAGGATCCAAATAAATATAAATAACATCAATATGCCATATCACATAAAAGTTTCCTGATTTGTATTTAGATGAAACCATATTGTAATAAAATACTGAGCTCAGGGTATTTGATTTTAGGTCAAAAATTTCATTAACAATTTAATTAAAGAGAATGTCTTAAATTCCTGACACCCTTTTGTGGGGTTCGTATAAGGTGGATAACTCATCAATGTTTTTTAAGGACTAGACCAATGTGAAGATTATGTCACAATTTACCAAAAAAGCCCATTAACATTGCATAGTGGAGCTTTGACCAACAAGGCTCCAAGTCAAATTCAATTGACTGATGACCCACCGCGTAGGCCTATGGCCACAAAGGCAAAATCTTTATGAGCCAAAACAATACTATTCTACAGAAAACATTTAAGTCAATTATGTTTGTTAAAATGATAAACCAACCATATTACTTTGCGATCAATGACAAGTCAATTATTAAATTTTTTTAATAACAAATTAACCATTGAACTTCGAAAAAAAATCACTACTAACATCGTTGTCACGTTTGCTGTTAAACGCTTTATCTTCAATTCGCGAAGGATCGTCTACTAATCCGCCGTGGATCAATATTTTTAAAAATAACCTTATAATATTGATGACCAGCCGCAAGTTGACAATAATCCAGGGCAAATTAATGCTAATCTGCCGCAGATCATCATGTCGCATCAGCCTTGTATAAATTCACGATACACTCACGATTTCTAAGAGATTTTGTCAGCGATTAGCGAACCATATAAATTTTTTAGAGCTAAAGTGTATCGCATTTTTGTGAAGTTGAAGCATTTGCTGAACACCAAATGGCGTCTCGAAGTGTTGAGGAATCTATTATTAACTATTAAGTTGAAGTGGGGTGACACCCACATTTTTTGTCAATGAAGTACATGCAATTAGAGACGAAGCTGCTATAGTGTTGCCTTTTGTCTCGACAACACTAGACGAAGAGGAGCTCCAGTCATTATACGGATCTAGTAGTGACAAAGAGATAGACATGGCCGAGAGTAGGCCTAGACGTGTTAGTATTTAACTTTCATACAAACAATCCTTACGTCTCATATTTAACATTGTTGATTCAACCATTTCATTTTCTTTTAAATAATTGATAATACCAACCTTGGTCCATGATAAAAGCTTTTGAAGTAGACTTTGATGTTGATATCGTTTTATCGCCTTAAACCTTTCTCTTTAATCGTCTCTTTGATAATCAAGAAACCCCCGTATAGTTCACCATAATTTTCAGAGATTATTTTCTGTAATTGTCTTAGAGTAAGTGTGCTGTAATTTTCTTTAAATGATGAAGAAAACAACCTTCCAAAAGGCATCTCTCCATACATGCCCCTTCAATCATGTCTTTTCATTCATATCTCTTCAACTATACTTTATACACTTTTAATAAGGTTGAAGAGAGGGAATTAAAACCCAACTAACTTAATGTCTTTTATGCTTAACAACCATCACATTAAGCACTTTAATATTAAGTCAATGTTACTTTAATTAACATGGACCACATTAATAGATTATTGTTAAAATAATCTAACAATCTCCCACTTGGGGCATGTTATGTACTTTAATATAAATCGATTTTCAGCTATTACTTTTCAGCTGACACAACTTGAATTCACAACCAATTACTATAGTGAGCTATAATGTGAATTTATCAAGTTTTCTTTTCATAATGAATTGTATAATCGAATCATGGCAGACACATGTCAATTATGACAACATGATTCTTTCCATGTATCATAGATTATCGCAATTCACTAATTCATTAATTAAGGAATACTATATACCTTTCAACTTTAACTTTGCATAAAGTTTCACATACTATTCATAACTAATAATTGTATACACTATAATATGAATAATAAACAACCATACAAAAACATTTTCTTTAATAAATTCAAATGTGTTATAAGATATAAGTTATACATTTACAATCATATAAACAAAGATTTATCACCTAAACTCATCCTTACAACATGTTCTATAAAGGCTTTAGGTGGCAATCTTTTCGTCAATGGATTCGCTATCATTAAACTCGTACTTATATGCTCAATGCACACCTTTTGTTTTTGTATCTCTTCTTTGACTGCCAATTACTTTAAATCCATATGTTTTGCTCCTTTCGAGTACTTGTCATTCTGTGAGAAGAATACAATTGCGAAATTATCACAATAAATTTTCAGCGGACTATCTATACTGTCGACCATACTTAGACCCTGAATTAAGTTCCGTAACCACAGTGCTTGAATTGTAGCCTCAAAACATGCCGCAAATTCTACCTCCATAGTGGAAGTAGCAATCGAATATTGTTTTCCATTTTTCCATGACACGGCTCCTCCAGCTAATAGGAACACGTAACCGATGTAGATTTCCTCAAGTCTACACATCCGGCATAATCTGAATCTGAATATCCAATCACCTCAAGATGACTCAATTTTCTATAAGTGAGCATGTACTCCATTGTTCATTGCAAGTACCTGAGTACTTTCTTCGCAGCTTTCCAGTGATCCAATCCTTGATTACTTTGATATCGGCTCATCATCCCTACTAAAAAAATGATACTTGGCCGAGTATGTAACGACCTAGATTTTCATACATTTAAAAATGCGTTAAATTTTGAGAAAAACATATCAGAGTGCAAGTCAGGCTGTTAGGAACACTTAAAACATTTCAGAAGTAAAAAACATTTGCGAAAGCGTAAATAATTTAAAAAAATAAACTAAACATTTAATTACATTTTAAAAAGAGAAAACTGAATTTAATTACAAATCAATTATCTCTCACTTTACATAGCCTGGCCAACCACAAGCTCGTGTGCGTGCAATCCCTCATCAATTGCTTCTTTGTCGGCTTGTGTACTCCTCGCGTGCGTGTACCTACATCACGAGTAAGACATGAGCCTAAAGGCCCAGTAAAAAAATGGGTTTATGCATATGAGATGCCGCTCTTTAATTCTTTGGAATGGATCCGCCCCAAGTCAATATTTTATTTACATATATTAGGTATAGCTAGTACATAGAGCGTGGATTGGGGAATCTTATGGTTTCTAATTAATTATGTTATAGGTCTTATAATCACGATAAGGGAAATATTAGTTTTTTTCCTCACTCAAGGAGTATGGCCTGTGAAATCCGAGAATTTTCAAGAATAAATTTCACGTGTAAATTTTTCGCGTTAATATTTGGTCTTAACATTGGAGAAATTGATTTGAATCGTCGCATAGCGACCACGTGTCGAATTTTGGTTAGTTAGTCAAATCAACGAAATTGGAGAATTAAATTGGATTGATAAACATCGTCGGGTAATGATCAGTATAGATCAGGATTGAAGATTAAATTTTGGAGATAAGTTAAATTAATATATGACACATTTATTAATATATATATATATGTCTTGATATATGAAATGAATAAAAGAAATATGAGTATGAAAGATTAAGGTTTAAGATGAAAAATAGGAAGGGAAGAAAAAAAATGTTAAATGAAATTAAGTATGAAATGAAAGTGGGAAGAGCAAAGATTGACGTGACATTTGAAAAGAAGAAAGGAGGAAAGTTGAAATAAAATGAAAAGAAAGGCATTAAAAAAGAAGAGAATAAAATACAAAAGAAAGAGAATGGGAAAGAAGAAGAGAAGCATAGCTGGCGAGAAGTGAAGGGAGAAAAACAATAATAATAAAGGAGAAAAATGTGAAGGAAGATTTGGGAATAAGGCAAAGGTGGAGATTAAAATATATAAAAGAAAAGTGGATATGAAAGAGGAGAAGAGAGGAGACACGTGGGAACAAGGAAAAGAAATAAAATAAGAAAATAGAAAGTAAAAAGAGAAGTTTTAAAAGGGAGAACGAAGGGTTTTCTTCCATTCTGCTACCTCCAGCCGACATAGACAAAATAGAGAGAGAGATGCTTAGCAGAGGGTTCTTCGCGGGAGAGGCGAGCCGACGATCTCGACGACTTGGGTTGTCGTCTGTTCGGGTTTTCTGATGGTGGGCGGAGGTGCATTTCGTCGAAGGATGATTCGCAGGGGAAGGCGAGTCTCGACAGAAGCTCGAGTCATCCGAGCTATCTGGACGACGAACAATCGAACCTCGGAGCTTCATTTTCTCCGATTTTGAGACTTTGGTGAGTAATGTCGAATCTGGTCAAGTTTTAGTTTGAAACACAGATTTTGTTTGAGTTTTCCACTCTGGATTCGGACAGTTTTGGACGGAGAGGGAGACTAAGCAACAGGGGAAAAATCAGTTTCCTCCATTCTCCGATTTAGGTGAGGATTTCTTGCATTTTGACTCTTGACTTCACGGTTCTGTAACCTGTTCTGAATGAGGAAAAATGCCGATGATATAACTCTGATTTTTTTGCTTGGTTCTATTAGAATGTTATGTTGAGTATTTTAGTGTTATTCAAGTTTTGGCTAATCCCGAGAGTTGAGATTTCAGTTGTGGTGTTGATGGGCTTCTCAAGGATTGCCCTGTTTTGCTACCACCTTTATAGAAATATGTTGGATGATAAATGGAAAATGTGTTTTGTTTTGGTCTGATAAATTCTGATGTGGAGGTTGCTGTGTAAATAGGTTTTCCTTCAGTGTTCATTTTGTTCTTGCCATTGAAACTACCCAATTCTGATTTCCTACATTCTGTTTTGTTTGGGTTGATTTATGGAAAGCTCATCTGGTCTGTTTGAAGGAAGAACCCCTGTTTGTTACGGTTTTGATGGAAATGCCGTAAGTTGGGATTGTTTCCATTTCAGTTTTGTTGTGTTTAATTCCTACTGTTTGGTGCTAAGTTAATTTGGCTACTACTATATGGATGATGTTTAGGACTAAACTCTGTTAAGTGGGTTTTATTTTCTTATTCTGCCACTGCATTATTAGACATTGCTGGGAGTTGGTTTTGTTTTAGACTCTTGTTTTTGGATAATGGATTTGTAAAGTAATGTTGGCACTCTATATGGAAATGGAGGTAGAGATTGTCTAGCTCACGTTTGTAAGATGTCACTTGTATTGTTAGTATATTGTTAAAGTAGGGTTATTCATCGTTCATTTATACAAGTTAGAAAATATGTTATCGGCATTGTTGATGCATTGTTACGATTACCGAGTAAAGAAGGTTAAGGACTTGTTGGGGATTCACAGATGAGGGGTTTATATGTATTGGTTGGGTTACTCCTTGCACATGTTTCTTGAGAATCATTGACAATAGTATATGTCCTTGATCTGTTATAGGCTCGAACGAGTTTGAGGATTTCGAGCTGACACTTGAGATAGCTGCTCTTTCGCGTACGAGGAAGGACCGCCAACCAGGTAGGGGCTTTATACTTAGTTGCTTGCATCGTATTGCATAGTTTACAAAATAAAACCTATTTTGTGGAATACCACACATGAAAAACCTGACGGGGACTGTTCGACAGCACGTCAGCTTTTTATACTATTATGTATGAAGGTTTTACACGTTTATTTTCGTGCATTGGATTTCATGTTTTTATGTGATGACTATAACCTGTTTGGGCTGAATCCTCCTGGCACTTTAGACGGCTTCGACGTCAAAGTATCAAGGGGACACCCCCGATACATCTCCTGCTGCGTGGAGATGTTTTGTTTGCGCGCTGTGTGAAATAGGAGACTTTGGGAAGGTGTTGTGATGTGATCCAGAAAACCTACAAAAACAATGATTTATTAGGAGGCATTGGAGGCCGAAAGACTAGAGCAAGGATGAAGAAGAGAATGAAAGAAATTCACTTTTTGAGGAAGAAATCCAACGAAAGATTCAAAGTAGAAAGATAATGAATTATATTCATCTATCATTCAAATATTTTATAGTATTCTTCAAGATGAAGCATATATAGAAAATCAAGCAAAAGATTGAGAGACTTATGGTAAAATACAGAATCGTTGATCCGACCCCTGAGTACTATTTGGCTGTTTCGACGTTCTTACGTATTTTATATCGGAAAGTGTTCTTCATAAAGATTGTAGTTGACATCTTAAGGTTTCTAGAATGGTCTTATTCGTTAAATTCAGAGCTCGTTTGCTATGCCAAAAGGCCCATGAATAGAGACCTACGATTCTGCTTAAGAATTTCGATTTCACTTACTGGGATTGGCGGCCCAAATCAATATGACGATCAACTTAGGATGTGGCTGAAGGAATTCATACAAGGCATAATTCAAATAAGCTTTCAAAGGATTATTTGAATTACTATTTTGAAGATCTAAAGATTCAAGATGAAGGCCCACCTAAAGAAGTGGATCGAACACATGCCGAGCACATGTCAAACACATGTCATTAGTTAGTTAGATCTTATCTTGTTATTTTTTTTTAAATTACGTTTGAATTTATTTTATTCTAGTTTATCTTAGGATTACGTTTGAATTTATTTTATCCTAGTTTATCTTAGGATTAGATCTACTTTATGCTTAGCTTATAAAAGCACCTTAGTAAACAATTGTGAAAAAACCTGTCAAATTGAAAATTGAAGCTTTTGCTTTTGTGGGAGGATTCCTTCTCTTGAGTTCTTTGCGAAGAATTTGATCTCTTCAAGTGGATTCTTAGAAGATCGAACTTTTGATAGCTTTGGTTCTAGCCGACAGGTTTGGTTAGGGTCAAGCTCTTCTTCGGAATACTCCGGTTCTAGTCGACAGGTTTGGCTAGGGTCGTAGTTCCAACCATTGATCTTGAAATCGTGAGACGATCCATCTAATTTCGCATAAGTTGTTGGGTCTAGGGTTTGTATACCCTAGGTTCGCATCAGTTGGTATCAGAGCGAAGGCTCGAACGTTTCAAGGTGCTATCTTTATTTTTCCGCATCAGTTTTATTTTATTGATCCTTACGATCAACCTTCAAAAATATCAAAAAAAAAAATTGTTTCCTTTCTCTTCATCTATAAAAAAAAAAAGGTTTGACCCTTACGATCAAACATCAAAAATTTTTTCCTTTCGTTTATCAATCTTACCCAAAAAAAAAAGTGCGATTTTTATTTCGAAAAAAAAGGGAGCTTTTTATTCTACAAAAAGCCTATTCAAAATCGAAAATCATCTTTGTTTTCATCTCAAAAAGTGCTATTCAAATATCTAATCTCCGGTTTATTTCTGTAAGTTTTCAGAAAATTTTCAGGAAAAAGTTTCCTTTTTGGGAAAGTTCCATAATACTTTATTTCAAATTCAAGGTGTTTGCTTCTTAGGCTACTTAATCACAATAAGTAGTTTGAGTAGCTTGGTTTTGATCAAACTTGAAGGCAATTTGAATTTAAAGTTTGAAAAAGTTTGATTTTCTTAGAGTGTTTACTTGATTGAAAACCCTTTCTTTTCTTTGATTGAGTTGTGAATAAAGAACTTAAAAGGGAAGGTAGAGTGGTAAAAGGCAGAGTTGTGAGATCAATTTGAAAAAGCCAATCGAGTGTAAACACGAGTGGAGTGATCCATTAATTGAGTGAAACACGAGAGCGAGAGAAACGATCCAAAATTTATTAATATTATTTTACTATTTTTTTTTTGTGTTTGATTTGGTTGTTGATCCGACGTCATGAGGGATATGCAAAGCCAATTCCATGCACTAAATCAAATGATGGATCAATTTGAAAATCCAACTTCAACACATGGCCGAGAAAGAAGACATCTTGAAAGAGTGAAGTGTGAGTAGAAAAAGGTAAATTTACCATTTTTTCAAGGGAAAAGTGATCCGGAAGCTTACCTAGAGTGGGAGCAAAAAGTAGACCTTATCTTTGAGTGCCAAAATTACACTGAAGAAAAGAAAATCAGATTAGTTGCCATGACGTTCACGGATTACGCAAACATTTGGTGGGCACAATTTTTAAGAGATCAAAGGAGGTATGGAGACCCACCACCAATTCGAACTTGGGACAATATGAGGGCCATCATGAGAAAGAAGTTTGTTCCTTTACACTATTGGAGGGAATTAAGTAGAAAATCACAATTGAATTGTGAGAAACTTTATGAATCCTATTTGAAGAAGAAGCCAATCACCATGGCCCCATTGAATTTTAAAGACGTGAATGAGGATCTAGAGGAATTAAAGCAAGCAAGCAATGTTAACCAAGAAGAAAAATTGATAGAAAAGAGAGAAGTTGAAGAAAAGCAAGATGATATTGATGTTAAAGGAAAAGAGAGCGATAAAGTTGAGCAACCAATTGAAAAAGGTACACGAGAAGAAAAGTTTGAAATTGGAGATGAAAAGAGTGTAAGAAACAATGAATTACCACCACTTGAAGATTGTAGAAATGTGAAAATGGAAGAACCAATGATAGGAGATTTGTTGGCCACAAGGGAAGTTTTAAATGTGCCAATCAAGGAGGAAATCGATGAAGTTCAAATGGAAGCTATTAAAGATCAAGAGATAGTTGTCAAAGACTTCCATGAACTTTCCAAAGCAAATGCCAAAGAAAATTTAGATTTTGGAGTAGTTGAAAACAATTTGGAAGTTGAAGAAATAAAAAGAATTGAAAAGGAAAAAGACGAAATTGAAAAAAGACAAAAGAGCCATAGAGAAAAAAGCCGAAATTCAAGTGAGTGAAAAAGGCAATGAGGAAGAAAAGAAATTGGGGGATAAGAAAAGAAAAATAAAGAGAGAGAAGGAGAAAAAAATAGTGGGAGAGGAGGTAAAATCTGAGGGAGAAAAGGAAAGTAAAGGAATTTGAGTGATTAAAAAGAGTGAGGAAATTAGAGAGTTGAATTTATTTTTATGCAAAAATATTTCTTTTACCTCCTATGAACTAACTACTTTTCTAGTGGATTTTTCTTCTATTTTGCAAGGATATGATGACATACATCCGAGGGAGTTACCAAGGGATGCAATCCCATTAAGGAGGAATAAACACCCGTGGAAGGAGTACCATGAGAAGTATCCATATATCAACAACCAAGGTAAGGACATTGTGGTTACTAACACATTGTCAAAAAAGTATGTTTTCTCTCTTCGAATCAAATTATTCAGATCTGAAAATTTTAAGGATTTACATGAGAATGATTTAGGTTTTGGAGAGATTTGGATTGTTTTTGAAAATAATGAATGGGTTGATTCTTATGTACTAAAAATATGTCTATTCGAGGAAAATATATGGTTTATTTATAAGTATTATCTATATGAATTGCATCAGTTGATATTATCTTTGCGAGTTGATATCATGAAAATATTGTGGTAAACATATACAATTTTTAAGATTGGTTTAAAATTCGATCATGGAAAAGTTTTATCCATCAATTCTTATAATCATGTGGAATTTATATATAAGCATAGTTCATTATGTATACCTAGGTATTATCTTTATAAACTTTATGGAGCATGCATGATTTTGAGGATTGATTTGAAAATTGGATATTATCAAATTCGAATAAAAAAAAGGTAATAATTGGAATGTTGTGTTTAAAATTAAACATGGATTTTATGTATTGTGGATTATGCTATATGAAGTATTCAAAGATTCTAGTAGTTTTATGAGAATGAAGAATCATGAGTTTAAATATATTATAGGAAATTTTGCTATTATATGTTTTAATAATAGTTTGTTTTATCGCAAAATTGTGGAAAAACATGTTGAACACTTGGATTTAAATTTTATTACTTTGAGTGAGAATCAATTATATGATAATTTGAAGAAGTGTTTAATGCATAATAAATTTATATATAATAAGATTGTCCATTCTATCATAACTTACTCACTTTTTAAAATTATTTATGAATTTAATCTTTTTATTTCATTAGACTTTTTATCTTTATCTACTAATGAGTTTGTTTATCATGATGAAAAGGAAAAGGTCGAATTTGTTAAGAAGTTTCCACCACAAGCAGTTGGACCATTCCAAGCCATGGAGCACATCAATGACAAAACTTATAAAAATTTGCTACCTAGCAAATACGATAATGAAAGTGCTTCTTTTAATATTATTAACTTGTTTTTGTATGATGCAGGCGATTCAAGGACGAATCTTCTCGAAGAAAGGGGGAATGATGTGATCCAGAAAACCTACAAAAACAATGATTTATTAGGAGGCATTGGAGGCCGAAAGACCAGAGCAAGGATGAAGAAGATGAATGAAAGACATCCACTTTTTGAGGAAGAAATCCAACAAAAGATTCAAAGGAGAAAGATGATGAATTATATTCATCTATCATTCAAATATTTTATAGTATTTTTCAAGATGAAGCATATATGGAAAATCAAGCAAAAGATTGAGAGACTTATGGTAAAATGCAGAATCGTTGATCTGACCCCTAAGTACTATTTGGCTGTTTCGACGTCCTTACGTATTTTAAATCGGAAAGTGTTCTTCATAAAGATTGTAGTTGACATCCTAAGGTTTCCAGAATGGGCTTATTCGTTAAATTCAGAGCTCGTTTGCTATGCCAAAAGGCCCATGAATAGAGACCTACGATTCTGCTTAAGAATTTCGATTTCACTTACCGAGATTGGCGGCCCAAATCAATATGACGATCAACTTAGGATGTGGCTGAAGGAATTCATACAAGGCATAATTCAAATAAGCTTTCAAAGGATTATTTGGATTACTATTTTGACGATCTAAAGATTCAAGATGAAAGCACACCTAAAGAAGTGGATCGAGCACATGTCGAGCATATGTCATTAGTTAGTTAGATCTTATCTTGTTATTTTTTTTAAATTACATTTGAATTTATTTTATCCTAGTTTATCTTAGGATTACGTTTGAATTTATTTTATCCTAGTTTATCTTAGAATTAGATCTATTTTATGTTTAGCTTATAAAAGCACCTTAGGGAACAATTGCGAAAAAACTTGTTCAGTTGAAAATTGAAGCTTTTGCTTTTGTGGGAGGATTACTTCTCTTGAGTTCTTTGCGAAGAACTTGATCTCTTCAAGTGGATTCTTGGAAGATCGAACTTTTGATAGCTTTGGTTCTAGCCGACAGGTTTGGTTAGGGTCAAGCTCCTCTTCGGAATACTCTAGTTCTAGTCGACAGGTTTGGTTAAGGTCGTAGTTCCAACCATTGATCTTGAAATCGTGAGACGATCCATCTAATTCCGCATAAGTTGTTGGGTCTAGGGTTTGTATACCCTAGGTTTGCATCATGTTGACTGCTTCCGTTGGTTGCAAATCCGTATACCTGATCAGGGTGTGTTTATTACGGGCGTGTCGTAGCGGAATTTGCACGACAACCTGGGTGACGGGCCCGGTCTACGGACCGCCGTCATTTTTCTTCCTCCGGGCTCATGAGGTGTTGCTTGCATGATATGGCCACCTTTCTATGTAGTTTGTTCGGAGGAGTCCTTGAGTGACCTTCCTTTTTCACGGATTACGATTTCGGTAAAACACGACGAGAGTATTTTAAACTTATAATTGTCTATGTATACAACCATGTTTTTTAAATATCTTGTCGGAGGCCATGGGGTTGATTTCCTTGAGACGAAATGATTTAAATGTTTTATTAAATGTGCATGATTCCCTGAAACTCATGGTTTTCAAGAAAAGGTAAAACAAGTTTTACACATGCATAATATTTAGTATAAATTCTATACTGAGTTAGTCACTCACCCCACAACGCCCACCACTCCAGGTAAAGAGAAGAAAAATTAAGCCTGAGCAAGAATCAGACTGGAGATCTTGTTTTTTTCATTCTTTTTCGGTGACTAGTTAATTTCTTAATTTATCAGTAAGCGTAAGAATAGGTAACCACTACTTTTAATTTGGATGACTTTAAAAGAGTACTAAACTTAGTTGGTGAATCTTCTAGATTGTATGCACAGTTCTTACTTGGATTCTTAAGATTATTATTTTTGCATTATTAATTATTCTTGCAATCACTAAATGGATCGTGGCCCATCACAAGTGGGTTGCGGCTGGGTATTTATACAAGTCTTCCGCAATAATTTAATTAGCCTTGGGCTGGACGATCATGTCTTTTACGAAGACCGGATCGTTTGGATCAGCGTTTTTGTTCGGCTCCCCTTTGGGTCGTGACATGGCCACTTAGTGGCAGTATTTCTAATTGTTTCTATCGTTATGATGCCTAAAACTACCCTAAAAGTACATACATGAAAGGTAAATGAACACTTTAAAGAATTGACAAGTTATAATAGAGCGTGCTTTTGCACAATGAAAATAACATCAGCATATAACAATGGAATAAAACTATTCATGCTCTCAACGTCCAATAAAAGAACATGCTTTTACACAAAAGAAACAGCAGCGAATAGCATCAATTAAGGCAGTAAAGCATGCTTTCCAACAAATTAAGATATGCAGCATAAATGTTAAATCAGAACAGAGAAAGCATGCTTCTTAAATGGTAGCAATAGCAGTAAGAACTAAGGAATATGAAACAGCGAAATCATATTTTTTAATTGTCTATAATCAGCAGCAAAAATACCAAGACAGAACAACGAAAACGTGCAGCTTAAACGACTAATAACACAGCAGAAAATAAACACCAATCGTGCTTTCAAATCGACTACTACAGCAGCGAGATATCGAAGGTAGAACAACGAAACGTGCTTATTTAATCGACTAATATACAACAGAAAATAATGATGAAATAAACAGCGAAAACATACTTTTTAACGACTAAAATAGAGCAGCAAAATATCAAAAATAGAATGGCAAAACATGCTTTTGAATGACTAAAAATACAGCAGCAAATATTGAAAACAGAACGGCTAGACATGCTTTTGAATGGCAAAGAAAACAACAGCGATCAATGGCGAAGCACAACAGCAAATCATACTTGCGAATCATGCTTCTTAACAGCTTTAAACAGCAGTAAATAACAAACAAAACAACAAAGTACACTCCTAAATCAATAATAAATAGTATCATTTCAACGATGGAATGGATCAACGCAACATGCTTTAAATGGATAATATACAGCAGCATTTTAATGATGGAATGGATCAACAAAATATGCTTTTGAATCAATAATAAACAGTAGTGAAATATAAAAAACAGAGCAGCGAAACATGCATTTTTAACAACTAAATACAGCAACGTTTTCCAACAGAATTGTGACGATAGAGCATGTTTCTTTGGTGACAAAATCAGTAGTGTGCAACAACAAATCATAGCAACGAAATCATGCTTTTAAGTGATGAATATTACAGTAATAATGAGTGACAGAACATGCTTATAAACGAAGACTATAATGGTAGCAACGTACTTCTACAGAGATTAACGACGAATGGAAATAGAGGATTATATAATAATCGCATATGTACTATAACGAACTGGTTTGATGCAGAGCAAGAACCGTGAGCAAACAGGGAGTAAATCATGCTTTGAAGGAGAACAAATTTGCAGAACAATACACTATAAGCGAACAACATCATATATGCAAGTAAAGGTACAAAGTCTAGCTCATTCATCCTCAGCAATTACCATAATCTCTTAGTTCATAATCTACCTTATTAAGCTTAACTCCAGATGAAGATTTAACAACTCAGCCCATACATAACATTTAGGAAAGACCATTCATTAAGCAAGCTGAATGCATTCAACGAGGAGAAATGTAGAAGTTCAAAGCACCTAACGATTTCACAGGGATATAACTACACAACAATCGTCACAAGAATTTCAACAACAGGCAATACTCACGCACATACATTTTACTTGAGTGTAGGGCCTCCAAATGGCCACCGACCACCCCATTCCTTACCATCACTGAAGACACAAGCGGGGACAGCAAGCTCCAGCTCCAGCTCTCTAAACTTCACGGCAGCAGCAAACGTCTCCAGAACACCTAAGCCATCACTCCAGCTCTATTCTACCCGAGAGGATTTCCATCTCTAAGAGACACTCCCTTTCTGCCATTTTATCCTCCCTCTACCGACAACATCCTATCAATTCTTCCAGTCGCTGTCCATTCCCAACAAAACACCCGACAGCCACTCCAGCAACTTTACAGAATGTTCCCCACGTTGCACTGCAGAGTGTGAACCAAGAGAAGAGAACCAATTCGAACTGCAAGCTGGACCATGGCCTTCGGCCGGTCCAGCGTGAACCGCTAGCATCCTTGCCCATCAACCCTAGGTCGTCGCTCGCTGCCATCCTGACGCCGGAAATTGCTCCATGCCAACGCCCAATCGACGAAAAGCAAAGGAGAAGGAAGAATCAGTTGAACCAACCTCAACCCGACGCCAGAAAATCGCCATCTGCAGAACCCCCAATTCATGAGCCCTAGCCGCGACCCGCGCTCTGCTTCGCCCGCAGCAGCACGCCGTCATCGTTCCTTCATCACCTCCAGGCTCGCTCTTTGTCCCTCAGTCCCGATCTCCCTCTCATCTTCACCTTTCTTCCCTGTCTCCCTTTCTTTCTTGTCCCTTCTCTCTTCTTGGTTCCTTACCAGAATGCCTCAAAGGCCATTCTACGTATTTACACGCTGGACCGATTCTTGCTAAACTGGTTCAGCCTATACTCCAACAATTAACTTTAATTTATTAAATTAAATCCAATTTAATCCAATTTATTCGTTAATGTAAAACAATTAAATTAATCCTTAACGTACAACAATTATAATAAATCCCAAATATTATAATTTAAATTCATTTAATTAATATTTATTTTAATTACAGTAAATTCCATTTAATCTTAATAATTAGAATTCTTACGAACACGTCCTTCGTAGCACCCCGATAAAAATAATTATCCAACTTAAAAAATTGGGGTATTATAGAGTATATGTCTGAGCATATATTAAGCTTCCTACAGCTGATGCATATGGAATAGATTCCATTTCCTTAAGTTCCAAATCATTTTTCGGACATTGAATTTGATTAAACTTGTCATCTTTTTGGATTAGAACTACACCAGCGGAACACTTATCCATTTTGAATCTCTCAAGAATTTTATCGATATATCTTTTTTGAGACAATCCCAGCAAACCTTGTTGTCTATCACAGAATATTTCTATTCCAATTACATAAGATACCTCACCCATATCTTTCATTTCAAAATTCTTAGAGAGAAAAGCTTTCACGTCATGTAACATTCCCTTATCATTTGCAACAAGAAGAATATCATCAACATACAATATAAGGGTACTAAACTTACTCTCACTAACCTTCATATAGATACACCGATCAATGGTGTTCTCTACAAAATCGTACGACGTAATGATATCGTTAAACTTAATATACCATTGTCTGGAAGCTTGTTTTAATCCATAAATTGACTTCTTCAATTTACACACCAACTTCTCATTTCCAAGAAATGAAAACCCTTCTAGTTGATTTGTGTACACTTCTTCCTCTAAGTCACCGTTAAGAAAGACGGTTTTTACGTCCATTTAGTGAAGCTCCAAATCATAATGAGCTATCAAAGCCATAACTATCCTTAAAGAGTCATTCTTTGAAACCAGAGAGAATGTCTCTTTATAGTCAATGTTATCTTTCTGAGTATAACCTTTTGCGACAAGTCTGGCCTTATACCTTTTGATGTCATCTTTCGAATCACGTTTGGTTTTGAAAATCCATTGACAACCAACGCATTTATTTCCTTCAAGTAACTCAACAAGTTTCCAGACTTTGTTGTCATCCATTGATTTCAACTCTTCTTTTATAGCATTCAACCACTTTTCGGAATCATTATATTCCATGGCTTGTTTAAATGACTTTGGATCTTTATCATGACTCAAGTCACATTCCTCTTCAAGTGAATAAATCACATAATCATCAGAAATTGCTGGTCTTTTCTGCCTTATAGACTTTCACAATTCTGTTTCTTGTGATTGATCACTTATGATTTGAGCATCATGAATATGCTCATCATTGACACGTTCAACTTGTGTGGTTTGAGTATTCATATTGTTCCGGTATGTTGTTAGACTGTGATACAACAAAAAGAACAACAACTTGATGAGAAGTACTAGATGTTGTTTTCTCCACCCAATTCTCTTGAATATTCACATTTCGTGATTCATTACTCCCACTAAACTTGTCATTCTTAATGAATCGAGTATTTTCAGATTTAACTATTCTTGTACTATGTTTTGGACAATAAAATATGTACCATTTTGACTTTTTCGGATAGCTGATGAAGAAACCACTAATGATTCTTGCATCGAGATTCTTTTCATGTGGGTTATATATCCTAACTTCTGTTGGACAACCCCAAACATGGACATGTCTTAGGCTAGGTTTTCTTCCCGTCCATAGTTCATAAGGTGTCTTAGGAACCGCTTTACTAGAAACCCTATTCAGCAGATATGCAGCGGTCTTTAAACCATGCATCATCCACAACAATAAAGGTACATCACTTTGATTAATCATACTGCTAACCATTTCGATAAAAGTACGAATCTGCCTTTCAACTACACCATTTTGTTATGGTGTTCTTGGCATTTTATACTGTGCATAAATGCCTCGACTTTCGAGAAACTTTGTAAATGGACATTTGTTTGTCAATTTTCATCAAATTTGCCATAATATTCACCACATCTATCAGACCTTATTACCTTTAATTTTCTATCTAGCTGCATTTCCACCTCATTGATGAACAATTCGATAACGTTCATTGCTTGAGATTTTTCATGCAGTACATATAAATAACCATAACGTGAGAAGTCGTCTATAAAAATGATAAAATATTTCTCACCACTCCATGAAGGAGTGTCGAATGGAGCACATATGACAATGTGTATCAATTCTAAAAGTTCACTACTTCTTGTGGTAGGATACTTTGATGTGCGTTTAGTTTTATTTCCTTTAATGCAATCTATACACATGTCCTAGTCATTAAAATCTAACTGAGGTAAAATATTGTTTTTCATTAACCTCATCATTCTTTCTTTAGATATATGACCTAGACGTTTATGCCATAAGAAAGCAGAACTTTCATTTGTTGCACTACGTTTAGTTCTAATAGCATGATCAACATTAAACAGAGATTCTATAAATTTAATATAAAGATTGAAACAATACAAACCATCTTTCATAATACCAGAACCATAATAGTATTTATGTTTGTATAAATAAAATACATCATCACCAATCTTAACATTAAAACCTTTACAATCTAACTTTGCAACAGAAATTAAATTCCTAGCACATTCAGAAACGTAAAGATACTCTTCTAGATCCAAGTGATATCTAGTATCCAGGATCAATCTATACGTCTCAATTCCTTCTATTCGTGTCTTCATTCTGTTCCCCATATACAAGAATTTTTTAGTCCCGTTTATGGGTTCGATCGAAAGAAATCATTGCGTAACATTTGACACATGAGTAGTAGCACCAGAATCTAACTACTGAGTATTATTAGGTACCTCTATAATATTTGATTCGAAACATACTAAAACAAATAGTATACCTTTCTTTTCGAACCAAGCTTTTCTTTTCAGACAATCTTTCTTGATGTGTCCAGCTTTGTTGTAGAAGTAGCACTTAATCTCTTTTTGGATTTGACCATCATTAAGCTTTAATTGGTCTTTTCCCGTCTGTTTGTTCTTTTTACTCAGCTTTCCTTTGCTACTATTGGCTTCCTTCTAAAATGTCAAATGTACGATATGGTCTTTCAATTTCTTCAACCTCCATTCTTCTTAAATTAGCATGACCTTTATTTCTTGAAAGTTTTACTTTTCTTTAATGGTGTTGTAATTCACCTGGAACTGGCCAAACTCAAGAGGAAGTGAGTTGATGATAAATTGAACCAAGAATGATTCACTTACATCCATACCCAACGTTTTTAGCTTTGCTGCCAAATTGGCCATGCTTGTTACATGATCATGAATGGGTTGAGACCATTCACATTACTTGGTCGTCAACTCACTCATCAAGCTGCCTACAACAGACTTATCCGTAATGTCTGATTGGGAATATGCTTTTATTTTTGACATGAAATCCTTATCATCATTCGTCTTTGGCATTGATGGCTTAACATTTTCAACCATCGTCATCTTCATTAAGCTCAAACTCAGCCTGTTAGACCGCTCCCAAGCCTCATTATAAGACTTGTCAGCTTCCGTACTGGTCTCAGTAATGACTGGTGGTCTATCACAAACTAATGCTAGGTCTAAATCCAATACACCCAGTTGAAACTGGATTTGTTCAGACCAATCAGCATAGTTTAGACCATTGAACTTAAGTAAAGCATTTCCAGAGGCAAATAAAGTAATAGAAGCTGCAAATATAACACATGCTCATACATTAATGTTTTGAACAACTTAAACAATATTCAGATAAACATAATCTTATTTCTTTAAGTTCACCTTTGGGTAATCCTTAAAGAAATAAACAACCAATGATGTTATAAACTTTAATTGACGTATAAACATATTCAATGCAACATGTTTAATATATTTGGATATTTAATCATATCAATTAAATATGTAAACATGTCACTTTAATATTATTGATTATAAACATTGGTCTACCTTTGGGTGACCTACTAGTTTATAATTAATAATTTCTTTACAATAACATCACAATAATTAAATGAATAAATTATACAATTTCATATTGATCATTTCAAACTAGGTTACTTTGGTGACTACTAAGTTTCTATACAAGAATATTTAAAATGAGTAAACTTTCATTTAATAACATATAATCAAACTGTCCTTTTATGCCTTGTGGACGACTAGCGGACGGGGTACTTGCGTCTGCTATTGTTCGAAAACGCATTACATTCTGTACAAATTCTATTAAAAAACGTCTGCAGTCGTCCTATAGCGTCCGCAACCGTCCAAATTCGCATGAAACTTTTACATATTCAAAATGAAATCATCCGCTAGCGTCCACCATCATCCTTAATTGTCTTGAAACGTATGAATCTTTTATAGATTCAAAACGTGATTGTCCATCTGTGTTCGTTTTCATCAGCGATCGTCTAAAAACGTTCGATAGCGTCCTTAAACTGTAATTTTCATTACAGTGGTGAATTTGTATCGTCCGAATACCCATACTCATGTGTTCGCACGAAGAACTTTTACACAGATTCTTTTGAAAACCATTTTCTCCAGAATATATCATACTTTCTTTCTACGATTTCATCTATAATTCTTTTCATGCATAACTTTACGAAATCAAACATTCATTTTTCATGCATATAACTTTTCATGAAATCTAATTCGTCAATTTTCATGGTAAATCAATATGTTTATAAACCTTGTTCTGATAGCAATTGTTAGTATTTAACTTTCATACAAACAATCCTTACGTCCCACATTTAACGTTGTTGATTCAACCATTTCATTTTCTTTAATATGCGAATAAATAATTGATAATACCAACCTTGGCCTATGATAAAAGTTTTTGAAGTAGACTTTGATGTTGATATCATTTTATCGCCTTAAACCTTTCTCTTTAATCGTCTCTTTGATGATCAAGAAACACCCGTATAGTTCATTGTAATTTTCAGAGATTATTTTATGTAATTATCTTAGAGAAAGCGTGCTGTAATTTTCTCTAAATGATGAAGAAGACAACCTTCTAAAAGACATCTCTCTATACATGCCCCTTCAATCATGTCTTTTCATTCATATCTCTTCAACTATACTTTATACATTTTTAATAAGGTTAAGGAGAGATCATTAAGACTCAATTAACTTAATATCTTTTATGTTTATCAATCATCACATTAAGCACTTTAATATTAAATCAATATTACTTTAATTAACATAGACCACATTAATAGATTATTGTTAAAATAATCTAACAAGACGACCACCACAAGCAAAATGCATGTTCGCTAGGTTGGGTCTTGGCAAGAAATATAGTTCATTTAATAAAATTAGATAATAAATCGTTGATCATACGTTAAAGAATGAGTACGAGATAAAATGTACTCACAATGACGCTCATCGGTTGATGGCTGTCTGCCAAGAATGATGCATGTGAAGGATGCACGCCTAAAAAATGTAAGGTGAAATGACGTTTCAAATAAAATTCTATAACGACATTCACACTTGCTCGAGAAAGATTTCTTTCATACTCTTCTCCTTAGTTAACTACAAAATAAGCATTAAAATATTATAAGAAAATCTCCGCACTTGATTATGAGCTAAAAAAAATTGTGGTATGTTAGTATATCAATGAAAATTGACCATAAAGTTTATTAAAGTATTTTCATCAACGTATAAGGACAAGTCTAGTCCGTCCAAGCCAACTGTACGTACCATTGGGCATTGATGTTCCACATTATTTATTTTAATGACGCGATCTCTAATGTAATCTTCGTGAGCAAATGCTCACTGACATCTAAAAATTGTTAAAGCAACACGTGGACAGTAAAATGACAGTATACTTTGTTTAAATAATATTTGACTGCCTAAACCCCAAAGGAGACTGGCAAGAAATTCCTCCTCTCAATTCCTAAGCGTGCTCGAATGTTGCTGCTCTCCATCTTTGGATACGTCCCAGAATCAATGACAATCACATGAACATTGTGTGCATATAATTTCACAATAAGACATTATATTGGATTAATTTTAAATTATAAAATGAAAGCTTACGCTTTACAAAATTTGCCTTCATCCATACTCAACTTTCATACATATAGAAGATTAGAAGATGAGATTGACTCTAATCCTTGGTTTCTCTAGCACCTACAAAACCAATACATGCCAAACTTACACTTGCATTCAGGTACAACATTGAAACACTATCCAATTTTTTAAACAACTATCCTTTATGCGAATAAATATCATTTTACAATTTAAGAGATGGAGAATGACAAATTCATCTCCCATAATCCTTTTGAACCTATACTCAAAATTTCCCATCCTTTGATATATTAATTGAGTTCCGTCAATCATGTTTAATAACTGCCTGTTATTAAGATGCTCTACTAATTATCTATGAAACATACGTTAAATCTTGTTTAAAGCCTTACGAATCGTCCACTCGCTTTCATAGCTCAGTTGGCTAGAGCACCCGTTTAGTAAGCGGGAGGTCTTGAGTTCAATTCTCAATGAAAGCATTGCAAAGTATGCTAGTTTTTAGCATTTGCATAAAATCTATTTCTTTTTGGCAATGCAATCTCCGCCGCACGATTTAAAAGTTAAAGGGCTGCGATTACGCTTCACCACTATAAATAATCGCCTTGAGCCCTAGCTTGGTACTTTCGGATTCATAGTTTGCTTCTTTTGCCATTCGCAGAAGCTCTCGGCTATTTCTTTCGGCAGTATTATTGTCGAATTAGGGTTCGAATTTCGTTTCTTCTGTTTTTGTTTTTGTGTTTTTCACATTCTTCTTTGCGTGATCGATCAGTTGAAGCATCTTGTTTTCTAGGTTTAGGTTTGTAAATGCGACGGGAAGCTTCGATGAAGTTTTCTATTCTTAAAAATGGGGCAAACAGTTTGTGTGTTTGTAAATCCCAGAGTAAACGTCGCCAATAAAGGCCTTCGGCGTTGATGGAACTCGTTTCTCCGCCGTAGCCCGTCTCATATTCCATTGCCTTGTGGCGCGGCTTTCGCTGCCTTTACCTCTTGGGATTGGCCATGAGACATACATGTATAGACAATTTTCATTTCTCAATTTTTTTGAATCTTAATGCCTGTGATGAAATCAGTTTCACAATTTACCATCTTTCGGGACTGAATGGCTTTCATTAGCCTTGCTGTAATTCTGCAATTCTGAGGCATTGTCAAGTGACCGAAACTGCTACATACAAGTGGCCCAACGTGCCGGGAAAGAAGCAAGACGAGAACTAATATAATAGTTCTTTGTTTTCACATCAATACAAGTAAAAGAGTCAAATCTCTTTCGCTATGTAAATCTGTAGTTGTGGATTTTCTGCTTTAATCTCAGGTTCAGTTGGTTCAAAAATTATGAAAATCGAAATTAGGACCATCCAGTTTGCAATTGAATGTTGTGGTGTCTCTTCCCCCACTAATCCTTTCTTCGAACCACGTTTCTTATCTACTTTGAATTACCTTAACCAATCACCTCTGCCTACTTAGCACCAGTAAGTGTAAATGTGAAGAAATAATCCAAGCAATTGGCTTAACAGCTTGCATTGCAACCCAGTAGAGACAAAACCAAATTTTCTCTCAATGTCATTGCAGCAGGGTCCATCCCATGTATCGTATTCTTGGACTCCATAATAGCAACGGTCTGCAGGAAACACACAGAGAAACATAAATCTACCATGTAGCCTTAGTACAAGAGAGAGCACTTATTGGCATTTGGCGAGATCCACCCCCCTATTTCTCTACCCTCTTATAATCCAATGATGTAATATTTCGATACTATATTAACATAGTCTCTAATCACAATTGCATCTATCCAAAAATATTTATTATTTGTTCTTCATTGTCCAATGGAATAGCATGAAAAAAAGGAAGGATCATTTAGAACTTTGTTTTATAAATATTTCAAAAGACTTCCAGCTTTTTTCCATGTGCCATGTGAATTTGTCTCTTGGATCAAAAGTGAATTTAAACATCTTGCTTTGTTATAATGAAGAACTTCTCTGGCACCGACGTAGCTCTACCAATCAGCCCACAAGAAGACTTGGCAGAAATTCTTGGGTTTTTTGGTCAACTGCAATTCCTTAGACTAACATATGAAAACAATCTTTTGTTACAAGTTGATGAGATTGACAACTAGTAATAATAGTTCTTTGAGATGGCGATAAATGAAAACGTGCTTTATTACAAGTGGATGATTGTGTGATTCCACAAAAAAAATCTAGACATTGTGCATATCATTTGTCTTATTTCTCTTAATGCTCATTTCAACCTGACATTCAGTTCTTGTATATGCCTTTGGGTCTTTAGTCAAAATAACTCCTCTATCGTCTGATTGTAATTGAGCATACAAATAACCTATAAATAATTATTCTTTTTATTTTATTTTATTATGAAATGCTTCTGTCCTAACATTAAAACCACTTGTGCATACTCATTGTGAAAATCATAAGGTGTAATTTCACAATGAAACAACATATCGATTTTGGCCATCCAAATTTCTGGTTCATTGATAACCATAACAAACATTGAAGCTTCTCACCATGTGCGTGTTTGCGTGGGTGCATGTGTGTGTACGAGTCTGAGTGTGCAAGTGCACGCGGAGCACAAGTGTGGGTGAATGCATGTGCAAGTGCTTGTGCAGACATGCATGTGCACGTGTGTGTATGTGTGTGAGAGATATAATGATACGATAGAGTTCGGTGACTAGATTTTTTTTTGGATGGAGATCACATTGCGATCTCACTTAGGCTTTTACAACTCTTTAAATAATTGTAAGTTTGATTCATAAAACTTGAAGTTGTATTTCGAATTTCATAGAATAGATTTTATCCTATGCTCGTGGTTTTTTCTAGAAAAAGTTTTTCCACGTAAATTTTGATGTTTACTTTCGTGTTTTCCTTTTCGTTTTAATTCTTTGATTTTCTAACAAGTATAGTGAGAGCACAGATTTTGAGAGTTTCTTGAATTCATGTTTCAAAATTTATCAAAATATTGAAATCAATTGATTTTTCGGATTTTTGGGTTCTACATATCAAACAATTTGTTTGTTATGGATGCTTGGGATAGGGCAGAATTGAGTAGAAGATTATTTTGTATTAAGAAAAAAGTGAAGAAATTACAACTAGTTCCTTGCAGTAGAAATCCATAGAAGAAAAAGATAGGGAAGAGGGCGGGAAGGAAAGCAGAGAACAAGTCATACATCACACCTTTTTCACACTCTTCAAGCATAATATATACGTTCGCCTAAGTTAACTGTCTTCAACGTCAGGTTAGGATGACCCCATATTCATTTCTCTAGAATCTTCTTCAGCCTCTTTGAGCGTTTTCGTTTCCCTTTCCATTCAACACAAGTTCACATAGCAATATCAGACATTAAATCATACTCACGATGACAACAACCTATCATCAACAACAATATCCTCAAACAACAACTTATCCTCAAACATTGAACAGATCTACAGCTTAACAATAACATCAACCTATCTAAGACAAACATCAAAGAACAATACTTCTCTGTAGCATGAACGTAATCATTTTCTTAACAATCTAGTACTCATGAACTTCAAAGCAACAGTCGTCAACAAGCTCTTAACAAAATCCAAAACCACAACATCAATTTATCTAGAACAAACTTCAATCCTAACTCTTGTGATGTAGCTCTAAATGGGAAAACACATGTACACTTCTTACCTTGAATTCCCTTGAAGAAAAGTCTTCTCCTCCTTTCTTCTTCTTCCTCACATGGCTGCTCTTCTTCTCTCTTTCTTATTGATCTCCTCTCTTGTTGAAACTACTCTCACACAACGCATGACAGAACAACAACACCCTCTAGGAAATAGAAGAAACTCTTGAATATCTTGAGAGAACACCAAAAGTTTTCCTTCTCTCTTATGACTTTTTTTTCTCCAGAACTCATTCTCTGTTTCTCCCCAATTTCTTTCTCTTCGTTTCTCCCCTCAAAAACTCCTATTTAATACGTTTATAAATCTACAGAGATAGGCGATAAGTCACAACACTTCCCTTTCTAGGTGCCACTTCATTTTCCAGGCGACGGTTAGCTATTTTTCCAAGCTATTCATGGTATCCCGGTTGATCACCCTCTTGCAGTGATCGACTGCAAACAAAAATCTCTACAAACTGCAAAGGCCACAATCAACCGCGATTCACAGATGATAAATCGCAATTTTGCCTTTTTCAGAAAAAATCGGTCGACCACCCCCTTAGTAGAAGATTGACTGCTACCAAAATGGTTGCTCTCGGTATAAAATCTGCTTTGGGACTCTCCTTCAGCTAATCGACCGCTTCTGAAAGCCTGCTCTCTGTAAAAAGGTTTAGCATTCATGACCGACCGCAACTCCAACTTTGATCGACCGCAATTCCCACTTCTTCACAAAATTACTTCAAACCCGGTTGATCATCAACTCCTATACAAGATCAGCCGCTCAACACCCTATGATCGACCACAACACCACTGAGACTCCAATTTCTTCAATGTAAACACTTAGTGGTTGGCCAATGCTTTCTCTTCATGAACTACACACTTACTTATTCTTCTAAACCATGGAAAATCCTTCATTTCCCAAAACCAACCTATTAAACTAATATCATCAAACATTCTTATCGTGAGCTTAGTATAACAAAAACTTAGGATATTACATACCTATATTGGAATCATCCCATAAATCTCCAAAAATCCTCAAATATTGTTGTTAGCATTTTTGTTAGGTTAAGTTTATTTTGATGATGACTTAATGATAATTATTTTGTATGAAATAATAAGTTGGTTATTATATTGTATGGATATTATTCTTAATGTTTTTATCATAATAGTTATATCCGTATTTATTATAAATACCTTCAAAACGAGTATTATTATGTGCTAACATGTTTATCCTAGTCTATGTAGTTCATACATATCATTTTAGGACTTGGAACATTTAAAGGAATGAAGATGAAGTGTTGTGGACGTGTTGCAGATGAGAGAAGCGACCAAAGCTGGGTTTTGGTTTTTCGGTCACACTGTGGTTGAATGATCCAGTTGAGGGACGCGACCGAAACACAACATAGAATGCTTTGACCTTTTGTAATACCCCGACTTTTTATACTAGAATTTAATAAAGATAATTGAAAAGTAAATTGGGACATTTGGATTAGTTGTATAATTATCGGGGTATTACCAAGAACGTATTCGTAAGGTTCTAAATTATGGGAAATTAAGGTAGTTAGAATAAATATTAATTTAATAAAATAAATTATTATGTGGGATAAATAATTTAGAGGGGATAATTAAAAGGAGAAATAATAGGGGGAATAAAGTGTAATTAGAATTAATGATGAATTAAATAATTTTAATTATTGGACTAATTAGAGGAATTAAATAATTGGAGATTGATATTTTGGGAGGAGAAAAACCGGTTCATGCCTTGCTGGCCGGTCCGGTTTAGAAAAACAAATGAAGGAGGAGATTAGAATTTGGCCCTTGGCCATTCTAGAGGTGAGGACCCATAAGAGGGAGAGAGAGATCAACAGGGAGAAGGAGAGCGAGTGCTCAGGCGCGACAAAGAGAGATGACACGGGAGGCTCGGAGCTCGGGATGGTTCTTCGCGGCGGGAGGTGTTATGCTAGCGGCAAGGAATGGCGATGCAGGTGCAGCTAGGGCTTCGCGGGATGGACGAATCAGAGCTCCTGTGGGCATGGTTTCCGGCGACGATTCGAGGTATGTTTGATTGAGTTTTCCTCCTCCTTTGCATTTCTGTTGATTGGTCATTGGCTGGAGACGCAATTTCAAGGACAAAATCGGCGATTTTGCAACAGGCAGGGGCTGGGGGTTCGGTTCGAGGTGGGCTGGCGGTCCAGCTCGCGGTTTAGTCCGAACCAGTCTATTTCCGGTTCCTGCTGGGTGCTAGTTGATCAACAGACAACTCACACTCCGCATGGTGGACAACCTCTGAAAAGCTGGAGAGGCTGTCGGGCGTGCAAGAGTAATCCTCTCTGTGGTGTGCATGCTGTTGGCAGAGTGTACGTTCTCTGCGTGCTACGAATCATAAGTTGAGAGAGGGCTTGAGTGATGCTGCTATGAGGTTGAAGTCGTGAGCCATGAAGGGAAGGAGGAAATCCTCTTGTTGTGCTTTGCTACTTTGAATGGAGACTGTCGGCAGTGAAGGGGGATGTTTTCTAGGCAGAATTGGAAATCAACATATTGGAGCTCTCTGGAAATTGGGAGCTGAAGGCTTGCTCTCGGCTGTCCTTCAGGTAAGAACTTTCTTCACTTTTGCTCTGACTTTTTATGGATTAATGATGAAGATAAAAGGTTGAGATTTATGCTCTGTTGGTGGAATGGGTCTCCGTTGTGTTCGGCTAGTATATATGTATTGTATCGACCCGAATTTCTTACTTATCTTAAGAACTCATTCAATTTCTCATGAAACGACCTTAAGTAAAATAACTTTTAAAAACATTTAACATTTAAAATCAGAGTGCAATAAATTCGAATGTTGCAAACTTTTTAAAACATTTTGTTACATTTAAAGGAAATCAACGCTACTTAATTTAGACTGCGGAAACGTAAACTTGAAAATGTAATAACTCAATATTAAATAAGATTCTGTAATCTAAATACCAAACCAATACTAAACCACTAAACATGAAAAGGTTAATTAAACGTTCACAAACTATGTTTGATGTTAAACCCTTTTTATTAATAACATTCCTTTCTAATTTGCATACCATACTACTACTACTGTTCCACTTGTGTTTCCACTGGATAAGCTGCAGGCTCCACCGGAATGGCCTCCTCATCAATTCCTGGCACGATTACTTTATTACCTACACTACAAGTAAGGACGTGAGCTTTTGGCTTAGTAAGGAAAAGGGGAAAACAATAATGCATATGCCTCTCTTTTAGTTCATTTGGAATGAGGGCCATCCAACCCAATTCTTTCATTTACGTTTCCTTTCATTATTTCATTCATTCATTCTTTACTTGTACTTCGAGTTGGAGATTAGAAGAACCCATATGAGATGTTATAGTGGGTCGGACCTAACCTTCTATGGACAACTAGGTCCCGTTCCCGATATGGTAGGGGTATTTCCTAATTATTAGACTAGGACCGCTACCCATCCGTCTCCTAACTTCCTTTTCTTTTTATTCCTTTCCTTTGATCTTTTCTTTATCATTTTACTTTCCCTCACCATGCATGTGAGTACCATCCCGAGAGGATACTTCCTACTTGGTTTCTATTAGATGCATGCATGAGAACAATTCTATCCTAACTAGCACAATCACTGAACACCAAACAATAATATATAAAACAAACCTTAAAATAAAAACGATGGCATCATCTAATATATAGATAACAAGTAAAGGCTACTGTAATATTATATCAGTGCTTAAATGAACAACGACGAATATCCTACTTAACATTCATTGTTGAGAATTTCTTAACATGCAATTAACAAAATTGTACTATTAATAAAATTATGCCAGTAAACAAAACTGAGCAATGTATGATAATCGGTTTTATAATCGGACAACATGACAATATTATAGCAACATTTACGATGAGGCAAAACTACGAATCCATTCTCTTAATTATTAGGTCATGATAGCATACAGGACAAGATTAAATAACGGTTTCATGCTCTTTAACTATTAAAAACACTGCAGCATATATGAAATTATTAATTAACGAATTCATACTCTTTAACTATTAAAAATACAGCAGTATACAATTGTTGAATAACGAATATATGCTCTTCAACCATTAAAATTACAGCAGCATGCATGGAAATATCGAAATGTTTAAATCAACTAAAGTAGTGAGACTTTTCAACACTTACTCATATTCTTAATCTGTTATGAATAGCACTCATGTAACATTTATTATATATGACAATAATTTAAGCTATGGTTATTCTAATCATGCATTAATGGACAATTAACGACAAGAATGATACACAATCACAAAGACTATGGGTCATGCTCTTTTATTTCTAATAACAGGACTTGATAATTGAATAAAATTGTGTATTATACCTACAACTCATGCTTCAAAATTTATAAACAGTAATGAATACTCACAGAATGGAATAATAAATCATACTTCAGGACATGATTGATTATTGCACAGAATGAACGACACTATATAAATCTTGCGGATTTCAACATACTTTCTGATAACATCAGAGGCAATGAAATTAATGAGATAATGTACTAGAGGCATGCTTATATAAAATAGAACGTGCAGACAAATAAGACTGTGTATTATACGTACTACTCATGCTTCGAAAATTATAAACAGTAGTGAGTACTCATATAATAGAAGAACAATGCATACTCCAGAACAAAATAATGTCTTAGAAGCATGTTTATATAAAACTATATGTAGTGACAGTAATAAAATAAAACGAATGATGTAATAGGCATTTCTAATACTATCTGAAATCTGTGACACTTGTCGGTTAAATAGACCTAATCTAGCAGTTACAAAATCACTAACGAAAACAATTAGGGACAGAAACTTTTACAGCAAGTTAAGAAGATAACACAATGGAACATAATTAATGAATAAGTGTGAATTTGCTAACAAAACTCTTCCTCGGTCTTGAACTACAACAATTGGTAAGGATTTCATAATAACGTAAAATTGAGATATTTAAGTGTAAAAGCAACATAGCATAAAATTTCTTACTACTAAGAAGATATTAACTTTTCATGAATTAGATCTATCTAGGAGCCTTTCATTCCTTTTTCCTCGTAACTTTCATTAGCACTATTATTTCGTATCTTTATCAATCAAACATGAATTGCAACCATGATAAAAAGAACTAGTAACACAGCACCAATTTAGAACACTCATGATATATTCAACAGATAGATGCAATATACACAGAAGTTCAATCAACACAAGTATACTTGGGTGTAGGGCCTCCACATGGCCAACGACAACCCAAATCCTTATCTATTGACAAACTCTTCCTCACGGACAGCTGTTCTCCCAGAATTCCCACACATAAAAACCCCAACTTTCCCTTCAAGATCCGAAAAATGGAGGGAATGAGAGTGAGGGCTGAAGAAATAGGTCTCCCTCTGGGTCGTGTCCTACGTTGGAGAAAATGGAGGTGTGGTCAACTTCGGTCATGGGGAGACAACATTGTGCGACAACTTTTCGACCCACATTTTTCTTTCTCTAGATTTCGCTTAATTTATTGCTGAACTGATACGATTCAGACATTGGAGGATGGCAGTCTCGTGTCCGCAGTCGTATGCAAGACCAAACATATGAAGGCTAAATATTGACTTTGGACGGCGAACAGCGTCCCCAACTATGTCCGTACCGTCCGCAGTCGCAATTCAGAAGCCAATCGGCTTCCATACCTGTTGTTCGCAAGGTAAATTAAGAAAGGCAGATTCAATCAGATGCCATTTCTCATGTCCGCATCGTCCGCATATGTTGTCCGAATGTGTCCAGGATTTGTACAGATTCAATCGGACAACTCTCTTCCGCGTCCGCAGGCGTTCTAATGACCAAAAGTCCTTCTTTTCTTAAAAAATGTAACTAAGTCTTATCCAATTCGGATGTCCAATAAAATTATCAAGTCATAACTAAGGAATATAGGCATGAAATGCATTATGTTCTTTTCATCTAAAAACAGGATTACATCGTTCATGGGAAAATTAGTTTCGGGTTGTTACACGTATGGTGTGCGTATGATTTATGCCTTTGATTTGTGATTTGTTCGAGAGCTGTTATGATGGGATTTGTTTGATTTCTAATGCTGTGTTCATTAAACTTGTGGTGTTAGGATTTTGATTGAGGCATGAAAATAGCACTCTGTTGGTGATTGTGCTAAGTTGGTGAACTGTTAGTTTTGTATGCTGATGATCTATTTATTGCCTTTCTATTTGGATAAAGGAATGTGCTCCCTGTTGTTGTTGTTAAATCCTGCATGGTTGGACTTATAAGAATAGCAATGGTGAACGTGTTAAGATTGATGGATTATTGAAATGGAGTTTTGTGGGTTAATCATTCCATTACTTTGAAGGATAAGATGGGAGGCTATATTCGGTTGCTAAATTGTGAATGTTGGAATTTGTTAAGTGTTAAAGTGTGTAGAATTCAATGAGAAGTGATTAATGATATGATGTTATTGAATTATGAAGGTGTGGAAAAGAGGAGAATAATAGCAACTTGGTGCACTATGCGTAAACGTTTCGAGGTAAGGAAATAAGGGTGTCTTGGCCAGAGGAGGCCCTACACCACAAGTAGAGTACGTGCGTTTTATGTTTGTTTTCTGAAATGCTTACTGCTAATTCCTCAGATGATTTCCTGCTGTATTTTCCTTGTTGATTCTTTGCCGTGGATATTTCCTTTGTTGGATAGTGTAGAATTGTTAGCACTTGTTAGAATATGACTAGCTCCGTGATTCATTTTCTTTATTGTTAGTTTTGCTTGTCTAGTTGTTTCTATAATTGTGATCAAATGCTTTACTTCGTAGACATATTCTTTATTGTTAATTGTTTTTTTTATTGCAAATGTTTTACTTTATTTGTTGTGATGGATTGCTGTGATAAATGATCAATGGTTGAATATGATGAGTATGTAAATGATGAGGAGTAGGAATGAGCTACGAATGTTGGTTTTTCCTTGGATGATTTACTGTTCTGTTCCTTGTTATTTTTTGGATGTATAGCTTGGATTCTCTGCGTTAACTAAACTGATATTTCATTCGTTCCATATTTACTGTCTAGTGTTATTTTGAATATGTTAATAAGCATGTTTGATTAACTAAGTAGACCTGAGCACATTTAATTAACTAATTAATTAACTAGTCTTTAAATAACTGAGTTCAGCATGTTAACCGACTAATCAGTTGCGCATGTAAAACGACTAAATTGATTAACTAGCATGTTTGAATTAATTAACTAGCATAATCAATTAGTATGTTTACTTGCTTAAGCATGTTTAATTAGCTGGACTTATAAACATGATTAATTAGAACACGTTTAATTAATTAAACTTGAGCATGTAATTGATTAAAATGATATTAGCAGGTTAACTAACTTAGTCATGCCATGCTTACTTATTAACTAGACTACCATGCTTAATTATTAACTACGCTAAGTTATTCTGTAAATTGATAATACCATGCATATGTTAAATCCCTTGAGCACGTTTAATTAGCATAGTTGACTCAATTAGCAGCATGTTAATGTCGAGCATGTTAATTATAATTAGTAAGTATGTTAATTAACTAAGATTAATTAGTGAGTATGTTAAATTACTAATTAATTAGAATGAATCCGAGCATGTAATTAGTATGTTTAATTTAATTTAACTAGGATGAAAGCATCTAACCTACCTCGGATAACAAACTAGAATAATTATCTTATCTTCTTGAGCATGCAAATTAATTAGGACAACTAACTAAATGATAATTCTACTTGAGCATGTAAAACTAGCATGTTAATTAATAGCACGTTTTGACTCCGGTTTCCTTTATTGTTATATTCTGTGCGTTCATGCATGCTATAATTCGTTGCATATAGTTCAGATACTTGATTTTGATTTTGTATTGTTTTCATTATTCGTTATTTACTTCCTTTAATGATTCATTGCTTTCAATTTTAGCTTATTATATGCGCTTTCAATTTCAGTTTGCTTTCAATTACAGTTACTTTTATTTAATGCGCACTTCAATTTCTGTTAATATTACGTTGTACAGCATCATGCATCATGTTAGGTTGAGAATGTATGGTCATGCATCATGATGATAGAAACCTATAGGGAGTGCCACTTTGGGGTGGTACTAACACATGCATGAGTGAAGATAAATGATGAAAATGGATAAAACATTAAGATAATGAAAGCCTCTGTGGTCCGGTAGCTTAGCCCGACACAGAAACAAAAGAAAAGAAAAAGAAAACGGGAGTTGGGGGGCGGATGGGTAGCAGATCTAGTCTACGGCTAGGCGAAGCCACCTACCTTAACAGGAATAGGGACTTAGTTGCAAGTAAAGGGTTAGGTTCGATCAACTATTTCATCCCCTAAGAACTCTCCAATCTCCAGCTCGAAGTACGAGTTATGAGCGAATGAACGAATGTAAAGTAATGAACGAACAAATGGCTTAATGAAAGGATTGGTTTGGGTGGCCCCCATTCCAACAAGAACTAAAGAGAGGCATATCACGTTGCATTAAACTCTTTTCCTTACTGGGCCATTAGACTCACGTTTTACTTGTGGTGTAGATGTAGGTACATGTACGAGAAAAGAAATGCATAGAATTAGGAGTAAATACGAAAGACGATAAACAATTAATTAAGTAGGGATGAAAGATTGGAGCGTGAAGAAGCTTGTGGTTGGCCAGGCTAAGTGAATAAGAGAGTAAAATGGGAAACAGTTGTAATTCAATTAAGTTTTATTGTTTTGAATTCAATTGTCCAGTTTCTTTCATTTAGTTTTACGCTTCCGCAATGTTTTAAATAAATGATTTTTACTTACGCTTCCATAGTTTATTAATTTGGTTTTCATAACGAGTTTTACGAAAGGTTAGTAGCGGTATGGTTTAGCATCGCGCTCTAATAATTGTTTTGTTTTAAAAGAGATTTCAATGGTTTTACAAAAGTTCAAAATTTCATGCGTTTTAAAGGATTTACGAAAGATGGGGTCATTACACCTTTTTTGGTCAAGAAGCGGTCGAGGAAAGCTATCAAATTTATGGAGATTTTGCTTCTGGAGCTTCAATGTGGTTTTTCAGATGCAACGCGGTTGAGGAATGCGATCAAATTTATGGAGAGTTTGCTTCTGGAGCTTCAACGTGGTTTTTCAGACGCAACGCGGTCGAGGACGTAGACGAGATATGCGACCCAAAAACTGAAGGTTTTGAATCTTTCATTTTTGTGTATTTTGCGGACTTGACGGGGTCAAAGATTTCGGATGAGGTTGGCGACCGAAAGTGCAAAGCAGTGAACTCTGAGTTATTTTTGACGCAACGCGATCGAGCCTGCGGTCGATTTATGTGACCGAAAATGTCCATAATTGTGTAATGGCTATCTTCCAATGGTCTATTTTTCAACGGCTATTTTATACAACGGCTAGAAGTGGTTGACCGAAAGGTTTAGGTCGACCAAAAATGTGCAGTCTATAAATACAAGAGAAACACTCCAAGCTCCATACATGAAATCGAGAGAAGTAGCGAAGCTCTACCAAAATGAATAATCGACTTCTCTATGTTATTGTGAGCATTGTAATCAAACTCTCCCTATCTCAAACTTGAGATTCAATTTGGGAGAGTTTGGACTAGTTAGTTTGTGAGCTTTACTTTCCAAACACTTGAGCTAAATTGTAAAGGGTGACTCCCTACAAATTAGTCGTACAAGGGTGATGCCTCAAAACAGCTAGTGGCTTGATTGAACGTTCATAAGTTCAATCAAGAGGTGACTCCGCGCAATAATCAAGTAAATGAGTGACGCCTCGAAATAATCAAAGGGTGACGCCCCGGTAATAGTCAAGTAACGGGTGACTCCCCGAAATAGTCAAAGGTTGACGACCTTGAATAGTCAAAGGGTGACGCCCTTATAATCAGTTATTGTAAACGGTTTTGTTGGCACCCGTAAGCCAATTTAGTGAGTGATATCCAAGTGGAATCTTGGAGCGCGGATGTAGGCGGATTTGCTGAATCACGTTAACAAACTTTATGCACTCTCTTTATCTCTTATCTCTTTTATATTTCCTCATTGTATGGTTAATAGTATATGATAAATCACATAGGGATTTAGAGAATTTAAATATCGTACGAAAAGATTAGAATGATATATTGTGAAGCCCCGTGTCAATTTCTCTTAACTTTTTCCTTTTTAATTACCGCGTAATATTTTCTTTTTATTTATTTAAAACATGCGAGAGTAGATGCTTGAGGTGAAAGAGAGAAAATCTAAAATGCATAATTAAATTAGAGTAAAAGCATAAACATAATGAAATTCAAATTATGGTTTGAAGGTTAAAGTAGGAATTAATAGTTTTACAAAACAATGTCCATTTTCAAACCATTTCAAAATAGCATTTTTACTTTTTGCGAGCCATAACCCTCTCAAGTTGATTCAGCTGGATAACCCGCAAGCTCAACAGGAAACACCTCCTCCTCCACTCCTGGAACCAGTACATCTTTACAATCACCTAGACCACAAGTAAACTGTGAGCCTAAGGCCCAATAAGAAATGAGGTTTGCAATATGTTGTATGCCTCTAACTCATTATATCAGAATGGGTCCCACCAAGACTATTCATTTCTTTCTATTACATACATTACTTGTACGTTGAGCTGGGACATTGGAGGAATCCATGGCGGAGAGAATAGTCTCTTGTCGGCTTTTAAATACCTAGGGTAGACAGGCTTTCGCGACTCGACAAGGGAAGGACATAATTTGTAACACCCAGAATTTTTAAGTTCGATAGTTATCGGGGTATTACCTAGAATGTTCTAGAGTATTAAGTCTAGAGGTATTTCCCCATATGCGCGATGTAATTAATTTACGGGACAGTCCATATATTACATTTCGTATTATTACGTGTTATTTTTTGACGTGTAATTATGGGGAGAATATTATAATATAGAAGTTGAGTGAGAAAAGGCGAAGAAAAGCTGTCCAGGGTATTTCACGGATGCCTGCAGATGACACTGTGGATGAGTCATGTCGTCCGCAAATGTTTGAAGCATCGTCCTGAGAACTTGGGACTACTTGTGACGAGATTTCACATCCTGACTTCACTATGTCACGGACTTTCAGACGAGTCTGGACGAGTGCGGACTTAGACTAGCCCCGTCCGGTTTGAATCTTTCCAAATCCTAGACAGTTTTGGATGACTGCAGATGACTGGGGGCGTGGAGTAGCCTCGTCTGATTTACCTCTGTTCGATTTTGGGACACTTACGGACGCATGCAGACGCTAATGCGGACGCCATATTGCTTTCGAACATCGTCTGCGGACGGTATGAACGGGACGAGGACACTAGTTCTTGTATGAAGCCACGATTTAGCCTGTGATATTTTACACTTGCGGACGAATGCAGACTAGACCAGTGCATCTGCACTCGTCCGAAATAGCCTAGTTTAGCGATAAATTAAGGCTTAAATTGTTAGAAATCTGTCGTGTAGCATATTAATGCTCGACAATGGAGCAACGAAGCCATGCCCAGACCCACGCCTTCCCCATGCTGGACACCTTCCCCATGCTTGGAAGGCCCTTCCCTCCCCTTCCCCTATGCCTACGTTATCCCCTCCAGGTATGTAGTCATCCCTTCCCTCTCTCCCCTGCCATTTTCAGTTCATTTCCTGCGTGAGCTCTCTCTCCCCTATAAGAGTTCTTCCAGCATGTGAGAGCTCTGCCTACGTGAGTGTGTGAGCTGAGAGTGAAGTGTGGTGATTATTGTGGGTTAACTGTGTGTAGGGAGTGGTACGTGAGTGTTAGTGTGAGCTGCTGAAGCTGGAACCGTGACTTAGAAGTGCTGCTGTCCCTTTTTTTAGTGTCTTCATAGAGGGTAAGGAATTAAGGGTGTCTTGGCCACTTGGAGGCCCTGCACCACAAGTAGGCGTGCGTGAGTTTTATGATTAGTGTCCCTAAAATGTGTACTGCAAATTGTTGGTAGTTGGTTTTATCCCTGGAATGAATTGCTGTTGTTATTTCCTCCATTGGATTCCTTGGCTGTAGATATTCTTGTGTTGATGATAGTGTAGAAATTGTTAGTACCTTGTAGATTATTGTTGACTCTATGATTAACTGCTTTAAATTGCTAATACTTTGTGGGTATTTCCCATTGTTGTTAGTTTCATTGCTTGTTGTTAGCTCTCTGTTGCTTACTTGTTAACTCTAATATTCCTTTATTGTTAGTTTAGTATGAATGCATTACTTTGATAGACAATTATAAATGATTAAAGAAGTTATGACTTGAGAAGTATGAACGAGTGGAGAATTATGCTGAGGGTGACCATGTTCTATAGTGTTTACTTGCCGTTATTTACTTGTGCTATATTCTCCTTATTCATCATTGTTGGTTCTGTTTTTCATTGTAAATCATGATTCGTTATGTTCAAACAACTAGTCTAATAATTCTGCATAGATTTGTAAGCATGTTCATTTAGTTGCATGTCTAATCAATTAGCTAAGCATGTTAATTGACTAATAATTAGCTAGACTAATTAGCACGTTTAATTCACTAACTAGCATGTTAATTAACTAATATATGCCCTGTACAATTGACTAATTAATTAGAATTCAAAATGGTAATTATTACTTGAGGCATGTTAATTAACCTAACAACAATTAAGCATGTTAATCAATTAGGATAACTAATAAATCTTAAATTCTTATTAGTATGTAACTAACTAGAATGAGCATGTTAATTAACTAGAATAACTAGTTAGAATCTCAGTTAGAATTTCGTAACTTTTCCTTGAGCATGTTTAATTAGTAAATAACTAGCATGTTAATTAAGTAAGTCATGCCATGTATAATTAGCATGTTTAATTAACTAACTATAACAAAAACATGTTTAAATCATCTAGGATAATAATCATAATTCATTCTTGAACATGTAATCAACTAACTAGTCCAATAATTGTATTCGATAATCTTTGGATTGAGCATGTAATTAGTTATAATAATTAACTGGCTTAATAGTTGAAACTTTCTTAAGCATGTAACTCACCTAAGATAACTAATCAGTATCATCACCTAGAATAATAAATGTAGGAAGCATGTAAATGGACTAAGAAATTAACTAAGATATTTAATTAGAATAATAAACATAATTAATCCTTGAGCATGTAAATTATCTAGGATCACAAATTAAGATAATAATGGTATTTTCTGAGTATACTAAGTAATTAGGATAACTAATTAGGAAAATAAATATAATTCATTCTTGAGCATGTAAATTAATTAGGATAACCAACTAGATTAATAATTGTAAGTCGATTTGATCATGATAGTTAATTAGGATATCTAATTAGCATAAAAGTATGCTTAATCAACTAGAATAGAAATTTCCAATTTACAAGCATGTTTCCGTTATTTGTTGTGTATGCATGTTTCTATTTCTAATTGCCTAAACATGTTAGTTTAAATAAATTACTTGCATGTTTACTGTACCATCCCTTTATTTATATACATTTGATGTTTCAATTCAATGTTATACTTGTTTTCTGTTGTTCGCAGTTATTTCCTTCTAGTATATGCTTTACTTTCTTTATATGCGCAATTTCAACTACAGTTATTTTCATTTCAATGCACACTTCAATTATTGTTAATGTTACATTGTAAAGCACCATGCATTATGTTAGGTTGAGAATGTATGGTCATGCATCATGTTAATAAAAATTAATAGGGAGTGCCATCTGGTGATACTCAAGCATGCATTATGTGAGGTAAAACGTTAAGAAAATGAAAGAAGAAGGGGAATTGGGGGTGGATGGGTAGTGGCTCGTCTGCAACTAGGTGAAGCCCCTACCTAGTAGGGTACGAGAGTTTTAGTTGCAAGAAAAAGGTTAGATTCGATCCACTACGCCATTGCACGAGAAAAACCCTCTAATTCTAGCTCGATGTACGAGTAAGGAATGAATGGATTAAAGTAAAGTAAAGTAATAAAACGAATGAATGATGTAATGAAAGGATTGGTTTTGGCGGCCCCCATTCCAAAAAGGACTAAAGAGTGGCATATCATAACTGCATTAAACCCTTTTCCTTACTAAGCCTTTGGGCTTATAGTTACTTGTGGTGTAGGTGTAGGTACTTGTACGCAAAAACGACGATAACGATGAACAGGTAATAAGCAGATAATAAACAGATAATGAATCAGGGATGAGGGATTTGCACACGCGACACTCGTGGCTAGCCAGGGTAGAGCGAGAAGAGAAAACGGTTGTAATAAATTGTATTTAATTTTTTAGACCTTTCATTTAAATGGTTTACACTTCCGCAACATTTTAAACTAAAGATTTTATAACTCTTTTGCACTTTATTAATTAGATTTTTATAACGAGTTTAAAGAAGGGTTACTAGCGGTCTGGTTTAGCGTCGCACTCTGATTTTTTTAAAAAGCGACTTCAATGGTTTTAGAAAAATTTCAAATTTTTGCCCATTTTAAAGGATTAACGAAAAACTAGGTCGCTACATAATTCTTCGAGTCTACCTGGTTAGATCCGAACTACCTCTCCATCCTCCAACTCCCCTTTTTCCATTTTCCTCACGTAAATTCATATGAATACAAACTCAACTTGACATTCCTATTTGTTTCTATTATCATGATGCATGTCAATGCAAAACAATAACTGCAATAACATATCAATATTACGGAAATGAAACGAATCCAACTAAATTAAATCCAAGCAACATGACACAATACCAGGAATAATGAGCTCACATGAGGTACTAAAATGTGATAGCAATTAACATGGAATAAAAGTGCAGCAATAGAACATGATATATGATAAAACAATTAACATGCTGTAAAATATGGAGTCATATTTCAGAGCTATCTAATACAACTTAACAATTCATCTGGTTATTAGCCAAGTGCTCAACGTGGATTGCAAAACATTATTTTAACTACGGCAGTTATTGGTAAGTAGAAACCATGCTATTTAGTCGATGACATGAATTAAGCATAAATAAAATTAACAGAGATAGTATAATCTCTAAAAGAGTAAAACATGGTTTGATCACAATATTTCCTAACCAGAACTAACAACCTATTCATATTTACAGAAACGAGATAGTTCATACTAGATTTAACTAATCATGCTCGTATAAGGGAAAACAACAACATTTAACAAGCAGTAAGGAAATAGTGATAGGTTAAACAACAATATATAGATCGGGTCTATCAGAGCAGTGAGCAAGACAGTGTTCAGTGCATTCAAAGAAAAACAGAACCAATAATCAACGAATAACAGAGAGTTAATGTTCAAAACTACTAATAGGGAGTTATTTATATAGAAAGTAACTAAGAGTTTAGCTGACAGTTTATTCGTACTTAACATGACATAGAGCATTTTACAGTTTGGCAGTTCATATCATAGAGCTAATTGGCAGAGACTATAATCTTAACAAGAGACATTATCAATTCCTCTTCAAACTAGGCAATGATTTATAGGAAAGAAATCACAGAATATTAGCATTGAATAAAACAGACACTGCTTGTAGGTAGGGCCTCCACTGGCCAATGACTCCACCCATTCTTTACCTCAAATTGCTAATCGTTGAAGAGTTTCTATACTGAAAGAAAAGGCAACAGTGAGTTGTCCAACCCAAATTATGTTCCTCAGTTCAAAAACCCCTTCCCCAATGCACAATGTATCACTTTAATGAACACACAGTTCTCACAGTTCTCACAGAACGTTCACACACACCAGAGAGTACACCCATGCACAGATAGAGATAGAAAACACAGAGAGTTTCACAACTGAACAATTAAATAATGTGCAGCTTACTTGGAGGAGCGGTGGTCGGTCACCAACTAGGATGGAGGAGGGCACCCAGACGTGGGAGGGTCGCTGGTCTATCGAGAGAGTGGGATTTTAATGCGTAAACGACAAAACACCAGTGTATTTAAAATAGATTTTTCGTAGAACAGTGCGAATTTAGTCAAGGTAAGGCGTCTGAGCCTCGATCGCATGTCGATTGAATTCTATATTTTCCTTCAGAATTGTGTTTTCGGTACAGATTTGGACCGAAACACGCGACCGCACGTCGACTGAAAGGTCGATGAAATTGGACATATTCAAATCCTCATAGACCTTACCTCGATCGCACTCGACCGTGGTTCGACCAAAAACTCATATTGCAGATGGAGGTGCATTTTTGGACCCGAACAGCCGAGCCAACATCAAACAAAAATGCAAGGGGTGATCCGTAATACTTTTCGAACGCAAACCACAGCTGCGCGTCGACCACGGTGCTACTGAAAACTCATATACACTCTTTTTCTTCAAAACTTTATACTTTAATCACTTCATAGTATTTTTACCATATTTACACGACATTAATCAACAACATTCCACCCCACAACATAACACATTAATTCTTTCAAAATTCATTACATTATATAAATGGAGAAATATTATAGAGGTATTACATTCTACCCACCTTACAAAAATTTTGTCATCCAAATTTAGCTAACTAAATAGCTCCGGATACTTGGCTCTCATAGCATCTTTCTTCTCCCATGTCACCTATTTGGTGTTATGATTCTTCTATAAAAGTTTGACTAGCGGAATCTGCTTACGTCAAAGTTCCTTTACTTTGGAGTCTAGAATTCGAACAAGCCTTTCTCCGTAGCTTAAGTTCGTTTGGACATCAATATTCTCAGGAGGGTCCAATAGAGTTGCATTTCCTAGACATTTTTTTAACATTGACAAATGAAATACATTGTTTACACCCGCCATAGCATCTGGTAGTTGCAACTGGCATGCAACAGATCCAATCCTTTTTGTAATTACAAAGGGGCCAACATATCTTGGTTTGAGCTTCCCCTTTTTCCAAAGCGTATGATACACTTGAATGGAGATATTTTCAGGAATACACTGTCTCTTTCATTGAACTCTAGACTTCGCCCATGATTATCAGCATAACTCTTTCGACGACTCTAGGCGGCTAGCATCCTTTGCTTGATAATAGTGACACACTCGGCAATTTTCTGTATTATTTCAGGACCGTAGAACGTAGCTTCACCTGTCTCGCTCCAGTATAAGGAAGATCTGTACTTTCTCCCATATAACGACTCATACGGTGCCATACCAATCGTGGCCTGAAAGCTATTATTGTAGGCAAACTCGACCAATGGTAGAATCTTTCCCCATCCGACTTGAAACTTGAGCACACAAGCACGTAGCATATCCTCGAGTGTTTGGATCGTTCTTTCACTTTGGCCATTTGTTTAAGGGTGAAATGTTGTATTGAATTTCAGTTCTGTGCCCATAGCTTTGTTTAAACTTTTCTAGAATGCCGAAGTAAATTGCAGATCCCAATCAGATACACTAGAGACCGAAACACCGTGCAATCGTACAATCTCTTTGACAAATAAATCAGCAAATTGGTTCATCTTGTACATCATGGCTACTGACAAGAAATGTGAAACCTTCCTTAATCTGTCCATAATCACCCAGATTGCATCATGGCTTTAGCAGTCCTAGGTAAACTTGTAACGAAGTCCATGGTCATATGCTCCCATTTTCGTTCGGGAATTGGCAATAGCTGGAGCATCCCACTTGGTCGTTGATGTTTTTCCTTCACCTGCTGACATGCTCGAAAATATCGTATTTTATATTCAGCCAGTAGTAATGCGTCTTGAGATCTCTATACATCTTATTACATCCTGGGTGAATTGAGAAACCAGAAGAGTGAGCCTCTCGCAAGATCTTCGTTTGTAGTGTCGTATCACTGGGCATGTACCAACAGTTTTTACACCTTATAATACCATCAGCAGACATAGAGAAATCCCGATACGTAGGTAGAGTTAGGTTCAACTGGAAATCGCCACAAACGTCGTCACCCTGTTGGGCTTCCTTAATCTGCTCAAGTATGGAAGGTGTTAGAGTCAATTTTGATAGTACAACATTGAACTGAGTTAGGACCATTTGTACGTCAAGCTCTTGTATATCTTTCTGAAGTCTTGCAGGCATCTCTTCACATAATATGCTCATTACGGCAACCCTACGACTGAGAGCATCCGCTACAACATTAGCTTTTTTCAGATGAAACTTAATTTTGCAGTCGTACTCCTTTACAAAATCTAGTCATCGTCGCTGTCTCATGTTGAGCTCTTTCTGTGTGAAAATATATTTAAGACTCTTGTGATCCGAATAAATTTTGCAACGCTGCCTATATAAGTAGTGCCGCCAAATTTTCAGCGTGAATACAACATCAGCAAGCTCTAGGTCATGTGTGGGATAATTGACTTCATGAGGTTTAAGCTGTCGTGAAGCATATACAATAACTTTGCCATGCTGCAGAACTGCCCCACCAATTCCGTTCTTGGATGCAGCACAATAGATGCAAAAATCACCTTCTTCCACAAGCAAGGTCAATATAGGGGCAGACATCAATCGGTGTTTTAGATCCTGGAAACTTTTCTCGCAATCATTATAGCACCAAAACCGTGCATTTTTCTTCATCAAGTTGGTGAGAGGTACAACAATCTTTGAGAATTCATCGATGAAATGTCTGTAATATCCAACCAATCCAAGGAAGCTTCTTACGTTTCCAACATTCTTTGGTTGTACCCAATCCAAACAGCCTGTACCTTTGCAGGATCCACAGAGATACCGTCCTTGGCATACAATCGGTGTTGATTGAGAATCGATAGAGCAATCCGAAGGTGTTTGTAATGCTCTTCCTCGATTTGGGAATAGACCAGAATATCGTCAATGAAGACAATAATGAATTTGTCCAAATAATCCCTGAAAATCTGGTTCATCAGATCCATGAAAGCCACAGGGGCATTGGTCAGCCCGGACGACATTACTAGGAATTCGTAATGTCCGTACCTAGTGCAGAATGCAGTTTTAGGTACATCATTCAACTTAACTTTAAGTTGATAATAACCTGAGCGGAGGTCAATCTTCGAGAACTTTAAGTTGATAATAACCTGAGCGGAGGTCAATCTTCGAGAATACTTGGGCACCACATAGCTGATTGAATAGATCATTAATCCGTGGCAGAGGGTACTTGTTCTTGATCATTACCTTGTTTAATTCCTGGTAATCAATACACATTCTCAAAATTCAGTCTTTCTTCTTGAAAAATAATATAGGTGCACCCCAAGGGGAGAAACTCAGACGGATAAACCCCTTGTTGACCAGCTCTTCTAATTGAACCTTTAATTCGCGCAACTTAGCCAATGTCATACGATACAGGTTCTTAGAAATAGGTTTAGTGCTAGGATGTAAGTCGATCACGAACTTGATTTCACGGTCAGGGGCAAACTAGGAAGATCATCGAGAAAGACACCCAGGAAGTCGCGGACTACAACAACATCTTCCAATTTGGCACTCGGGACCGTTGTAGTATCGATCACATTTATTAGGAACATGACACATCCAGTTCTCAATAATTTATATGCCTTAAGTGCAGAGATGATAGCAAGCTTTCCTTTCTCCTTAGTTCCCTAGAATTTATGCGATTCTCCGCCAGGAGGGCAGAAACAGACTTCCCTCTTCTTACAATTGATGACCGCTTGATGTAGAGATAACCAATCCATGCCGATAATAATATCGTACCCATTTAGATCCATGAAAATTAGATCGGCACAGAATTAATGGCCATTTATCTCCACCGCATAAGCCTTAAGAATTCCATCAGCAATTAAGTGGTCATCGGAAGGCATCAATACTCTATGTGTGCAATTCACACAACTAGAGAAACAATTCGTCCTTTTACAGAACTCCGTTGAAATGAATGAGTGCGTAACACCCGAATCAAATAAGATGTACGTAGCACATTTATTAATATAAACCATACCTATCAGGATTAGGCAACTTATTTATTCTAAGGTAAGTTTTCCTAATTCAACTAGGGAGCATGCCAATACCACATATAGACAACTATTGCATAAAGTTATGTGTACCTGCCACCATTGTTGGTTGCTCCTCTTCTTCTTGGTCCGTCTGTACATAGCGAAAACCAGAGGAGCCACACCTCCTTGTCCCCCAGATCTGGTTGTGCAATGTCTGGCAATATGACAGGGCTTCCTGCATATGTAGCATTTCTCAGAGCCGCCAAACATTCACCATGATGGGCTTTCTTACACTTGGATATGCATTGGATTGATTTGTTCTTCCGCCCTGAGGGGCATTGTGTGTTTCTGTCATCAGTCGCTTGTCCTACCTTTGTTGCGCCCCACCTTCAAAGGGTCACTTGAATCCCCAGCCCACTGACAAGCTACTATGTGACTGCTAATTTGAATTATTTTTCCACATCTTTTGGGTTGCCTCCCTTTGCCTTGTCGCCATGGCCTTCACACATTCTACTGCCAAGGCCTTTGCCACAATTTTTGAATAGGGAATACCTTGGGTGCCAGACACAATGACTCCCTCTAGGATTTCAAGCTTGAGCCCCTGAATGAAATGGTGAACTTTATGCTCCTCAGTAGCTACCAAATGAGAAGAAAAATGGGATAATGCCTCAAACTTTTGAGCATATTCTGATACAGTTCCCGTCTGGCATAGGCATATAAATTCCACTAATTTCTGCGTACAGATAGTGTGGTTGAAGTACTTTTCATTGAACAATTCTTTGAAGTTGTTCCATGTGATGGTCCTGACATCTCGTGAGGACTTAATCTAATCCTACCAGAAACATGCATCATGGGTCAGCAAGTAGGCAACACACTTAACCCTTTCTGTCTCACTTATGTCTGCATATATGAACATATCTTCCAGGGAGCGTATCCACTCCTCAGCTCCCGTAATATCAGAAATGTTCCCATTGAAACAAGGGGGTTTGAGCCGTTGGAACTTCTCCCATCCTGCTTCCCCCGGGATTAGCACTGCACGGTGATTTCCATTCCCGTTCCCATTATCTTGGCCCATGAAGCTCTCCATATACTAGAAATGTTGCTCCATATATTGGGATTGTCGCTCCATACTTTGATATTGCTGTTCCACTACTGCAGCAATACGTTTGAGGGCTTCATCCCTCCCATTGTAATCTCCAGCACCATCACGGCCATTAATATCGTCTCATCGGCCGGGTGCCTCGTGCCTCTCCTCGTTAACCGGAATATTCCCACTCGTTCGACTAGCCATTTATAATCCTATACGTTTTAACATTATAGAGTAATAAGTTAAGGGAAATAGTTCAAGGAACAAAAGTAAACTTACAGTAGGAGGAGTATTGCCCGATGAGTCTTGGGTCACCAGTGGTCTTTAGAATCATACTTGACCTGGTTAGGCTTTGATACCAACTGTGATGCCCCACGTCAATTTCTCTTAACTTTTAATTACCGTGTAAAATTTTTCTTTTTTATTTATTTAAAACACGCGAGAGTAGATACTTGAGGTGAACGAGTGAAAATTTAAAATGCATAATTAAATTAGAGTAAAAGCGGAAACATAATGAAATTTAAAATATGGTTTGAAGGTTAAAGTAAGAGTTAATAGTTTTACAAAACAATGTCCATTTTCAAACCATTTCAAAATAACGTTTTTACTTCTTACGAGCCATAACCCTCTCAGGTCGATTCATCTAGATAACCAGTAGGCTCAACGAGAAATGCCTCCTCCTCCACTCCTGGAACCAGTACATCTTTTCAATCACTTACACCATAAAAAAACTGTGAGCTTAAGGCCCAACTAGAAATGAGGTATGCAATATGCTGTACGCATCTAACTCATTATATCAAAATGGGTCCCATCCAAACTCTTCATTTCTTTTTGTTACATACATTACTCGTATGTCGACCTGGGACATTGGAGGAATTCGTGACAGAGAGAATAGTCTCTTGTCATCTTCTAACCACGTAGGGTAGATAGGCTCTCGCGACCCGACAAGGAAAGAACAGAATTCTTCAAGTCTACCTGGTTAGATCCAAACTACCTCTCCATCCTCAAACTCCCCTTTTTCCATTCATTTCCTTTATCCATTTTCCTCATGTAAATGCATATGAATACCAACTCAATTTATCATTCCTACTTGTTTCTATTATCATGATGCATGTCAATGCGAAGTAATAACTACAATAACATATCAATATTACAGAAATGAAATAAATCCAACTAAATTAAATCCAAGCAACACGACACAATACCAGGAATAATGAGCTAACATGAGGTACTAAAATATGATAGCAATTACATGGAATAAAAGTACAACAATAGAACATGATATATGATAAAATAATTAACATGATGTAAAACATGGAGTCATATTTCAGAGCTATCTAATACAATCTAACAATTCATCTGGTTATTAGCGAAGTGCTCAACATGGATTACAAAGCATTATTTTAACTACAGCTGTTAATCGTAAGTGGAAAACATGCTATTTAGTTGATGACATGAATTAAGCATAAATAAAATTACCAGAGCCAGTATAATCTCTAAAAGAGTAAAACATGGTTTGATCACAATATTTCCTAACCAGAACTAACAACCTATTCATATTTACAGAAATGAGACAGTTCATACTAGGGTTAACTAATCATGCTCGCATAAGGGAAAACAACAACATTTAACAAGCAGTAAGGAAATAATGATAGGTTAAACAACAATATATAGATCGGGTCTATCAGAGTAGTGAGCAAGACAGTGTTCAATGTATTCAAAGAAAAATAGAACCAATAATCAGCGGATAACAGAGAGTTAATGTTCAAAACTACTAATAGGGAGTTATTTATACAGAAAGTAACTAAGAATTTAGCTGACAGTTTATTCGTACTTAACATGACATAGAGCATTTTATAGTTTGGCAGTTCATATCATAGAGCTAATTGGCAGAGACTATAATCTTAACAGGAGACATTATCAATTCCTCTACAAACTAGGCAATGATTTACAGGAAAGAAATCACAGAATATTAGCATTGAATAAAACAGACACTGCTTGTAGGTAGAGCCTCCACTGGCCAAGGACTCCACCCATTCCTTACCTCAAATTGCTAACTGTTGAAGAGTTTCTATACTGGAAGAAAAGGCAACTGCTAGTTGTCCAACCCAAATCACGTTCCTCAGTTCAAGAACCCCTTCCCCAACGCACAACGTATCACTTCAATGAACACTCACTTCTCACAGCTCTCACAGAATGTTCACACACACACACACACACACACACACACACACACACACCAGAGATTGCACCCACACACAGAGAGAGATGGAAAACACAGAGAGTGCCATAGCTGAACAATTAAATAACGTGGAGCTTACCTGGAGGAGTGGTGGTCGGTCACCAATCGGGATGGAGGAGGGAGCCCAGACGTGGGAAGGTCGCTGGTTTGTCAAGAGAGTGAAATTTTAATGCGTAAACGACAAAACACCAGTGTATTTAAAATAGGTTTTTCACAGAACAGTGCAATTTGGTCTAGGGAAGGCATCCGAGCCTTGACCTCATGTCGAACGAATTCTACATTTTCCTTCAGAATTTCGTTTTCGATCAAGACTTTGACTGAAACACGCGACCGCACGTCGACTGAAAGGTTTATGAAATTGGACATATTCAAATCCTCCTAGACCACGCTCGACTGTGGTTCGGCCGAAAAATCATATTGCAGACGGAGGTGCGTCTTTGGACGTGAACAGCAGACCCAACATCAACCTAAAATACAAGGTGTGATCTGTAATACTTTTCAGACGCACACCACAACATCATTCTTTTTCTTCAAAACTTTATACTTTAATCACTCCATAGTATTTTTCCCATATTTACACGACATTAATCAACAGCATATCGCCCCACAACATAACACATTAATTCTTCCAAAATTCATTACATTATATAAACGGGAAAAATATTATCGGGGTATTACATATATTCACCCCCCTCTATAGGCATGTGGGATATTGCAATTGTGTGCATAGTGTATATCCTTGATTGTTTGGTTTGAATTTCTTGTTGAAATTTATTGTGCATAACTTTGATTAAATTTCTTGATTGTATAAAGTATTAGGGATTCCAATATGTTTGTTGAAGGACAATGCATCTCTACACCTCCACTATTTGATGGTAGTAATTATTTATATTAGAAGTGTAAAATGAAAGTTTTTATGCAATCTATAGATTATGCTTTATGGAAAATCATTGAAAATGGAATAAATCTTCCTAGACTATCTTGTAAATTCAATAATTTAGATAAAGGTAATTGGAATTTAAATGCTAAAGTAATGAATGTATTATATTGTGCTTTAAGTAGAAATGAATTTGACAGAGTACAAACATGTGTTAGTGCTAATGATATTTGAAAAGTTCTTGAGCTTACACGTGTAGGTGCAACTCAAATTGGAAGTGATGAAAGCACATCCTCTAAAGAAAAGGAAATGACCAACACTTGCTTCATGGCCAAAGAGGAAAATTAGGTAACCTCTTCTAGCAATTCCGATTCCAATAATGAGAATGATGAATATCATTTACTTGATGCATTTAATGAATTGCTAGAAAGTTTTAATGAGCTTAAAGACAAATATAAATAGTTGAAAAAGGAGAAGAATAATTTGATCAAAAAGCATGCAAGTATGAATAAATCTCTTGAGGATCAAATTATTGAATTGAAGAGCATGAATGATAAGTTAAATGCTACAGTTAAATCATATGAAATTGTCGTTGGTGAATTTAAATTGAAAAATGATGATTTAAATTCTATTGTGCTTAAATTCACCAATGATAGCAAAAATTTTAATATGCTCTTAGGTAGGCAAATGGTCACATTTGATAAAGCCAGAATTGACTATGAATCCTTTGCTAAAAAGAAGAATTATACAATTTTTTTTGCTAGCTCTTCAACTTGTCATGTATGTAATTGTATACGGCACAAATATTTTATTTGTCCTTTGAAAGTGAATGCAAATTTAAAATCTAATTCTAATTTCAAATTTGTGTGGGTTCCTTAAGGAACCACACCTCTAACTAATGGACCCAAAAAGATTTGGGTACCAAAAAAAAAAAACTTGATTGTGTTGTAGATTGGAGGTTCTCCCAATGAGCTTAAAGGGCAATGGATACTTGAATGTCCAAAATGCAAAGGGGAAACTTCAAGAACTTGCCTCCAATGTGGTAAAAATAAAAATGAACTCTATGGAGGTACATATTTTTGTTGATTAGACTTGTTATTTGATTTTGATTGGTTGAATATTTTGTTTTGGAATCATAGGTTGGAATTTTGCTTGTAATTGGAATTTTTGATATTGAACTTGCTTGTTTAAATATATCTTGTGATATCTCTAGGTTGATATTTGCATTATTTCTTCAATTGGTATATTGATTGTGTTTTATTCCAACAATTGGTATTCTAGTTTGCATAATTTGAATTATTTGGATTGTTGGATGTTTAATTTTAATAATTGGTATTTCCCCCTTGGATTGGTATTAGTTTTTTTAATATAGGGGGAGAAAATAGAATTGTTAAGTTTGGGAGAGATATGTTGTTTATCATCAAAAAGGGAAGAATTTTGTTGTTTATCATCAATGTTTTGTTTTGAAGTTTATGGATATTCCCCATAGATTGAATATTGTTAATCAATTTAGGAGGAGAAAAATACAATTGTTTTGATTTTGATAATTTTGCTTCTGCTGTGGCTCAAAATTTGTTTATCATAAAAAAGGGAAGAATTTTGTCGTTGATTTTCAAGTGGTATCAATAATGTCTTTTGATTTGAAATCTTTAAATTGGTATCAATATTCTTTTTGGTTTAAACCTCTACAATTGGTATTTTTTTAAAATTGTCTTGGTAACTTTGAACTTTTTTTTTTAAAAATTGGTATCATTTCCTTTGAAACAATTCTTACAATAGGCATCCTTGAGTCAACTTCTTTCAATTGGTATCATCTTTAAAACAATTTTTTTTTGAACTCATCCATTGATTTGACAATTAGTATCTTTTTGTATTTGAAATTGGATGGTTCTCTAGTTTTCTTATTTCCCACAAATTATACTTGGTGATAATTTTATAGGGGAAGAAAAATTAAGTTTTTTATTATTGCTCTAAGGGGGAGAGCTAAGATTTAAATTGTGATGATATCTCTAATATTTTGTTTATTTGAGTAATATAGGGGGAGAGATATTTGGATTGATTTTGATTTTAAACATTGGTATCTCTCATAGAACTTTTTTTTAGATTTCGTTTTGGATTTACAATTTGCATCACTTTTAAGAGATTTGAATTTGTATTTTGAATATGGATTCATAAATTGGCATATCTCTCTTGAAGGTTGGATTTGAATTGGATGTTTAAATTCCCTCAAATGAGTTTATATGCTTCACGACACAAAGGGGGATAATGTTTTTGTTTGAATGAACCTTAATTGTGGTTGTATACATTTGCTTAATTTCCCTCCATTGTTTGCTTGTGGTAAAGATTTTTTTATAAAGGGGTATTAATTTTTTTTATGACTTTGTTTGGTCTTTATCTCCCCTCCCCATGGATTTTCTTTTTGATTATGACAAAAAGCGGGAGAGATTGAATAAGTTGTTGTAAATATATAAGGGGGAGTTGAATAACATGTTTGCATGAATTTAAAGGTTGAGATATTGCATGAATTAAGGAGGAGAGATATAATATGCAATAATTGATGCACATGCTTCGATTTAGGGTTAACTAACTTATTGGATTTTGTCATCATAAAAAATGGGGAGATTGTTAGCCTTTTTGTTAGGCTAAGTTTATTTTGATGATGACTTAATGATGATTATTTTGTATGAAATAATAAGTTGCCTATTATATTTTATGGATATTATTCTTAATATTTTTATCATAATATTTATATCCATATTTATTGGAAATACCCTCAATACGGGTATTATTATGTACTAACATGTTTATACTAGTCCATGTAGTTCATATGTATCATTTTGGGACTTGGAACATTTAAAGGAATGAAGATGAGGTGTTGTGGATGTGTTGCGGAGAGAGAAGCAACCAAAGCTGGGTTTTGGTCTTTCGGTTGCACAGCAGTCGAATGATTCGGTCGCACTGCAGTCGAATGATTCGGTTGAGGGACGCGACCAAAATACAACATAGAATGCTCCGACCTTTTTTGGTCGAGGAATGCAACCGAATTTATGGAGAGTTTTCATCTAGAGCTTCAACGTGGTTTTTCAGAAGCAATGCGATTGAGGACGCGGACGAGATATGCGACCAAAAAATTGAAGGTTTTGAATATGTCATTTTCGTGTATTTTGCGGTCTTGATGAGGTCAAAGATTTCAGATGAGGTTGGTGACTGAAAGTGCAAAGTAGTGAACTCCGAGTTATTTTAGACGCAACGCGATCGAGCCTGCGGTCGAGCTTTGCGACCGAAAAGGTCTAGAATCTTCTAACGACTATCTTCCAACGGTTGATTTTTCAAAGGCTATTTTATACAATGGTTGGAAGTGGTCTACTAAAAGGTTTAGGTCGACTGAAAATGTGTAGTCTATAAATACAAGAGAAGCATTCCAAGCTCCATACACGAAACCGAAGGTAGTAGCGATGCTCTCCCAAAATCAATACTTGACTTCTCTATATTATTGTGAGCATTGTAATCTAACTCTTCCTATCCCAAACTTGAGATTTAATTTGGGAGAATTTAGACTAGTTAGTTTGTGAGCTTTATTTTCCAAACACTTGAGCTAAATTGTAAAGGGTGACTACCTACGAATTAGTCATACATGGGTGATGCCCCGAAACAGCCAAGGGCTTGATTGAATGCCCGTAAGTTCAATCAAAGGGTTACTCTCCGCTATGGTCAAGTAAATGGGTGACACCCCGAAGTAATCAAAGGGTGACACCCCAGTAATAGTCAAGTAACGTTTGACGCCCCGAAATAGTCAAAGGTTGACGACCTTGAATAGTCAAAGGTTGATGCCCTAAGAATCAGTTATTGTAAATGGTTTGGTTGGCACGCATAAGCTAATCTAGTGAGTGATCTCCAAGTGAAATCTTGGAACGCGAACGTAGGCGGGTTTGCCGAAGCGCGTTAACAAACTTTGTGCACTCTCTTTATCCCTTATCTCTTTATATTTTTGCATTGTATGGTTAATAGTATACGATAAATCACATAGGGATTTATAGAATTTAAATATCAAATGAAAAGATTAGAACACTATATTCACCCCCCTCTATAGGCGTGCATACGTTCCAACAATTATCACTTAGTTCCTATGTTTAGCATTAAGAAAATTTGGGGTATTACATATGATCCATTGAGTAACTGGGAAATCTCAGTGTTTAACTTCTAGTTTGCAAGAGGGTCTCTGGGGAGCGGGTTGAGTCATGCATGTAGTTGGTTGGTAGAGTTGTTTGTGTAATGTCCCTGGAGCCCAATTTTTTTTTTAAGCAGCAACACATGGAAAATTGGATGTATTCTAGTTGATGGTGGCAACTCAAGTTTGTATGCAACCTGTCTGATTCGAGTGCGCACGGGAAAAAAGCCGAAGTACTTGGGGCCAAGGTTTTGACTAGAACGATCAACTACTTAGAGCAGTTTGTATGGTTGAAGTTTCAAAAATACCAAATCTTCGACCTTGAATTCCCGCTCCGAATGATTACAATCGGCATATAGCTTCATTCGTGCTTGAGCTTGTGTAATGTTCTACTTGAGAAGATGGCCCATATGGAAGCGATCCATGAGGACAACATCTACTGCCATGGTATTCGTCTGCTGATAAGGTCTGATGGCCAATATTGGTGGAGCAAATCCATATAGAGCTTTTAAAAAGGGTCATTTTAACAGTAGTTTGGAGGGTGGTGTTGTACTACCATTCTGCCAATGGAAGCCTCTTGTGCCATTGGTGAGGGTGGGTATATGACATACAACAGAGATACATCTCCACACACTGGTTCAACAGCTCTATTTGGCCATTCGATTATGGATGATAAGCTAAAGATAAATTAAGTTTAGTTCCTAAAATTGTAAATAAGAACTGCCAGAGAGTTGAAGTAAACACTTTATCTCTATTTTAAACAATATGTTGAGGTAAGCCATAAAGTCTGTAAATTTGGTCTAGAAATAAGCCCACCACCATGACAGCAGTGAAAGGATGAGCTAGAGAGATAAAATGGTCATATTTAGTGAGGTCATCAACCACCACAAGATTGCAGTTTGCCTTTTGTGACATAGGCAAACCTTGTATGAAATCTATAAATACATGTGTTCATGGTTAGGTTAGTATCAGAAGGGGTTGCAATAGTCCCAGATATGGTACATTCTTGTGTTTGCAGCGCTGACAGGTATCGTATTCCAAAACCATGGTTCTGATTACCTTAGACATACTTGGCTAAAAAAAATGTTGTCTTGCTCGATAGAGAGTGGCTTGAATGCCTAAGTGTCGTCCTGCATGAGACCAATGAATGGAATGAATTAGCTTTTGTTGGATAGACCTAGCAGAACCAAGGACAATTTTGCCTTTATATCGGAGAATGTCATCTTGAAATGTATATTAATCCACAAGGGGAGTAGCTAGAAGAATATGAATGATAAGATTTCCCACCCATTTATCTCCCCCATAACTCTGAATAACTTCCTGCACCCATTGAGGTTGTACAACCAAAGAAGCATTGCAAGCTTGAATAGATGAAGGTAACCTGGAGAGAGCATTGACCGTTGTCTTATTACACCCCTTTTTGTACTGAATAGAATATCGCAATCCCAACATCTTGGTCAACCATTTTCATTGAAGAGGCATTGTTCAAGCAAAAACTTCAGTGAGTTGTGGTCAATTTTAATGATAAATTCATTACCTTCCAAATAATTGCACCATAATTGAACTGTCATGACCAAAGCTAAAAGTGTTTTTCATAGATAGACAATCCTAAGGTATTGGTGTTTAAGGGCGTGCTCATGAATGCAATCAGAAGGCAATTTTGCATGAGAACGACACCCATACCACCATAGCAAGCATTCGTCTCAATAATGAATTTATCAGTGAAATCTGGTAAGGCCAAAACAGGGGAGTTTGACATAGCTATCTTCATGGGTTGGAAAGCTTTTTAACATTAGGTGACCAGAGGAAGTTATCCTTTTTAAGGAGGCCAGTGAGAGGCTTAGCCAACATTCCGTAGCTGTTAATGAACTTGCGATAATATTCGGTGAGACCTAAGAATCCGCACAATCGCTTTAGAGAAGATGGTGATGGCCAAGAAACCACTGTCGAGATCTTGTCTAGGTCGGCGTCCACACCCGCATCCGTGATGATATGGCCTAGATAAACAACTCTGGATTGCCCAAAAGAAGATTTACTTTGCTTAGCAAATAAAGAATGTTGACGTAATAGTAGAAGTACCTAGCACAGGTGGGAACAATGGGATTGAATATGTCGACTGTAAATAAGAATGTCATCAAAGAAGACAAGGACAAACTTACACAGGTAAGGTTGAAATTGTAATACCCCAACTTTTTATATTGGAATTTAATAAGGATAATTGGAAAGTAATTGGGGTTAGTTGGATTAATTGGATAATTATCGAGGTATTACCAATGACATATTCATTAGATTATAATTTATAGGAATTCATTGAATGATAATTAGAGAGAAATATGGATTGAACCGGTTTGGTTCGGCTTGGTCTGAAAATAATAGATGGTCGGTTTTGATCGGTTTTAGTTGGAAGAAGAAAAAGAAATGGGGGATTTGTTAGAATTAGAAATTAAGGAATTAAATTGTGAGAATAATAAAGGGGAGGATTTAATGAATTAAAGGATTTGAAATAAAGAGAATTAGGAGAGGAAGGGGAGGACTAAACCGGTTCACGCAATGAACCCGTTTGGGAGAAAAGAAAAGGGACTAGAATGGCCTGCAGCCATTATGTGAGGGAGAGAACAGAAAGGAGGGTGGAGTGTGCTGGAGGGAGCAATGGCCATGAGTGGTGAAGAGCTCTCGGGTGAGCTTCTGGAAGAATGGTGAAGCTGTGAGCCAGGGGTGTTCTGGAGCTGGAGGCCGAGTGAAAGTTGAAGGAGATGTTGTTGTGCTCTCAGGTTCTCTAGGGCTGAACCATATTAATTCATGGCAGGAGTGGAGAGTTCTAGTGATTGAATTCAGCAGTTATTCCCTTGGCTGTTCTGTCAGTATGAATCCCTCCCTTTCAGCTTATGTATTTGTGGGTTAAAGTATTTCAGTTGTTCAAGTAAAAATGAATTAGGATGGATTTATGCTGCTGAAGTATTGGTTTGTGTTTCTTCTATTATCTGACGTGTTTAGTTTCCTTCATTTGTGATTATTGTTAGAGATAGGTTGACTAAGCTACTGACATATGAAATGCCCTGTTAATTTGAAATGCACATTGTCGTTGGATTAAGCCCTTGTATAATCTGTTAATGAGTAGGCATTTAACATGTTATCTGTTGGTGGTTTGGACTTTGTAATTTTTCCCGTGAAAGAACGTTATGGGCTGGGCATTGTTATTGGATGAAATATACCCTGCTAGTTATTATGTTATGCAGAAATTTTTGTGGTCTGTTTTTGTTTTACGCTGTAATGTGAATGATTTAGCTACTGTCTTATGGTTCGACATTGAAGCATGAATATACTTTGCGTTTTGGCTTTGGTTGTGAAATTGTGCTTTTGGTATATTGTTGTTGGACAAGTTGGAAAAGCTATGCATGTATGCTAAATTAAATTCATGCACTGTGAGATTAAAGTTAAGCGTTCTACACGTTGGATATACACTCTGCACGTTTGGACGACTTTAACTGTTGTTGGAGTTTATGCTTGACACAAAAACGTTAAGGCAAAATGGTAAGTGAAGAATATGTTGGTTTAAGCTAGAATTGAGTTATTTGTTAATTTATCGAGATAAGGTTATGTTTTGTTTTAGGCGTTAACGGGTTCCTAGAATTATTATACAATTTAGAATACAAAAAGGAAATGAATAATGAGTTGTAAATGTTTTTAATTATGAAGGTATGGAAAAGGAAAAGAAGGATAAAGATTAAGTATGAATATGCGATAAAGCTTTGAGGTAAGAAATTGAGTAGAGTCGCAGTGGAGGCCCTACACCATTAGCAGTGTCTTTCTTTTAATTGTTTGTTTGCCTTTCTACTATGCTGCCATATTATACCTATGTTGTTCGCACGTTATTAATTTAATCTCTAAGCATGTTTGAGATGTTAGCATATCGTTATTGTTTCCTTTGAATAGCCAAGCATGTCTACATTGTTATTGCTTCTTTAAATTACTAAACATGTCTATATCATTATCACTTTCTTTAAACTGCCAAGCATGCCTATGATATTATTGTTTCCTTTAAATCACAAAGCATGTCTACATTGTTATCGCTTCCTTTAAATCAACAAGCATGCCTATATAGTATGTTAGTAGACTTCCATATCTCATACTTCAATATTGTTGTGATTACTACTTTATGTCTCATACTTTTATACTGTTATGATTACTGCTTTTCATCGACATACATCACGATAATGTTTCTCATTGACATGCATCATGATAATAGAAAAAAGTAGGAAGTGCTACCTCTGGGGTGGTACTCATATGCATTTCGTGATGAAAATGAATGAATGAAATGAATGAAAGGAAAAGAAATTAGGGAGTTTGGGGATGGATGGGTAGTTTGGATCTAATCAAGTAGTTTGGACTAAGTCTCCTCTCTTGTCGGGAATGGGACCAACTACCCTAGGTGGTTAGAAGCCGACCAAGACTATACCTCCAACACAGGTTCCTCCAATCTCCTGCTCAACATACGAGTTATGAATGAAAGAATGAAATGTAAAGAAAAGATTGGTTTGGGGTGGAACCCATTCCAAAAGAATTAAAGAGAGGCATGATCATACTGCATATCTCATTTCTTACTGGGCCTCGGGCTCAAAGTTTGCTAATGTTGTAAGTACGCACATGAGAAAATGGTGAACAGATTAAGGAGCAGTTGATGAAGGATTTGCACAGGCGGGACTTGTGGTTGGTTAGGCTAAGGAAAGTAAGAGAGAAAAAAGTTTTATAAATGTAAAGTAATAATTTAATTATTGTCTTTTTAAAATGAACGATTTTGCTTCCGCTATATAATGTTTTATGCTTCCGCTAATAATTAAGAAAAATGATTTTATAAATGAAGTCTTTTGTTGTTAATAAAGATTTAGTATGAGTTTTAAGTTTGATGTTTTAACGATCGGGTTTTTAAGGAAAGAACTTTGATTTCAATTGAAGGATTTTAATAGGGATTTAGTCATTTTATAAAAATTTTAAATTTAACGCATTTTTAAAATAAAGAAAAATCTGGATCGTCATAGAAATATGTTGTTCATTAGTGACTGGAATGTCGTCGGAGCATTGGTTAAACAAAAGGCATAACCTTGAACTCATAGAGGCTGTGGTGCATCTGAAATGTTGTTTCATTATAGTCCAAAGACTGTAAATGGATTTGATGATGCCCCGAGTAGAGATCAATTTTAGAGAAGATGGCAGAGTTGTGAAGTTCATCAATTAGCTCATCGATTAATGACATGGGAAATTTGTCCTTCACTGTCAAAGAGTTCAATTGTCTATAGTCTACGCAGAATCGCTAGTGACCATCCTTTTTTTTCACCAACAAAATGCGTGACGCGAAAGGACTGTTATTTGGTGTAATTATGCCATCTTCCAGCATTTCTTGAAAGAGACATTCAATTTTGGCTTTATGAGTGAATGGGCAGCGATATGAGTGTAGCTTGAATGGTTGAACATCACTGACTAGTGGAATGGAGTGGTCTTGTGAGCGTTCATGGGGCAAGCCATGTGGTGTTGCAAAAATGTTGTTGAAGTCCAGAATAATTTGTTGGATACATGGGGGAGGAGGGACTATGGGCAAGGTTGTAATGGCGGACAATTGGGCTGCTTCGTAGTACTGTTGATGTTGGATTCATGTACAAAAGGCCTAGGCTAAAACTGGTTCCAATAGTGAGAAAAAAGAAATATGAGGTAGCATAACTTTTTTTGCTGGTGGGAGAGACAATGAGAAATCTGTTGGGTAGGTTGAAGGTAATCGGACTAAAGTGATTAATCTAGTCAATGCCCAGAATCATATTGTAACGACTCGATTTTTCTTTCTTAAAACGTGGCATTTTTAAAAGAGATTTATCTTTGGAAATCGCGTGCAATTAAAAACTTTTGCGTAGGGGAAGACTTTTCATTTTAAAACCATTTAAAGACAATAAATAAAACCCTTTTCTTAAAACCCTTTATAACTTAGAAATCTTCTTTTATAAAACACAGTGGAAGACTTTTATGAATAAAATCAAAAATTTGAGAATCCAATAAATAAATTCAATTACTTTACAAAATCTTTTACGGACCATTTTCCTTTAATCTTTTAGCCTAGCCAGCCACCAAGTTTTGCGGTGCAAATCTTTCATCAACTGTTCCTATCCTTGATACCACCTATACCTACATCGCAAGACTTAAATTATGAGATTAAGGTTCAGTAAGAGATATGAATTAAATATGCACATGCTATATAGTCTTTAAAATTCGTATGTAGTTTTCTATTTTCGTTTTCCTTTTTCCGTTTTCCTTTTACTTACTTATAGAACTGCAATGAACTTTAATTTTGACAATGAACTTAGGCTGTATGGGTGAACTTAGGCTCTGGTGGTGAACTTGTACTATGTTGGTGACCTTGGGCCAACATAGTGAACTTATACCGCAAATGGTGAACTTACATCATGATGGTGAACTTAGGCCATCATGATGCACTTTTACCATTTTCTTTCTGCTAACATCTTGGGAATTAGCAGTGAACTTAAGCCGACTCAAACCCCTTTCATTCTCTTTACTCTTTACCTTTCTTATATACAACTTATACAATTAAAACCTTTTCCTTTTCAAAACATGTGCTTAAAACCATTTTTGTATTGTTTTGTGAAAACCATGATGCATAAATGCTTGTGAATGAATACAATTCTATCATATCATCACTATAATCTCGAAACATACTCAATCATTACTATAATCTCGAAACATGCTCAATATCTATCATATCACCAATAAAGTCCTCAGAGCATTATCAATATCAAAATACTTAACTTAAAGAACTTAAATATAATAAATATATCATTAAAATAACAAGCAAGCACACAACAATACATCCTCGAAACATGATCAATATCAACCTTCTTAATGTAAAGAACCTAATTTTAATAAACACAATTAACATACAAATCCTAACTCTTGCAATGTAGGCCTTTCGGCAAAACACAAACAATATCACTTATCTCGCGTCCTTAAAGCATTTCTGCACTTAATACTCTTCTTCCCTTAATACCTTTAAAATTAACAAAATCCTTATCAATAACTATTTCGCATATACACATATACCACATATAACTTTTTCTAACTTCTTAATCACCAAACTAAAATAACAGAACATGACTCCCATAATATACTTATCCAATAGCATTTGGTAATAGTAACGCTAGTCCATAATATATTCATCCCAATAGCGCATAATTTTTCTAACATGTCCAATAACACCTCAACTGTACATATACATTCTGTAATTACTTAACCAACCTAAGTTCAGTGTATTCCAAATTCACCAGTGAACAAACATAATTATATTGACAAATATAAATCCATGCATACGGCCGTAATCAATTCCACGCTAATCAGAGAGCATAAACAACACAACTTCTTCAACTTAATCCATTTATCTTCTACTTACCACAGACAACATAAATTCTTCAACCAACAGAGCATATTTATCAAAGCTGTAAATACACAAAAACCCATTTCCAAGCAACAGAACATAGTCATATTCTTCAATGTCCAATAACAATGTCCTAATATGGTTCATTCATTAACAGACTTATCAAGCAATAAGAACTAGGGAGCCTAAACAAATCAATCCAACAATTTACCAATACAATAATCAGACAGAGAGAAATCATCACAATCTTTATGCATATCATTCGAAGTAGTAAACAACAAGGAGCCAATTTCCATTAACAGACAATACAGAGAGCTTTAACCATCAACAAAGCATATTATCTTAGACATTCATAAATAAAATAGAGAGCTTAACCACGAATAACAACTTCTCACCTGCAGACCCGAGAAGACCTAAGAGGAAACTCTCCTTCTCCTTCTTATTATGCTTCTTCTTCTTCTTCTTCTTCTTTTTCTTCAAGCTCTCTCTCAGTTTCTCTCCCTTTCTCTGTTTCTCTTGCAACACTCGGCTCCTTCCTCCAGAGAGCACTCTGCCTCATTCTCATTCTCTTTCTCTATTTCTATCTCTTTAGAAGCGTCCCATATACACTTCATTTATCCCCATAATTCTCACCTACCTCTTCATCTATATTACCATGTGTAAAGGAGGATACATGGAGGAATAATAGAAATGCTCGCCTTGGGATTCACATATTTTTCCCCCAGGCTGAATTTTCCAGTGGTGATCGATCGGTCCAATGCTGTATAACACAGCAGCAAAATCTTGCATGGGGCCGGTCGATCAACGATCGACTGCCACACAAGAGTACTGGTCGATAGGGCTGGGAATCGGTCTGGTTCGAACCAGGTAACCGAACCAAACCAAACAATTTTAGTCGGTTTGGTTCGATTCTATTTTAAAAAAAATTCTAGGTATGACCAAACTGAACCGAACTGACATTTTTGGTTCGGTTCTCGGTTTTGGGTAGTAAGAATTGGGTAAACCGAAACCGAACCGATATGTATATATTAAAAAAAAAACCCCTTGACCTATACTTTGCTCTCTCGACTATCACTGTCTCTTTAGGTATAGCTGCACTGCTTCTCTCTCCATCTCCCGAAACCACTACGACTCCCCTTCTCTCTCAGTCTCTCTAGCCGAAGGCGGACAGTGGCGACGACTATTCGACCCAACTATGAACTCTCTCTCTCTCTCTCAGAGTCAGACTCTCTAGTCGGACATCGGTGATTCAAACTCACTAGCCGGACATCGATGATTCAAACAATCTAGCCAGACATCGGCGATTTGAACTCTCTAGCCGGACAATCCACAGATTCGGCTTTGTGTTTAAGTATTTTGCTGTTATGTTTAGATTTCTTTTAGTTTTTGCTGTCGTGTTTGGATTTCTTTTTGCGGTTATGTTTGGATTTCTTTTTTGTTGTTATGTTCGGCTTTGTTTGTTTGTTTGTTGTTTTCATTATTGTCACTGTTTTTATCACGTATAGTCGAGAATGCTTTGATATTAAGTACTAAAAGACTTCACTTTCCAGTATTGTGTATGTGATTTTACCTCTTTCGGCTTGATAATTTTGTGAACAAATATGAAATAGAAAATGCATATAGATAATACGAGGTGTTTCTGTGAATTTTTAGTCCACAATGCAGCAAATGAAGTCCTGAAACCAGGGTTGCAGGAAATAATGTCATCAAATGTCGTATCAGATCCATAGGAAGACACAAAGCTATATGTTTCAAATTTGGATTATGGAGTTTCTGATCATGATATTAAGGTAATCAAACAACCTCTTACCTTCTGGTATTGTATATTTCTTGACACCTTGCTCCAATTATAGATTTTCATGCCATTTGGGATTTAGAAATAATGGTGTTTTAGAAATAGCTTTCATTTTCTTGTTTCTTGACAAGTTAAAAGATATCTCTACAGATTCGATTCTCTTATCTAAGGTTGGTGATTTGAGAAGGCACTCAATGCATTATAATAAGAGTGGAAGATCAAAGGTATGATTAAATGTTTGAGAATTTATCAAATTTGTTGAAATTAAAATTCATAAAAAAAAGGTTTGATGGCTATTGTATTGGAATGCTCATTAGGGTACTGGAGAAGTTGTCTATGCTCGCCAATCAGATGCCATAAAAGTTATGAAGAGTTATGTTCTTGATGGAAAGTGAGTAAGGACTAATTTTGTTGTGATGAATTTTTTAACTTCTACCTCTGTGCCTCTGACTGCAAATTCAAATGGATCATATAGAAAACCGATTGATCTCAGTAGGTTCGCAAGTTAATCTTACAAACATGGCAGAAGAAATACCATCAATTCATTTCAATCAAAGGCATGAAAATAACCCGAAACCGAACCAATTAGAACCGAACTGATGAGAACCGAACTGAGTAAAATCGAACTCTTCTTTGTTTGGTTTCGGTTTTCCAAAATGAAAACTGAACCGAATCAGTTTGGTTTTAATTTAGTCAAAAACCGAACCGATCCCACCCTTACTGGTCGATCAAGTGATCGACCAATCCAATGTTAAAACTCAATTCCTAGACTTTCGCCATGAGACCAGCTGATCAAGCACAATTTCCTCCCGGTTGATCAATGATCAATCACTCCAATGCTACACACACACGCCTCACACCTCTGTAATATTTTTGCCACTGTTATTACCACTTAACCCTTTCTAATTCAACAATTCCTTAAACAATAATCCACCAATTATCTCCATAATCATGTAATAAATCTTCAATCCCCAATCCCCATTCCAATAATCGGCTCTACTTATTATGTCTACCAAACTTATTTTTAGGATATTACAATCCATAGTAAAATCATTCCTAACTTCCAATAATTCACAATTATTATTAGCTTAGACTAATAATTCACAACTATTAACATCCCCAGTTTAAGCTCAACGTGACTTGAAAGATCTGGTATTACACATATCACTTTAGGCCAACTAAAGAATACAAACATTAAAGGAAAATAGAGTGGATTGCATCTTCCAGGTAAGAAGTTCTGTAATGGGGGTGCTTAGCGATTGCTGGCCATTAGCCACCATACTTGGAAGGCGGTGGGAGTGGTCCAGGTCAAATCGCAATCGGTTTGCCAGGGCTTTGTCAATGAAACTGTGAGTGCTGCCACTGTTTATTAGAATAGATATGGGTGAATCTTGGGCCAACCCAGAGATACGAAAGGTTGAGTGAGTTGATTGTCTAGATAGCACATGAAGTGGAGAAATTTCCATGACCTCTGAATTTTCAGCCACAATAATCCCTTCAAAAGTAGTCTTTGACTGATTCGGGTCATCTAGGGAGTCTATCAATATAAACTAAAGTGATTGGTTCCTGCAGGTGTGGCCAGGGAAGTATTTTTCATCACATTTATAGCAGAGGCCAAGTTTTCGTTTAAGCTGAAAGTCTGTATGGGAAATTTTTTGGAAATGTTGGATTGGCTTGGGAGGGCCACCAGTAGCATCATTGGAATTTGTTGTGCAATTTGTTGGTCTATTTGGCCATTTAGATGCTATAAAAATTCGGCCAGGTTTGGGAATTTTGTGTAATGTTGCAATAGCCGCTTCTTGATGGAGGGCCACCTCAAAGGCATGAGATAAGGTAGAGGGATGACTTATTTTGACCATAGCTCGGATTTCTTCATTGAGGCCACTAGCAAAAATAGCTATAAAATACTAATCGGACATGGAGGGTAGGGAAGCCGAACTAAATCCTTCAAAGTTTCAAAAAGATCAATATATTCCGTCACAGTGCTCATCTAAAAAATTTTACTAAAAGTCTCAACAATTTCCTCTGCTATGACTTCAGTGAAATGTTTGCAAAGTTCAACAGAAAACTAGTCCTAAGTAGCATGAGGAAAACTGGTAATAAATCCATCGTACCATATATCTACTTGATCTTGCATATACAATTTGGCCAGATTTACCCGTAGGGGATCCAGAGTTTGATGAACTGTGAAAAATTTGCTTGCCTTTCGAATCCATTCCCGTGGGTTGTTACTTGAGAAAGAAGGAAGATCTAGACAAGGCATTCTATGTTGAAGCTGGTTGTTTGTTTGATGATTATCAATTGGACAGGTTTGTTGTGGAGTAGTGGAACTGAAGGCAATATTAGGCTCAGGTAGCAGCCCCAGCTTCAGAGACATTGATGGTGGGTGAAGGGCGGACATAACCGCTTCGTGTTTAGATAACATGAGCTACTCTAGGTTACAGAATGAGTTGTCCAGCCACTCCTGGTGTGTTGTCAGGTGATAGAGCTGTTGATCGAAGTTATCTAGGTGAGCAAACACCATTGTTAACTTGAATGACTTGAACTTTCCCTCTAAGCACTTGACAACTTCTTTTGTTGCTTTGGAACAAATTTCTGACATGGAAGATTGGTGACTCTGATACCAATTGTTATGGATGCTTAGGATCAGACAAAATTGAGTGGAAGATTATTTTGTATTAAGAGAAAAGTCAAGAATATAGCCAGCTCCTTGCAACAAAAAACCAAAGAAGAAGAAGTAACAGAAGAGGGCGGGAAGGAAAACAGAGAACAAATCATACATCACACCCTTTCCACACTCTTCAAGCAGAATATATATGTTCGTCTAATTCTAACTGTCTTCCACGTCAGCTTAGGATGACACTGTATTCATTTCTCCATAATCTTCTTTAGCCTCTTCCAGCATTTGTGTCTTCCTTTCCATGTAAGTATGCGTGAGTTGTAACATTGTTTTGCAATTCTTCAAAAAAAATTGAAATTTTTGGTAAGAAAAAAATTAACAAAAACAAAATTCATCTTCTTCTTCTTCCTGAAGAAGACCCGCTCCAACTTGCCTAGCCACTAACCGCTGATGTCAATCCTACCCTATGCATAGAAGACAAGCAACAAACCCTCCAATCACACACCATTTTGCAAATAGGTACCTGTTACTGAAGAAGTCATTGTTGTTGTTGCCAGAGAAGAAACACAACTTTCGTTCATCCAAGCCCCAAGCTCACTAGTCTACTTTGCCAACAACTTGCCTTTCTCCTCTATTTAGTGTTTACTGAACGTCGATGATTTGTTTGCGATTTTGAGAGATTTGTAAATTTTAGGGCGGATGTGATTTGATAATTTAAGGAAAGTTTGTTATCACGGAAATATATATTAATCTTCTATTATTTCTTATTAAAATTCATATCATATATGAATTTTGTGATACTTTCAATTGTTTTGAGTGATTTAATTCGATAATTTGAGCTACTTTGTTAGCACATCAATATTCAATTTTTGAGATGTTTTTGAAATATTTGAATTTTAGGCAAATTATTTGGAATTTGTGATGTCTTAATTTTTTAGCTGTTTTGTTCTTAGGTTGATTTAACAAATAAGATTCAAATTACTTTGGTAACCATTTGGGCTTCATTTTTTGGCTATAAATATTTTATTATTTTGTTAAAAGCAGGTGGTTTTGTTGGATAATGAAATATTTGAATATGATGTTGAACCTTTAGATTGAAGTTCTTCAATATTTTTTGTTATGGTAGGATAACGATAGTGAAATTGTTAAAAGTTTTTGAATAATATTTGAATGATGCTTTGTGAGATTTAAAAAAATGTCGTCTACTTAAGTATTAATTAATCATGAATGTCGATTAATTAAAGAATGCCCATCGCGGAAATTCATATATTCATAGACGCCTATATGTCTACTGCAGATATATATGTGCCCCTTGAACATAATTGCTGCGAATATTCGCCCCCTCAAACATAAATCTGTCAACCACTTATCACCATGTCACCCGCAGATATGTTCTTTTCCATAGATACTTACACTCTTGCCATTTCACTTTATTTTGGACGTTCTTAAATCTAAACGACGATGTTTCTTTCACTCTATTTATCCGCCACAGACACATTCCTTTCCATGGATACACGTTATCAATGACTCCTTTAACCAAAAAATGATGTTTTTTTCATTCTACTTATCTGTCTTGGACACGATCCCTTCTGTGATGAATACACATGTACTAGTATCCACCAATGCTTATCCGGATGCACTTCCCTCCATGGATACATGTCATCAGTGGATCCTTTAATCAAATGACAATGTTCTTTTTACTTTACTTATCTGTCGTAGATGCATTCCTTTCTGCGGATACGTTTGTTATCATAATACGATGACATTTCTTTCTTGTTACTTATCTGTCATGGACGCATTCACTTCCACAGATATACTATTATAATAGGACGACAATTCATTCTCGTTACTTATCTATTGCAGACGCATTTTCTTCTGTTGATACATTCCTTATCATAGTACAAAGACATTTTCTTCTCGTTACTTATCTACCGCAGACGCATTTCATTTCACAGATACGTTCATTATCATAATATGACATCATCCATTTTGCGGATACATTCCTTTCTGAGGACATGTACATTTTCGTAACTTCTTCCTTCTTCTTAATACGACATCATCCATTTTGCAGACAAATTTTTTTTTCACAGATGCATTCCTTTTCACATACACGTACAAGTACACTTCTGCAACTTTATTGTTCACCGCGGACACATTCCTTAACATCAACGAACATTCTTAAATCCAAACGATATCATCTTTCTCTTTATTGCGCATGTCGTTTAATTCAGTATCCACTTACCTTTCCACGATTGCATTCTTAAATCCATACGTTCATTCTTATTAGTCATGGACACATGCGACAATACCAAAACCATAATTTAAATATATATATATATATAATTTCATCTAACTCTCCATATAAAAAGGCCGGGTTAATATCTAATTGTTCAAAATTTAGTAACAAGAGTAATGATAATTCTAATGGATCGATGTTTAACAACAAGAGAGAAAATTTCATTTAAATTGATTCCCTCTTTTCTACTAAAACCTTTAACAAAGAAGTCTAGTCTTGAATCTAGGTCCTTCCACCCTATGATTCCTTATTTTCTCTTGAAAATCTATTTGCATCCAATAACTCTAAAATTTGGAGTCCTTTTGATAATATTCCAGGTTTGATTCTTTTAAACCTGTCCCAAATAATTTTTTTTTAAAATTTAAAATTAACCCCACTTTCGGGGTGTTACCAAAACAGTGGGGCTCTATTTTAGCAACAGTGTGGGGGAAATTGTTTTTCCCCCACTGTTCTTCCTCTCCGGCGATTCTTTTCTCTTCCAGAAAAAAAATCCATCCTTTCCGGTGTTAAGCGGGAAATTTCCTTCGACGTATAGGTAGTCACAGTGATCGTCAAGGTATGTAACGATTTCCATAGCCCTGTTTCTTTCCTTCTTCGGTCAGTGTCTAACAAAAGATTTTGGTTTGTAAGGTTGAATTACTCATTGGTGTTTTGTGTTTGACTCCGACAAGTCATCGTCAGTGAGTAAATTCCTCTGTCAAGAATTCAAGATTTATTTTTGAAGAATTGTTGTGTTTAGTTTTTAAGATTCTGCAAAGTTAGACTTTTGTGTTATATTGGTTTATGTCGGAAGATTTTTTGAATGGTTTTCCTTTGAAATTGAAGAAAGCCTTGAGTCGGGAAGGAACTCCGGTCGGAGTTCCATCATTTCCGACCCCACTATGCTTCGGCAAAATTGGCAGAAGTGCGGCACAAGCTTGGTAAAAGTGGAGCATTTGGGAACCACAGTCGGGAATGGAACTCCAACAGGATGCCCTTCTCCTCGACCGAGCTATGATCGATAGGTATCGGGATAAGGCAGGACGCCTCATTGTGGCCAATTCCTTCTGTTCACAGACCAGAGTGACTTGGTCTGTGAATGAAGGGCACTCTGGATTGCATCCAGATTTACTTATGGACCACGATCAAGTTTCTATTTCTATAGGCTTTGGCCCAAAACCATTTTTTTGACCAAACTAAATCTGTTTTGGACCGTATTGAAAATTTAACTCTAACATCTTTGAGTTATTCTTGTTTAGCCTAAAAAAAATTCAATAATTACATTTAGGAAAAATGACAAAGCAACCATCATCCTTTACTGTTTGTGACAAACCAACCATCATCCTTTTTTCGCTAACAAATTAACCACTAAACAATGAGAAAATGATGCCGCCAACATCGCTGTCACGTTTGCCGTTAAAAGCGATATTGTCGAGCCGCGACCCTTCGTACACAAACCACCGCGGCTCCATAGTTTTTAATAAACCACACGACAATTTTGATAGCCCGCCACGATTTCCTATTAAACCGCAGCGGTGTGATGATAAATCGTTGTGGCTTTATATGACACCGCGCGATTTATCATCACACTGCGGAGGTTTCTTATGAAGCTGCAGAACCGCCGCGACTCCATAGTTTTAAAAAAACCACATGATAATTTTGAGGGCCCACCATGGTTTCCTACTAAACCGCAGTGGTGTGATGATAAACCACTGCGGCTTCATATGACATCATAGCGGTTTATCATCACACCCCAGCGGTTTCTTATAAAGCCACCGTGGTTGAGCGTGCATCGTTATTTGATCCTTTGTTGTACTACATAAGACTCGATCTTGGGCTCCGGGAGTGTTCACCACGAACAACCCTAGGCAAACCATCGAACTCTCACACCTTCGTTCCACTGTGTAATCGAGACCAATGGAATCTCGTGCAAAGAAAATGCAAACCAAGCGAAAGGGTGGTCCGTCGCGAACTCCCCCGTAACCACAGGCAGAAATGACAGACTCTGCCCAGAAATGCTTTCAGCTTGCAAATGAGGTCGTAAGTCAAGTTCACCAACCTGAACCAGCCACGGTGCAAGGAGCACCTGCGGCGCAAGGAGCAATCGCCTCGGTGCAAGCTATAGAAACCGCCGCGGGGCACGATGGAGAAACCCCTGTGGTGTAATATGGAGAAATTGCTGAGGTGCAATTTAGAGAAACGTGATGAAATCTGAAGAAACTGTGGTGGTGCAATCTGGAGAAACCGCGGCGGTGCAATCTGGTGAAATTGGGGCACAATCTGAACAATGATCAGCCGGAGGTGCACTGCTCTGTTTCCAATCGTTGCAGCGGGTTTTCACTTCCCACTCTTCAGGACAGCTTACGCGAAGGAACGATATGAAGCTGATGTTAAACACTGTTCAATTATTGTTTCTAAAACAGTAAACTTGGAGTCGTTGGCAGAGTTGAGAATTCAACAATTGTTTTAGGGGGCTGGCTTAGCCAGTTTGTGTGGAATGGGGGGAAGTTACTATGAGAGGATTGGGGACTGTTTTATGTAAATTTGGAAGTGTCCACCCCGCCATTAGAGGTCCACACTTATATGTTTGGATGGGAGTTGAGGCTGACTCCCAATGATTTGAACGTAATACTTGGATGTGTGATGGAGGGACCAAGCGATCAGTATTACCACGTGTCTCGGAAGCCACCCTTTGTCAAGTAAGGAGACGGGTTGGGAGTACTTAAATTGTTGCATCGGGATCCCAAAATTAGCAGGTGCAAGAAGCCAAAGGGCAAGGAGTTGAATGTCATAGCTCGAGTGATCCACATCATCACGCGTACACCATTTTGGCTCGGGATGGACATCGAGACCATGTTAGCTACATGGATATCTATTTGCTCGAGAAGGTGTTCACCAGGAAAAAAAGTGGATGCAAAAGGCTGAGAAATAAAGAAGTTCCTCTCATGAAAGTTTTATGACAAAATCAAGTGAATGAAGAAGAGGCCACGTGGGAGAGACAAGACGACATGGAAACTCGGTATCCAGAGTTATTCCAGAATTAAATTTTGGGGACAAAATTTTTGTAAGATGGGTGGATTGTAATGTCCCAAAATTAAAAGGATACCATGTAAATCCATATATTACGTTATAATAAACTTTGATGATGTAATAATAAAGTTTAAATTATGTGGCAAGTAAAATGTAGTGTAAACACTTAAAAAAAGATGCCAAATTGGGAGTTTAGGACGATTGGAGATGACATTTGGCGTCCTAGACTCTGATTTGTTAAAGTGCGGACGTTGATCTGTCAAAGTGCAGACACTGATGGACTCTGCGGACGATAATAGAGTCGTCCGAATGGATCTGTTCATTTTCTTGGAACATTTAGACGACGCGGACGATTGCAGATGCAAAAATTTGGCGTCCGAATGAATCTATACTAATTTCTGGACAATTCGGACGATGCGGACGTGTCATGCGGACGCTTCCTGGCGTCGAAATTGGTTGTAAGGATGGTACGGACGAAGGATTAGGGACACAATTTTTCATACCAAAGTGATTTCAGAGGACTGCGGATGAGACGCCGATGACGAACCGCGTCCGAAAGGTCATAATTGTTTGAGAAAACCCATTTAAAAATTTGGTGTATCTCTCTCTCTTTGTCATTTCCTTTCGATTTCCTTGTGACGCCATGTCTTGGCGGTGACGATGGGGTGTTGTCTGGCGTTTAATTGATGGACCTCATCTCCTAAGAGTGGGGGGTAAGCCACGCAGCTCCTTCCCTTACTCTCCTCTTCTGTCTATAAAGATTGGTTCTTTGTCTCTATGGGAACATATAAGTCGCTTTGTTTTTATGTGCTCGTATTTGAGTGGGATAAACCTCTGTGCACGTGGGAAACAAGAAGAGTGTTGCTGTGAAGAACATTAAAAGCTTTGGATTTTCTGCAGAACAAATAGGTAAGAATTATGAATGATGTGTGTCCAAATGAGGCCTACATCACGGGGTTTTGCTTGAAATTGTTTTGTGAAGTTTTGTTTTTCTGCAAACTTAAGCTGTGAACTTAGTGGATTTTATTATGTGACCTGTTAACTCTCTGGACATCTTTGAACATGATTTAAGCTATTTAAGCATGAAGTCCACTGAAGTAAAGAAATATGGAAAGTTGTTTCATGTTGGTTGTGACTTGCAACATGAGTGTTGAATTGGTTAAAGATTTGATTTTTCAGTTATATAGTGTTAATTCTATGGACTTGATAAAATGTGAAGAGACGTTGGATTGATTAATTGGATTAATCTGAATGTTATATTGTGTTCTTCAGTGTTTAATTTAACAGACCAAGAAATGACTAAGGTTAATGATCATGAGTTGTGGTACTTCAATTAGTCTGCCATTGATAGATGATTTTTTTTATACCTGTGAATTTCTAGTGAAAGCATGTATAATTGTTGTGCTACCTTTTCATTGTCGACATTACATACATCACTTTAGGAATTATAAACTTGCTCATATTGTGTGACATAATAAATCTATGTAAAT
>CM039468.1:18644915-18776637 GCA_022433065.1 Begonia loranthoides
CAAAAAAAATGTAAAAGCACCGTCAGACTAACAACGCATGAACATGAACATGAACAAACACACATATATAACCAAATACTCAGATGATTGCTTTCTGCTTATGTTCAATTAGTTTTCATTTGTTTACAGTTACGTTATTGTAATGTACGTTCACTTTAATTTGTTTACATTTGCGTTGTAATTTATGTGTAGTTTACGTTGAATTTGCAAATGGTATGTTTGGATTGGATGATATGTGTAGTTAACATTCATGCATTTATAATATATGTTTAGATGTTTAGATGATACTGGAACTGCATGAGATCTTGTGCAGGATGTATGATAATAGCATTGGGGGAGCAAAGAAACAAAGGAGACTCTGGTAAAATTTTTATAAATTGGAGCGAGGATAAGTGAAAAGAAAATGTTGTATGAGTTGAATTTAGTACATAATCAAACAAATGTGCAACAATTCAAGCTGCTTGCATAAAAAAACCGCCGTGTGTTGCTCAATTCGCGGCGTCTTGCTTACAGGCTGCAAAATTGCAGCATCTTGCTCACAACTCCGCTGCGGCGTGTGAGGAAGGCGCTGTGGTGTTTTGTACAACGCCGCGACAGTGTTTGAGCAAGCCACCGCGGCGTTTTGCACAACGCCGCAGAGATGTTTGTGCAAGCCGTCCGTAGGTGTGTTCCGGACATGATCCCTCCTCGTCCGCTTTGTCCGCAAGTCATCCGAATTGTCCAGAAATTATTACAGATTCAAATCAGACGATGGCCTTCTTCTTCGGCGTTTGTCCGCTATCGTCTGAATGTTACCAGAATTGTACAGATTCAACGCGGACGCGAGCCCTCTTCGGCCGCTTCGTCCGCAGGTTGTCCGAAACTCCGCAGTGCACATTTTCCTTAAGTTTTCCATACTTAGATTATTTTTCATTGCAAATTAATGATTCAAAATTCCAGAGAAACCAATTCATATTTATCAATTCAAAATTTACAAATTTAGCAAATGGAACAATCACATAAATATCAATCCTAATCTAGCAAACGGTTGTATCATGGAAGGTTAAGGTCCACACTCGTGTACGTTTGTGTTTGTGGACCTTGCGCATCTGATTCCTGCAAAAACCATTGCAAATGAAATTAGCATAGTTCAAATAATACTTGAAAACATAAAGGTGATAATGGGCTCACCTGTGTCCCAGGAACTTTGTCGGGAACTGTCTCAGGGACTAGGGCAGGAATTGTCTCGGGGGCTGTCTCGGGAACTCTGAACCCCATAAATGTGCTCTCTGACCTTGCTCTGCCTCCTCTACCTTTGGCTCTACCACTCCCTCTGTAGGCCCCTACACTTGACTCGCCTCCCCCATCGCAAGTGCGGGAATTGTGCCCTATACGCCCACACCGGCCACAAGTGACGTTCAGATGTCTTATGGTTAGAACTATCTGGCTTGGGGCCTCGTTCACATCCCGTATTATACGTAAGTGCTGCCTTCCTGGAAGCCTTTTAAATGACGGTGGGATAATTGGATCAAAATTCGTCATAGGAGGCCACTCGATTGATCCATTGACGGGGCGGAGAGAGTGGGAGTACATCACCATGTATGTTTCTCGATGATAACACGCATGCACAAATTCCTCAGGAGATCTCCTAGTGAAGTGAATGCATGGGATTGTATGGACACACGGGATGCTGGTCAACTCCCACCAGTAACAGATACAAGTACGCTTGTCCAAATCGACAGAGTACTATTCATTACCGTTGGTGACCTCAAACTAGGCAGCTCCTGCAAACTGTGGGTTCCAATTTCGACTGGCAAGTTGAACTTTGGCGAGCTAGTTTCTGATCATTGGACACAACACTTCGGTCGAGCGAGCCATCTTTTCATTTTTTTTCATGATCCTACCCATGATGCCCTTTCGAATGATCTCGAACATACTTAGAATTGGTTTATCCCGGGTTGGTAGGATACAAGCGTTGAATGACTCGCTCAGGTTATTGAGGCTTATGTTGCACTTTGGGATGGAGCAGAAGGCATGTTTGGCCCATCATGTCACATCTATGACTCGTAGATATTCGTGGGCCGCCGGCTCAAGCAGAAATAACTTGGCCATCTTTCTCTCAAATTGCCTCACTGTTGTGGCTCTAGATGCAACCTACATTGCATCCTTGAACAACTTGCCTTTAAATTGTTTTTGAAAATTGGCATACAGGTGTCGGATGCAAAACTGATGGTCTGCTTGCCATGCCACCTCTCTGACAGTTGGCACTAGTCCCAGCAAAGATTCATAATATGAGTCAGACATTGGTACAAAATGCATAACATAAATACAAAAGGCAAAAGCAATCAACCGCACCTTTTATTGATAATAAATGATTGTCCATCCATTGCCAGATGGGGTGTTTAGATCGTCGAGCAACAATTCTAGAAACCACCTCAATGAAGCCCTATTTTCTGCTTCAACGACTACTACAGCAATCAGATACATACCATCGTTCCCGTCGATGGTGATAGCAGTAGGCAGTTGGCCCGAAGTCGCTCCCTTCAAGTGGCAACCATCTAAACAAATAACAGGCCTACCACAGTTCAACATTGCCCTCTTGCATGCATCCAAGCACATGTACATCCTTTTAAATACACTCATATCAAGGTCAACACGCAGTGAACTTCTAGGATTCGACCTCCGAATCTCCTCAGCATAGAACCATATGAGTTTGTATTGCTCATTGCCATCCCCTTCGTTAATTTTCTTGGCCGCATTTCTTGCCCTTCTAGCAAGGTTGGGTGTGATGTTGACGTTGAAGTCCTTCCTGACTGCCTCAATTATGGAAGATATGTCCCAGTCGGCCTGACTTTTAAATCTGTCTAAGTAATGCGTTGCCACCCATTTGGCAGTGGCATGGCGGCTTTCCATCTTTCTAGAGCAAGTGTGAACGTCGTTGTAGAACTTTATTTGAAACGTCATTTCACCTTGCATTTTTTAGGCGTGCATCCGCCATGTGCATCCTTCCTGGCAGGCAGCCCTCAACCGATGAGCATCACTGTAGGTGAATTTTATGCCGTACCCATTCTTCAATGCATGATCAACAATTTTTTCTCTAATTTTATTCAATGAACTGTACTTTTTGCCAAGGCCTATACCAGCGAAGCTGCATTGTGCTTTTGGTTGGCGTCTAGACCTACTTTTTGCCATGTCAATGTCTTCATCACTAGTGGATTGACATGCTGATCGGAGGTCCTCCTTGTCCTCTTCATTTAGACTTGTTGAGACAGAATGCAACACAATTGCAACTTCATTTCCAATTCCATGTACCTCATTCTCATTGGCCAATAATGTCTCTGTGGGGCCCACTTGAACTTGACAGTTAATAACAGATTCTTCAACACTCTAAGACGCCATTTTCTTGTCAACAAATTCTTCAACTTTGACAAAATTCCTTTCTCTTCAGCTCTCGGACTTCTCTAGGGTTCGCTAATCGCTGCCAAAATGCTTTTGAATATCGAGAGCAGTTAACTGTCTGCTTATAAAATTCGAAGCCAGGTCCAGCAAACTGTGGCGTTGTCCTGGGACGCCACGGCGGTTTCTAAGGACGCCGCTGCGGCGCCCCAGGACACCGCAGCGGCGTCCTTGGAAGGCCAACATTTGCCTACTTTTCTTTGCAAACCAGGACACCGTGGTGGCGTCCCAGGACGTCGCGACAGCGCCCCGTCAGCTTGTTAACGGCGAACGTGACTGTGATGTTAGATTGTCATTTACCCATACGTCAGTGGTTAACTTGTTAAAAAATATATCATAGTGGTTGACTTGTCATTGACCGCAAACCACAATGATTGATTTGTCATTTTCTCTTATGCATTTCAAGTGTTTTTATATTATTCTCGTAGATAACAAAATAGTCAAAGAAAGCAAATAGAAGCGAATAACCCCACAACGTCCTTACCATAACTCTGATGTTTCAGGATGAACATTCATTTACAGCCCCATCCATAGAGACCTAGTGCCACAATATAGTGCTGAACTTTGAAGATGCGTATTTCAAATAAAGCACAGGAAAAGTTAGTGTCTCATATTCTCATAAAATACAATCTCTTTGGGATTTGATACAATGAAATCTGCTGCTTGAAATGTCTTTTTTTGTTAGTTTAGAAATTGAGTAATAAATATACCATACAAGAGATTAATAGATATTAAAGACTAATAATATATAATGACTAAATCAATGAACATTACTTTAATTAAACATAATCTTTATCTCTGCTGTTAAATTCTAAATTTTTAGTGGATGACTTTAAAATTAATAATTATATTAATTGATATAAAAAATTTATATTAATTAACAATTATTATTGTTACTTAGAAGTTAGACCTATAAGTTCATCATTACAGTGCCAATAACTTCTTCAATTCATTGGCCATGGATCCCCCTCAAACAGCTGGTAGAGACCAAAAATTTTATGTTATACCCATTGTTTTTATGATAGAAACTGAATGGGGCCAATGTCGTTCCAATAACCTATATGATCACCTTCCGTTTTAAATCAACGACATTGACATTAACTGGCTTCATTCGGTTCAAGTAAAAACAAGACCGGATGGATCTGCTAATACCCCTACTACAGTCAACAACAACCTCAATACAGACATCCATAGCGCTAGTAATAAAAAGAATGGCCCACATAAGCTCTACAATTTTATTTTTCAGTCCATATTCTATAACTAAATCACGCCAAGTCACTTATTTAATCACTTTACTAATGCATGATTATCAGACTACAACAAGGAAACATATATGTGCCATAAAGAAGGCAAACATTTTATAACCAGTTGTAACCCTTCCTCCTTGAGCTAAATCCTTTCCCCGTAATTTGTCTCCAGTATGCTATTCTTACAACGTAATCCATGTGATCATCAACTTCCTACTAATATACTGTCAATGATATGTCAAAACTCTTCTAATAACCTAATGTGAGTAATCTTTGTCTTAAATGCTCAAAATACGGAGTTAGAAGCTTCCATTCATTTATGTGTCAAAGCACTGTAATGGAATTACAGCAAAGGAAGGTTTGTTGCGTCCGGTGGTTTGAAACGAGTCAAATAATCATGATTGAGATTTTTTCTGATATAACTAACCATTGAAAACCAATAGTCAATCTAAATGCTCAATGTTCAATCACGACCAAATATCTAAATCAACAATAATTCACCTAAGTTGATGCCACATCATCAAGTGAGCACCTCATTTGTAACATCTCAAAAATTTCTACAAACAATTTCATTAGTGGCATGACATTTTAGAATTTAAATGAAATGAATGATGCCATAATAGGAAATTTATATATTGTGTAGTAAAAGATTATACTTTAATAAAAATATTAGATTTATTTTATTAAGTGCGTTATGGAATTAGGAAAGTTTGGTGCAGAAAGAAATTGAAAATAATAATGTGTAAATGTCTGCGAAAATATTAAGTTCCATAAAGATATTTGCAAATTATTTTATTAAGCTCGTTACAAGATTAGGAAAGTTAGTGTGGATAGAAATTAGAAATAATAATGTAAAAGTGTCTGCAGAAGGATGCGCGCAGAATTAAATGTATTTACAGAAGTGTTAGTGTCCGCGGGTGTGAGGTGACATCTATGGAGTGAAGTAAGTGTCCATAAAGGAAATGTATACGTGACATACAATGATTGGATGACAATGCGAAAGAGTTGGTGTAACGCCCCGTAAACTTAAAACTTTTTTTCATGTCATTTTTTTTAAATATATCATATATCAATTCATAAAAATCATATCTTTAAACAATACAACGGAAGACTTAAAAACAATCTCATTTAAAAATCTGAACGTAGTAAAACCCATAGTAAAATAAATAAAATATTTGTAAAATATTTAAACTTAAATCCAACTAATCAAAAACATAATAAAAGCCTTTCTTTTTCTTTTCATTTTTTTTTTCAATTATTCACCCACAGGTCAATTTCGCTTCGACAACGCTCTAGCTTTGCCTAGGAAACTTCTCCATCAACTGCAATCCTCCTTAATTCATAACCTCAGGTTCCTTAGTAAATTTGTTATCACCTACATCACAAAGTTCAGTTATGAGACAAACGCTCAATAAGAGATGCATATGAAATATGACTATGAGATGCAATTTGTAAAAATTATGTCTTTTCATTCAACGTTCTTTTCATTTTCATTCACTTGCAGTTTCGTCGTTGTGTTTAATTCAATTTAAGGGAGAGAGTGACACCATTTGGTCCACCTATTGCAAGACAGTTAAACTCAAAACCCCACCTATAATAGTTATTTATGTATATTTAGTTTGTCTTTCGGGTTTTCATTCTTCCTTATCTTTCTTAATGAAAACGTTTTTCATGATGCATGAAACATACACGTGACACATAATAACAATCTAACATGTATGAACATAACTGTAAATATATCCTCTATCCATGTCTCAATATAAACAGTAAGCAAGCAATAATCATATCTTTAATCAACAGTCCGTAAGTGTCACAACATATCATCATCATGAACAAAGCAAAAACTGTCCTCAATCAACAACTAATAGAAATCATATCCTCAATTAATATTACAATGTGAATAGTAAATAGTAAACAATCCAGCAAAAATCATATCCTCGATTAATAGTTTGTAGGCATCACAAATATAATATCATAAAAAATACTACCTTACCTTAACACTTTGTGATGCAGGCCAAAGGCCAAACACAAACAAACATCACTTACCTGAAGTCTTTAATGTAGTCTGACTATCTATGTAATACCTTGGATTTTCCTAGTACGAAGTATGAAAGTAAGGTAGAGTAATTAGAACTATAGTAATACTAATAGTATTAATTTGGAAGAATTGGGCGTGTTGAGTATGATTTATGAAAGAGTAATACATTAAGTGGTTAAGTGATGTATATTAAGAGGAGTGATTGATAGTTTAATTCATGGAGGTGTGAATTTATATGTGAGAAGTATTAGCAGGGAAGATTGGTCGATCTCTTGAAGAGAGTGATCGACCAGAGGTGAGCAGGATGAAGAATAAGAGTTTTTGTTTTGTTGTGGTTGATTTGAAGAAGCAGGGCAGTCGATCACATGCATTGCAGAATATTACAGTGGTGAGCAATATTTGGAGAGGTCGATCATGTGGTATAGTTAGTGATTGACTGAATTTTCCTTGGATTTGTGAAAGGTGAGTTTTGCAGTCGATCGAGAAGTAATGGCAGTCAATCTCGGTCATCAAACATTGATTGGCAATCAATCAAGTGTAGTGGACGATCGACTAGTATTCACGAAATTTACATAGAGTTATTTTCCTAGATGTTTTGGCGGTCGATCACCCGAAGGGTTTGATCGACCGGGAAACTGAATAGTCACCATAAATGAGTTGCGACGTTTTAGTTTGGTGGGAAGATAAATGGGTGGATTTCAAACAGTTGCCTTGCTAAGGGCAACGAACTATTGCAGTCAATGGAAGGGTTATTTTTTTAACGGAGGGTGAACGCCTGAGGGAATAGAAAGAGTTTGCGAGAAGAGGAAAGGCGGTGAAAGAATAGAAAGGGAGTGTTTTTTTATCTGTGAAGGGAGAAGTTTGAGAGAAAAAGAGTAGAAAGTGGAGAGCTTATGGAAGAAAAAGGAAACGTCTAGGGAGAAGAAGGAAACTGTGAAGGAAATTTGGAGTGAGTCTCTTGAGGGAAGGTGAGCAATCGTGAAAGAAGAAGAAAGAGGTGAAAGCTTCAATTTGGAAAGGAAAGTTTGTGAGAGGAGGAAAAGTGCAGAAGTGAAGAAAGGAGGAGGAGGCTCTTCTTAAAGGAAATTCAAGATAAGAAGTGTGCATGTGTTTTCCCTTCGAGGCTACATCACAAGAAGTAGGAGGTTTGTTTGGATAGATTACTGCTTTGATATACCTTGATTGTTCTTTGATGCTTGTTCTTTAAGTTACTGCATTGAGGAAATAATAATCTAGATAGGTTGTTGTTGATATTTGTTAAGTTTAGGAGATTCTGTTCTATTGAGGCTCTGTTGATTTGATTATATATGTTCTCCATGTTCTGCTATGTTGTGGTGTGATTAACCATTAGAGCAAATTGATGTTCATGTTAACGTTGAGAATAAGTTACTATTTGAAGAAGGATTGATCTTGATAAATTGTTGGAAATAATGCATGCTTCCTGTTTTCCTTGAAGATGTCCAGATATAATATAGATAAAAGCTGTTGGTTTAAATGTGCCCCTGGATACTTTGATAAATTGTTACTATTTCCATTCACTATCTTAGTAATATTGGGAAATAGTCTGAATTGGTTTGAGGATCGTTGCTGCTATCTGATAAGAACATACTTGGGAGGTTAGGCTGTTGTGTTGATTTATAGTACAGGGAAGGAGTCATATTGTGATATAGGGAAGGAGTCATATTGTGATTAGTGTTGAGGTATTCTTTAATATAGTTGATATGCTGGATAGGTGTCATTGTTGCTGATAGAAGTTAGGTGTTGATTCTGCCATCTTTGGAGATGTACTATTTTGCTATTGTTTATGACTAAGGATTGTTGTCTTGTTGCTTGTGTGATAAGTAATTTAATGTAGATAGTTATTCAAATAACTTGTTTAAAGATTATACTATGCTACTAGGTTTGATATCTGCTAGGTGTTGAACATGTTAAACTTTGGAGATTGATGTTGTTTGTTGATGCTTGAATTTGTTAGATATAAGTTGTGATTCCGTTGTCGTTTGAGGATGTATTACTTGATGTGTTGTTTGATGTTATTATTAAGAACTAGTGGCAGATGCTGTACTTAGCAAAAGTTAAGGATTTTAAATGATTTATGAAGTGTTACAAATGTGTGCATTCCTACGTGTTCATGCATCGTGATTTTAAAGAGAATGAAACAGTTTTATCTACCTAAGTTTTATTTAAGAAAGATGGAATGAAAAGAAATACTTAAAGGAAATGAGAATGGCTTGAGTTGGGTTAAAGTTCACCGCTCATTCTTGAATTGTGGAGAAAAAAGAAAACGGTATAAGTTCATCATGATGGAATAAGTTTACCATTATGATACAAGTTCACTGTTGCAGTATAAGTTCACCAATCTGGTTCAAGTTCACCAGTATGGTACAAGTTCCTCGCCATAACACAAGTTCACCGATATAGTATAAAGTTCTTCGTGATCGAAGGTCTTCACCGTTTTAATAAATAAATGAATGTTAAGAAAGGAAAAGGAAACTGAATTTAAATGGTTTTATAATGCGCATATCATGTTCATTATGCATTTCACTATGACAAGGAAATGAGCAGTTGATTGAGCATTTGTATGTTGCGGGCTTGGTGACTGGTTAGGTTAAGGTTTAAAAGAAAAATGTAACGGCTTGGTGAATATTTAAAAGTTGTAAAAGGTTTTTTGCTTTAAGTTATGACATGATTTTAAGTTGTAAAAGGTTTAACAAAAAGAAATTTATTTATGCACTTCCTTATTTCAATTATTTTTCAAATGCAAAGTCTTCCGCTGTATTTTAAAAAGAAAAAGTATTTCAAAATTATATGTTTTAAATTGTATGTAAAACCGAAATGTTTCAATCCATCTCTTCTCCAACATGTTTACTTCCCTTAAAATAAAGAGAATCAGATTAATCATAAAGAAAAAATGATACTTTATAAACTACACAGTTTCAAGGAGTTAGAAACAACTTCATGACTCTATACCATCATCCACATGGAACCTGGACTATAGAAAACATACCTTTAGAGACTCTTGAAAGAGAATCCACCTGAGATCTTGAGAGAAAAATCCTCTCGACCTTGCGGCTCTAGGGTGACTAGGGTCTTGATCCAACCTTTCATATTTATAGACCGTCAAATTGAGAATCACACAATGGACGTGTAAGCAATGGATGTGTAAGCTACCGTTGGGACATTTGCTTCATCTATTTCTTCCAATAGTAATCTGCTACGCTAGCCTTTACACTTACATTCGTGGTCGTCAACGTTACTGTTGTCACAAATTATTCCGCAGAAGCCAACACTTCCGTGGATACTTCAGCGTACCTTTCCTCACTTTAAACAATGACGTTTCACTCCCCCATTTATCTTCTACGGATATCTCCCTTTGTACAGAATTGTACACTTCTGTGCCTCCACTGTTCACCACATATTCTCTACATGAAACAACAACGTTTATCCTTCACCTTATTTGCTACGGATACGTTTCCATTTGCGGACACTCATTTTTCCTACAGATACATCATCCAAATGATGACGTTTCCCTTCATCACTTATCCACCGAGGATGCGATTCCTTCTGGGGATACTCACCTTATCCCAATACGACATCGTCCTCCAAGGCAATGGACATCTCTTTATTCGTGGATGCGTTCCCTTCTGCAACAACACTGTTCACTGTGGACGTTCATTAACTCCAAACGAGGACATTCCCTTCTCTATCACGGACGCACTCGCTTCCACGGATACGCTTCTTTAACATAAAATTATGACGTTTACTTTTATTTTTTACTTAACCATTTCCACGCGACATCTTTCCTTTCTGCAGAAGCATCTTTCTTAAATCCAATGATTTATATTTCATCCTCCAATTCAATCTAACAGTCCTTCTTTCTTCTACATCCTTATTAAAAATGAGCACTTGTCTTGCACGAAATACTTAATTCTCCTCATTCTGTATCTTTGATTTCAGTAGTTCTTTGACCTTATCCAACAGTTGTAATTTCATTCGTTCCTCCATTAAAGATCCCATCATCAAAATGACATCATTCCATTTGTGGATTCACACACATCCTTGGATCTCAACCCTTCTGCAGACGCCTATACTTCCGCAGATTCTAACACTTCCACATTGCCAACCAATAGCTGTCAGCCACGTATACAATCCTTTGAGAACAACTCACTTTTGCGGATGGCAATGCTTCCTTGATTCCATAGCTCCTCGCGGCAACCCATCTCCTCACACATATTTTCCTTAATTCTAAGACATATAATATCATAGTTAATCCATCAATTAAAATACAACCTTCTGTGAACTATTATTCTTTCTACCATATGTATGCCTACATTTCCTAATTTCTAATTTATTTAATAAATCTTATATTTTAAAATATAATCCTCCAAATATTGTAACTTGCCTAATAAAATAAATTTTATAATTTATTACAACATTAATCTTCACTACACACTATTTGTTCTTTCCTATTCTGACATTAGTACTCTAAATATTCTAAAATGTCACATCACATATGAAAATATTTCTGAAAATTCTTTGGAGGTTACAGTTGGTATTCGTGGAAGCGTTAAGGTCCACAGAAGCTTTCATGTCCATGGAAGTGAGATGTCCACGAAAGAAATGTATATGTGGCTCATAGATTTCTATATCTATGTGGAGGAGTTGGTATCCACGGGATCATTAGTGTCCACATAAATGAGATATCTATGAAGGAAATGTATATGTGGCAAACACTTATTGCTGAAAATGCTGAGGAGTTGTTATCTGCAGGAATGTTAGTGTCTGCAGAAGTGAATTGTCTGTAAAGGAAATGTATACGTAGCATACAGTAATTGGCCAACAAGGTAAAGTTGTATATGTGGAAATAAGGTGTCCACGAAAGAGTTGATATCTGCAGAAGCTTTGTGATCGTGGAAGTGAGGTAGCCACAAAAGGATATGTGTGTGTGACAGGTAGAGGTGGTTAACGAGCCGAGTCGAGCCTGAAAAAGTCTGGCTCGTCGAGCCTGCCGAGCTTAACGAGCCGAGCCTAACGAGCCTAACTAGCCGAGCTTAACGAGCCAAGCCTAACAAACCGAGTCTAACGAGCTTGCCGAGCCTAACGAACCGAGCCTAACAAGGCGATCGAGCCTAACGAGCCTTAACGAGCCGAGCCTAACGGGCCAAATGTACATAAATAATAATATCTTATATAAAGATATTATAAATTATATAATATCTTTATATAAGATATTATGATTCTGAGCCTTAGACTCTGTTTGAGCCTCAGATTGCCTCGATTCATCATCTTCAGAGTCTGAAGATGATGAATCGAGAAAACGTTGCGGCTTGCGACGACGAAACCACAACGACAAGATGGAGAAAAACGTGGGCTAGAGACGATCTCGCCAGTCGCCACTGACGCAAGTGGGTGCCGACTGACGGTCTCACGATGACGCGAGACGGAGATCGTGGCCTGACGATCTCGCGACGATGCCAGAGTCGAGACCGAGACGATTGCAGCTTGTGGGACGCTGGACGGAGACGACCTGACTGACCATTGTGGCCTTACACGCGATGATGCCTAGACCGACGACGATCCTTACATGCGACGACGAGCCTTCGGACTTCGACGCGAGACGACTATCTCGTCTCGCCTTCATTCGAGTCGCGAGATCCAGAGGCCGTCATCTCTAGACTCTCCACTGGAGAGTCTCCAGTGACTGTAGCTCGGGCGGGCTCGGCCAAGCAACTGCAGGGCGGGCTCGCCAGGCCAGTGGCGACTGCAAGCCCGCCAGGCTCACGAGCCCGGGCTCGGCGGGCTGGTGAGCCCCCGATTTCGGGCTCGGCTTGGCCCGCCAACTGGGCCCGGACCGGGCCCGCTAGGTTATTGTAGCGGGCCGATCTCGGCTAGGCCTGCTACAGTAACTGGCTGACCGGGCGGGCTGGCTAGTGATTGGAGGATAGTTTAAGAGGGATTCACAGGATGAGGTGTCCATGGAAGCATTGGTGTTAGTGGGATCGTTGGTGTCTGCACTGCAAAAGAATATGTATATATGGTGGATAGTGATTAACGGATAGTTTAAGAAAGATTTGTGGGATGAGGTGTCCGTAGAAATGTTTTTATCTACTAAAGTGTTGGTGTCCGAGGGAGAGAGGTATCTGCGAAAGGATTTGTACAAGGTGGATGGTGATTGGTGAATAGTTTAAGAGGGATCTACGAGATGAGGTGCACACAGAAACGTTGGTGTATGTGGAAACATTGATGTTCGTGAGATAGAGGTATCTGTAAAAGGATGTGTATGTGGCAGATAGCGATTGATGGATAATTTAGGAAGGATCCAAGGGATTAGGTGTTCACAGAAACGTTGGTATTCGTAGAAACGCTAGTGTCCACAGAAGTAACTGTAAAATGTGAAAGTGACAGATTGTTATTGGAGGACAAGCAACGTAAAAGATGCATTTGTTTGTAGATTTTTTGAGCTGCGATTAGATTCTTAGACTGCTTATAGGGAAACAATAATCCTATGTGTTTTTAGTGGGATTTTTCTTCCTTGTGATTTTCAAACTCACGATTTATAGATAAGAGGGTTAGAGGAAAACCCTAATCACCCATGAATCGCGAGTTTGGTTTTTCTCTCAAGCTCTCTGAAGGTAAGTCTACTACAAACTAGAGTGTTGTTCGTCGTTCGTAAGATGAACTACGATGGTGAACGATAAAAATCATAAGAGTTGTTTCTAAGCTTTTGAAACATAGAAGTTGCTAAAATTTCAACCTTTTTATTAACCCATTTTTTTTTATTTATCTTAAGGGAAATAAACGTGTTGGAACAAAGGTTGGATATTATGATTGAACAAACTTCATTAAGAAGTCTAAGTAAGTGATGTTTGCATGTCTTTAGCTTTTGGCCTTTGGCCTTTGCCCTACAACACAAAGTGTTACAGTATTCTATATTTATGATAATTGTTCTGTTTGTGATGTCTATAATTGTTGATTGATGATATGTTTACTGCTTGCTATTTACTGTTAAGTTTGAGATGTTGAACTGTTAATGGAGGATATGCTAACTGCTTTTTGTTTACTGTTATGTTTGAGATGTCAAACTATTGATCAAGGATATACTTACTGCTTGTTATTTAATGTTATGTTTGAGACATTAAACTGTTGATCGATGATATACTTAATGTTTGTTGTTTACTGTTGATATTTGAGACATGAATCAATGATATGTTTATTGCTTGTTGTCTATTGGTTATATTTGAGACATTGATAGAGTATATATTCACTATTATTATGTATTATATTTTGCATGTAAAATCACGTGTATGTTTCATGCATTATGAAAAATATTTTCATTAAGAAAGACTGAAAGACGAACTGAATAAACAATGTAAATAGTCGTTGTTGGCAGAGTTCGAGTTGGTTGTTCCACATGAGGTGGACCTAATGGTGGCACTCTCTCCCCTAGATTGAATTGCCCACAACGACTAAACTATTATGTGGAAGAAAAAGAAAAGAATGAATGACTGAAAAAGACATGTTTTAATAAATTGCATCTCATGCTCATGACATATATGCATCTCTCACTGAGTGTCAGACTTGTAGATGAACTTTATGATGTAGGTGAGGATGATTTTACTTAGAACTTGATAATGTGAACGTATGATAGTTACAGTTGAAGGAGTACTCTCATGGGTGAGGCTATGCTGTTGTTGAAGCAAGATTGACTCATGGGTGAAGACTGAAAATGAGAGATTATTTTGAGAATTTTTATTAAGTTGTTATGAAATATTTATTTAAGTTATGCTTTAAATGTTTGAGATTAAGTCAAAATGTCTTACAAATATTTATGTTTATTTTATGTTGGGTTTTACTATGTTTAGATTTTAAATGAAATTCCTTTAAGACTTCCACTGACATATTTTAAAGGCACAATTTAAATAGATTTTTTTTAAAAAGTAGCAAGAAAAAAATTTATACTATGGTGCGTTACAAATATGGTATCAAAGCAACCTGGGTTAAAATCATTTATGCAATTTGCTTAGCAACACAAGCCTCAACATGAGAATGCTTAATTAACTGTAAGTGTGACTAACTTAATGATAAGTTGATGATTGAATTATTTTTTTCTTATTTGCTTGTATTAGGATTTCCTAAGGGATGAAATATTAGGATAATGATAGTGAATTTGTTCTAGTAGGTTAAAAGTCTGAAAATTTTATAGTAGAAATTTAGTTATAATGTTGCGGTATAGTGATCTTGGTATAGTTGTAGTTAACAATGTAATTAGTGTGAAAGGATGTTGATAAAACAACTTGAGAGAATAATAATAATATTTTACCAAGTGATATCATATTAGGGAGAAAGTAAAAAAAAAGTATTAACTTGGGGATATTAGGAAATAAGTAAATCTAAGATGTGTAAAGGTAATAAATTTGATGTTACTAGCAGTCACATATAAAATTTTGTTTTGGACCTAAAACATAGCATCATGTAAGAAAGCTAAATTATAAGAGAAAAGTAAAAATTTAGGATTTTGCACCATCTTTAGAATAGGGGTGGGTAAGAACCGAATCGAACCGAACCGAGAACGGACCCAAAACTGAGGTTCGGTTCTGGATCGTTTCCAGTTCTTGGTTCCTTAATCTATAACGGGTTCGATTATGGTTATAATTCCACAGTTTGGTTCGATTGTCGGTTCATGGTTTGTGGAATCGAGAATCGAACACTTTTAAAAACAGGGAAGGTGAATGCGAACCTGAACCTTTGATTCTCTACATTCTGCGATTCTCTGATTCTGGAACTCCGAAGATGAACCCTTGCTCCCCTTCTTGATTTTGCGTTCTACGATCCTGGAACCTGGAACCACCGAGAACCTGCGATTCTGCATTATGAAGAAGAACCTGCGTTGGATTTAGGGTTAGGGTTTGTCATTCTGACCTAGAATTTGATTTAGGATTTGCTTCTGTTTTTTATTCTGACTTTTGCTTTATTCCAACTGCTGCTTTGATTCAGAATAGTTGTAAACACACTCGTTGGATTTACCAGTTTTCTGTCTGCGAATATATAAGTGGCATTAAATCAATCTTTTTGCAATGCTCTTCTTTGGTTGGGTGGTTTTAAGGTGTTGATTGTGCTTTTTTTGAACTTATTCCTGCTTTTATTCATTTAGTCTGTCAATTTACATTTTAACTAATAAAAGTGTGTTGCAATTTTGTGTTCTCACATGGAGAATTCCAGTGATATGTTCATCCTGATTAAAGTTGAAATTGACTCGATTTGATAAACTTCATGGGTTCAAATCTGTTTGTAGGATATTGCAGAACATTATGCTGAACAAAATTTTTTATTGTTATTGCTCTAAGAACCGGAACCGGAACCGACCGGAACCAAACCGGAACCGAGTGTCGGTTCCGGTTTTGGGTCCGGAACCGCATGGTTCCGGTTCCAATTCCTTAATCTTGGAACCGATAACCGAATGGTCAGTTCCAAGAAGTCCGAAACCGGAACTGAGAACCGACTTGCCCACCCCTACTTTAGAAGTTATTGACTATTGGACTACTTAAGGGCAACAAGTTGTGGTTATTAGATATGTTAACTCATGACTTGGAAAGACACAAGTTACCCATGATCAAAGGATATAATAAAGATTATTAATTTGAGCACTTTAGAAGGTAGAGACTTGTGCAATAGTTGAATGAAGTGGACTTGATATTACTAGAGAATTGTTTACAAACATTTTTTAAGGTGAACATAGATTCATAGCTAAATCACACCATGACTAAGGGTAGTAATTTTAATATCTCTACATGTTATATTCCAAGATACCTTTAGAAATACTTATGAATGTTATATGATGGAGGAAGAGTGACCGAAATATGATGACTTTAAAGTTGCAAGGATTGGAAGCCTTAGAGTGGATGTAGTTAAGAAATGATCAAAACTATTGGATGGTTATTGCTAAGGAAGGTGTTGTTGTGGATCTAGCTAAAATTCAAGCAGTTTTGGATTGACCACATCCAAAGAAAATTGGTGAAAAACATAGTTTTCTTGACTTGGCAAGATACTACATGAGATTCATTGAAGGTTCTCAAAGATTGTGTTGCATTGACTAGCTTCACGAGAAAGAGTGGAAGATTTTGGTGTTTATAAGGTTTGATTAGGATTATGATATCAAGGTCATATATAAGGAAGAAGAGATTGTTTCTTAGAACAATAAGGAAGAAGAAAGATTGAAATTGTTTCAATAACTTATTTGTGGTCAAATAATTTATCCTATGATTAAATAAAGTACTTGTAGGGCTCACCCCTTAGCCATATTAGAAGAGAAAGTGATATACATAACAAAAATAAGTATATGAGAATTGAACATTCTTTTAACATGTTGAAGGTATATGATCAATTCTTGGTTGATGAAGTTTGAATTTGAGGAGAAAAATATGATATTTTAAAGGTTTCGTCATTCAAAGGAATCACAAGATATAGGAAAAGGAGAAAACTTAGTTCGAGGTTTATTGGAGTCTTCTCTATTGAAGAGAAAATAGGTAAAATGACTTATAAGCTTCGTTTACCATTGTTGAGGGAAATTCACGATATCTTCCATGTGTCGAGGATAAGTTTGTTCATGATCCCTCTCAAGTGGTGATGCAAGAGAATATCAAAATTCTACCAAAGTTAAGTTACGAGGAACAACCAATTTAGATATTGGATTTAAGATCAAGGAACTACTACGCAAAGAAATCATGTTGGTGAAAACGTTATGCCAAAATCACACGTCTGAAGAGGCAACGTAGGAAAGGCATCAAGACATGGAAGAGTGATACCCGAACTATTTCGTGAGACAAATTTTGAGGATGACATTTAATTAACAAGGGAGGAATATAACACTCCAAAAATTTCCATGAACAATTTCATGAGTGACGTGACATTTTAGAATTTAAATGAAAGAAAAATTAACAAAATAAACACAAAACTATGGGATCAATGATAAGCCAACCACTAAACAATTTTTCCTAACAAACAACACACTAAACTATGAGAAATGAATGACATAAACATCGCTGTCATATTTGCCGTTAAAATTTTCAATTAATGGAGCTGCTAGTTAGTGTTTTTTTGTAGAATGAATACTTTCCTTCGCAAAAAGTATGACGTTCCGTGGCGAAACGTTATACTTTCCTCTACAAAATGTAAGTACTAATAAACATTTCTCCTTGTCAGTCATTCCGCCAGCGGAGGAAAGTATATGTTCTGTCACGAAACATCATACTTTCCTCCGAAAAGTTAAGTATTAATTAATGGAGCCTCTAGTTAATTGTTCCTCCATGGAATGAATACTTTTCTTCGTAGAACGAAGTACTAATAAACATTTCTCCTTGTTAGTCATTCCACCGCGTGGAAAGATGTCATTCCAAGGTAGAAAGTGGTTATTCCACATATAAAAGTAACTCCCTACCTTCTATTGCTCTAGTATATAAATTCATAGTCCGCTCTCTAGAGAGATCACACTACTCTCAAAGCGATTCTCTCTAGGATTATTGAACCCTAGATCCTTGTGAGAGCCAAAGTGTACCACATCCAGGTGAAGTTGAAACATTATTATTTTTTGTTCATCAATGGTGTCCGGGAGTAATCAGGAATCTTTTAACTACATATTAGAAGTGGAGTCGATGTTTGCAATCTTGGCACAGGAAGTTTGTACATTCGGAGATGAAGCTGCTATAGTGGAGCATTCCATCTCTGCAACACTAGATGAAGAGGAGATCCGATGAAGACATGGGGGATAGTAGGCCTCAAAGAAAACCACAACTGTTATATTCTTTCACTGGTATGTATTTGGGCAAGAAGTATAGTTCTTTGAACAAAACTAGAGAAGAAATTGTGGATTATGTGTTGAAGAATGGGTATAGGATGAAATTCATGCATAGTGACTCTCATCGGCTGAGGGCCGCATGGTAGGAAGGATGCACTTTGAGGATGCATGCCTAAAAAATGTAAGGTGAACTTACATTTCAAATAAAGAGCTATAACAATGGTCACACTTGCTCAAGAAAGATGGAAAGCCGCCATGCCTCTGCCAAATAGGTGGCAACTTATTACTTGGATAAATTCAAAAGTTAGACCAATACAAGCTTATATGGTCATATGGGGAGGAGATTTGGAGATTTAATCCTGGAAGCTCACTGTGTGTTCAGCTAGATAGAATTGATCTTTCACACAATCCAACATTTAACAGGATGTACATGTGTTTGGCTGCATGTAAGATGGGGCTGTTGAATTGTGGTAGACCTGTTATTTGCTTGGATGGTTGCCACTTGGAGGGATCGTGTCTAGGCCAGCTTCTCACTGATGTCAGCATTGATAGGAATGATGAAATTTATCTAATTGATGTAGTAGTGGTTGAAGCAAAATGTAGGGACTCTTAGGGCTGGTTGTTGAAATTGTTGCTTATGAATCTAAACAATCAGTCCGACATAGGGTGGACAATCACTTTCGACAAACAAAAGGTACGGTTGATTGCTTTTGCAATGTATATTTATGTTATGCATTGTAAATGAATGTTTGACTCAGTCTGTTTATTTTTGTAGGGGTTCGTGCTAGCTGTCGGAAAGTTTGCAAGGTCACCAGAGCATCATTTTTGTCTCAGGCACTTATATGCAAACTATCAAATACAATTTAGAGGCAAGTTATTCAAATATACAATGTGGAGTGCTTCTAAGGCCACAACATTAGTGCACTTTGAGAGAGAGATGAGGAAACTTTTTTGCTTGACCATTTAACGCACGCATATCTACGAGAAATCGATGCAAGATTTTGGTAGAAACATGTCTTCAGTTCGATCCCAAAGTGCAATATAAGACTGAATAAATTGAGTGATTCCATCAATGCCTTCATTCTATCAGTTCGAGACAAACCAATTCATTGGATCGTTTAGAAACACGAAAAGATGGTTGAGTCAAAATACCTTTTGTGTCCACAGATCAAGAAGCGACTTCTTAGACTACAACTTGCAGGTCAAAATTGGAGTCCTGTTTTTGCAGGCGCTAGCCGGTTTAAGGTGAGCAACTGTAACTAATAGTACTCAGTTGATTTGGACAGGCGTACTTGTAACTATTACTGGTGGGAGTTGACTAGAATCTCGTGTGTGCATACAATCCCGTGTATGCATTTTACGAGCAGACCAATTGAGGAATTTGTGCATAAATGTTACCACTGTGAAACATACATGATGATGTACTTACACTTTGTTTATCTGTTCTAATTCCTCATATGGCTTGTGATGGACCTTGATCCAATTGTGTCACCGTCATTTAAGAGACGCCTAGGAAGGCCACAAAAACAAAGAGTAAGTGTAACGTCCCGAATTTTCAAAAACCTTTTCTTTACAATTTTTTTTAATTTATTTAAAATGCACAAGGAAAAGTAGTTCAGAGTAATAAAGAGAAAATAAATAAACAATTGAAACATATTGTTAATAAAAACTCCATACTTAAAACATTCATCTTATTTCGAAAGAGAAAATATTAACTAAAGAAAATAACTATTTTAAAATCCCAATTTATCTTCGGTGAACCATCACCCTTCAGGTCAAATCTGTTAGATAACCCAAGTCCTCATCCTGGAATGCCCCTTCCTCTAGAATATATCCAGTATCCTGTTCGTCACCTACACCACAAGTAAACTGCGAGCCTAACACCCAGTAAGAAATAAGATGTAATATGATGTATGCATATGTCTGATTAAGTCAGAAAGGAATCCACTCAATCTGTCTTTATCTCATATAATTAAACTCATACATTGAACCAGGAAATTGGAAGTCTTTTCAACAAGGAGAATAGTTTTCAGTTGGAAACTAACTCCCAGGAGACAGGCTCTCACATCCCAACGAGGGAAGAGTTTTATCTCGAGTCTCCCGTTAGAGTCTGAACTAACTCCTCAACTCCCAATTCCCTTTACGTTTATTAGTCCGGTCTCTCCCATGAAATGCCTCTCCAATGCAGTGTGAATACCAACTCATTGCGGCATCACTCCTAAGTCTATTAATATGATGCATGACATATAATGTATGAACTAGACGCCACAATATATGAATATTAAAAGAACAATTATAAGATGCATCTATAAATCACAGAATTCAAACCAAAGGTTAGCACAAAACTAATAAGAATAGCATGATAATCATCACAATCCAAGACCCAGCAGTTCAATTATGGTATTGGAAAGGACAATAGAATTATAGGCATGAAACTAACAATAGCAGCGTATTATCCTCACATCAAGATCCAACAGTCCACTTGTGGTACTAAAAAGAACAATCGAATTATAAACATGAAACTAACAGTAGTAGCGTGTTATCCTCACATCAAAGATCCAACAGTTCAATTATAGTACTGGAAAGAACAACTGAATTATAAACATGAAACTAATAGTAGGAGTGTGATAAACTCATTACCAATAGAATATTTTTCTTGATATTTTGTTAGTCACGAATCATCAAAGCATGACAATTAAACAGAGCAGAGTATTACCATCATCTAAATCTGTCACGGATCACAAAATATGACAATTAGACATAGCATAGTACTATCATCACTAATTTTTGGAATCCCAATAAGAGAGAGCAATTAACAATTTCATAGAATAGGGTATTATCATCATCAATTCTTGAATCCAATTAATAGAGAGTAGTATGTGGTGATTCAACATATACTATCAAGCAAAATCGGCTGTTCAATCGCAAGTAAACACCGGCAGAAAACATCCTATACTTGTGGTGTAGACCTCCACTGGTCACGACACGTTATTATCACTTACCTCTTAAGACAGCTACGAGTTTTTCTTCCCACCCAAAGTGGTAGTCGCTGGAAAATCGAAAGTAGTGGTCTTTTCCCTTACTTTGTGATCACTGAGCCTTCTCTTTCACTTGGGCCCTTCAATGCCCTCAAAATAGATTTACAGAATGCTGCTCCCGGTATCGTTGTTTTATAAACAAGAAGGGATTCACTAGGAGTCACGAATCGCAGAGAGGGTGATGGAAATTCACCCGAATTAAGGAAGGAGATTCAATGGGTAGTCTCCACGTCAAATTATCTGATCAGCATGATACAGATATGGTTAGATTAGGAGGTATATACGGGATATTGTGAAATCAAACTAGAAGGAGATATCTAATTTTTCCTCAGATTTTGCCAACAAATTTCAGCAAGGAAACATCGAGTCGGTGAGAACAATTGGACTAGACCGGTTCAACATTTCAGTGAACCAAAGGGATCGGTCCAACAAGGAATGCACAGACACGGTTTTTCCCCCATGGTTCGTCCCTGCCACTTCATCTCCATTACTAATCCATTCAGCAGAAAATGATGATGCATAATACGATCAACAACAGAGCAGAAATCAACTGCCGAACTTATCTCGAATTGGTACGGCAAGCGTCGCAGCTCTAAATCGTCTCGAGACCGGATGGTGTAACACCCCGATAATTTTAATGTGGGTAATTATAATTATCGGGGTATTACCAATGATATATTCGTTAGCTTATAATTTATGAAAATTAATGTAATTAATTTAAATATTAATTTAAAGGGGGAAAATTTCCTTTAAGGAAGGAAATTCCTTTCGTATGGCCTGGAAGCCATTCAGTTGACGAGGAGAGAAATAAGGTGAGAGGGAGAGAATTTCGCTGGCCATTTCGGATCTACACAATGAAATATTAAGAGGGAGGGAGATGAAAAGAGAGAAGAGGAGGGAGAAAGAGCAAGGAGAACTCGAAGAGAGAGAGCTCGAAGAGAGAGGTCGAGAGAAGGGGTGAATCGGTGATCGATGACGCGATCGGGAAGGATGGATCAAGAGTGGCAAACGACAGCGTCTGTGGTCGGCGACTCAACCTGCAAGCTTGACTCGGATTCTTTTCGGTCAGGCAAGCAGCGGCGAACGACAATTTGAGAGTCGAGCTTAGCGGTTTTGGTCCAACGCGAGGCTCGGGTAGCCAGATTTGGAGTCAACTGCACTATGGATGCCCTGTCGATTCCGGTCGTCAGCTGCAGATCAGGTGGCTGCTGTGATTTTTCCGGCGATGACTTGGAGCTGTTGTTCCTGTCCTCTGCTCATATCTCGGGTTTTGATGGTGGCCGAGAGAGAAAAACCGAGGCAAGGAATGAGGTTTCTGGAAAGTGAGCTCTCGGGTCTATATGGTTCTTCAGGTAAAAACCTCTTTGTTCCTTTTTGACGTTACCTTGCTGCATGTTAAGGATGATATGAATTGCTTTGTGAATTTCCTAGATAAAATGGATATATAATGCTTGAGTTCTACTTGGACAGTAACCGGATATCACCTTGTTGTCTGTTGGTTGTGGAAATATTATAACGAAGGGTGGATAGTGCTGTTGTCTTAGTTGATGAACCTGAATCTATAATTGCTCTATGGAAGCTGTGAATTATTGGGTTATATATTGTTTGTATCGATAAATGACCTAACCGCTATCTTGTTGAGGCAAAAAGAGAATGAAATGCATATTATTGTAAATATGTTGTATAGGGCTAGCTGTTATAATAATGTGAATTGTTTTACGAAGCTCGTGATTAATCTGTCTGTTAGGAAGATTTATTTGTTGCCCTATTATTTGGATAAAGAGTAAGTGGTTGAGATGTTCTGCCACTTAGACTCAAATCATTAGTTGGATGAATGAAGATCTAAGTTAATTATTTTGGGTTATTGTTTGAATGAATTATGAAGCATGCGTGATGTAGTTTTGTGACTTGGTTTAAAAGTTGTTATTAGGAGTTATTTATTCGGCTATGTGACATTTCGTCAGGAGTCGGAGAAGTTCTTAGGATTCGTGCAAGTTACAATTTATTGATGAGTTTTAATATCTTAATTGTGAAGGTATCAAAAGGGACAAGAAGGATAACGACGAAGTGCAAATGCGTGATAAGTCTCGAGGTAAGGAAAATGGGGTGTTTTGTCTATTGAGGCCCTACACCACAAGTATGGGTATGTGAGTTAGAGTATTTTCTTAAAATGCTTATTGCTAGATGATAGGCATGTTGATTGTTTGAAATGCTTGCTGTTGGTGTTAGATAGCCATAGATTAAATGATAGCTCTCTTGGATGAGTATAATTTCGTGGCTAATTATGTAGTGTTAGTAGTGATGAATTGTGTTATGTAAATTTAGCTAGGTGTTGTGATGCTTCCTCTTGTTGGTGCCTTGTGTTATTTTCTATCATGTGATCCTAATGCATTGTTTTCTGCTCTAATGTGCTGAAGGTAGAAGAGTAAAGTATGAAAGTGGGTAAGAGTTAATGAATTATTAATTGCCGTGTAGTTACGGTTTTAGTCTCTCATTCATATCTTTATCTTCCTGTTATTGTGTTGTTGTTAGTTGTACTTGAGTTTGGTTACTTTGTGAAATTAACTCGAGCATGAAAATCCATATAATAAATCAATTAACATGTCTATTTATTTAAACATGTATGATTTACTCGTTTAACTAAGCAACCAATTGTGTGTTTTCTTGACTGCCAAGTATTAATTATTAATAATGGTTGTTAAGAAGTAGAGGAGGATGAACTAAGAGAAAGAATGAGTAAAAATGAAATAGAACTAAGAGTTTTATTTTGTTATTGAATGACTAAATACTGTTAATTCTTCCATTGGGTTATATTATCAATTAGTTGTTTGACTTCCCTAATTCTAGCATGTTACTTGCTAATCAACGTAGTTAATTGAAATCAAGCGAACATGCCAACCAAGTTAGTTAATTAGCCAAGTATGTAAATTAACCAACATGTCAACTTAGCTAAGTCCAACATGTTAATTACTATTGTATGAGCATGTTAATTAGCTTAACTAAATTTAACTAAATTAACTAAATCAAGCATGTTAAAGGACCTAGATAAATATAGCAGCATGTTAGTAAATTAACAAACGAAACTATAGAAATCAAACTTGAGAATGTAACGCACATAGAATAACTATGTAGACTAATTAACTATAAATAAGTATAGGAAGCATGTAAATGGATTAGAGAGTTGAATTGAATAGTTTAGCATGCAAATTGGTTAGACAATTTATAGTTGAGCATGTAAGTAAATAACTAGTTTCGCAATTGGAATCGGTATCCTTAGATGTAACTATAAATGCTTTTGTTATTGTCTTTTTGGTTGTCTCTTATATTGAATGTTTTACCTTCTTTTACATACGCTTTCAATTATATGCGCAATTTTAATTACAGTTACTTTTATTTAATGCGCACTTCAGATATATATCGATGTTTTACTTTTCTAAAGAACAGAATGATAAAGATGACGAAAAGATAACGAAGTAAACGTGATTGAGTTAAGGGTTCAACGACTAAGTGAATGAATGTTTTGTAATTGTTTTGATATTGTCTTCTTGGTGTTGCTTAAGATCTCAATTACGACTTTGTGTCTTTAGCATGAAGTATGAAACCAACTCAGGAGCATGTCAATCGCCTAGGATAACTAAGTAGGATAATCACTAGGAATGATAAATGTAAGGAGTATGTAAATAGACTAGGAAGTTAACTAGGATAATTAGTATGTTAATTCTTGTAATTAATATTATGAATGCTTTCTGTTGTGCATTGTTCTATTATTGGTAGTCTTCATTGTATTGCGTTTCAATTCCTGCTATTCAATTACTTCCTTTTACTTGTACTTTCAATTATATGTGCTTCCGTTACAGTTTTGTTTTCAATTACTTATGTGCGCCCTTTAATTATTAAAGTTATGTTATATGCATCATGAATCATGCTAGGTTGAAAATATATGTTCATGCATCATGTAATAGAAACAAAGTAGGAAGTACTCATACAGGGTGGTGCTCACATGCATGGTGAGGAAAGTAAAATGATAAGAAAAGACAAAGGAAATGAATGAAAAGAAAAGGGAGTTAGGAGGCGGATGGGTAGCGGTCCTACTCTGACAATTAGGAAATGCCCCTACCATATCGGGAACAGGACCTAGTTGTCCATAAGAGGTTAGGTCCGACCCACTATATCATCCCATACGGGTTCTTCTAATCTCCAACTCGATGTACGAGTAAAGAAAGAAAGAAAGGAAATGTAATGAAAGAAAGAAAGGAAACGTAATGAAAGGATTGGTTTGGGTGGCCCCCATTCCAACATGGACTAAAGAGTAGCATTCATGTTAACATAGGTCCCCTTTTTCCTTACTAAGCCCTTTGGGCTTATAGTTGCCTGTGGTATAGTGTAGGTACCGTACGTGAAAAGAAATGCACAAGCTTAGGAGTAAATGCAAAAGACAATAATCAGATAACAAAGCAGGGATGAGGATCTGCACGCGCGAGGAAGTTCGTGGCTAGCTAGGCACAAATATGGTAAAAAGGGGAAACAATTTTAATTAAGTTAAGTTGTAATAAATCGTATTTAAATGTTTTGTTTTCTTTAGTTAAATTGTATTCACGCTTTCGCAACGTTTTACATTATTGGTTTTGATTTAACACTTCCGCATAAATTTTACTAAATGTGATTTTATACTGAGTTTTACGAAAGAGTCAGTAGCGATCCGGTTAGACACACTCTGATTTGTTTTAAAAGAAAATTTTCAAATTTTCACGCATTTTAAAGGATTTACGAAAATCTGGGTCGTTACAAATGGATCCGAGCCCAAGCTTCGAAGTTTGCCAGTTACTCCCATGCTGTCACACCCAGCTACCGAGCTCCTTTCGAGCTCACGTTTTCCCCTTGTTTGTGATCGATTCGGCCGAAGGAGAAATCACCCGTGGAGACACCTGAGTTTTCCTTCACCTCACTCTCCCGATTTCTTGTTGTTCATCAAAGACAGAACCGTGGTTTTCTTCAATCTGTTTGTCTTCAATTCAGACCAACCAGCAATGAACCGGTCAGACCAAACTGGTTCTCCTTCAACCATTTTCCTTTTTCATTCTTCTTTTCCTCTTAATTTCATCATTTTTCCATTAATTTAATTAATCCCATTTATTTCAATTAACTCTTTTAATTAATTCCCTTTAATTTATTCCAAATAAATCCTTACCTAAAATTCTCACTTAATCAATTCCAATAAATCTCCAATTCCATTAAATCTTTACTGTTATAGGAAAAATCGAGGTATTTTATCTTGTGAGAAATCGTCCAAAACCTCCAAAATTCATAATTACATTGAATTTATAATCTCGATTAAATTTTAGGATACTACAGTAAAGGATGTTGACGTGCTCCATAGCCGAACAGTCTTGCCTTGGAGAAATGTCAACATGACATGTAGCTAATGTCAGAGTTGGGTACAATTTCCACATGTGTCAAGGTAGAGGCCCAGACACTGACAAGGCAAGTGGCAACCGCAAGTCGAGAGGCAAAAGTGGTAGAGACGGGAGAGGAAACTCGCAAGACACATTTATTACGTTTACGTTTTCAAGTGTTATTTTAATTATACTAATTTTATTTGCAATGTATTTAAATTGTTATGCATGATTCTGTCATGCAAGGTCCACTAATACGAGAGGCTGCTGCAACCCTTGCCAAAAAAAACTTATATGTGGACATGTTGATTGATTAGATCATTTTAATGGACAATTTTGTATGAATGTAAATATAAATGGATGAATGTAAATATAACTTAACAGTTTGTTGATGATGAATGAAATATTTAACTTGTTTGGCAACCATCACTCCAAATATTAGAGTGGATAATTTTGTTTGTACAAGTAGCTTAAAAAAGACTGCACCTTAAAGTAAACATTACTCTCAATAAAAATGGTCAAGAATCATTAAAAATGTGTTTAGTTATCCAAACTACAATTGTCATTATCAATATAATCCGATCAGAATCATTATACTCCAATTAGAATCAGTATAATCCAATCACAATCAATATAATCCAATCACAATCAACCAATGGAATGATCAGTATACAATTCAATCACATATTAGTATACACTTAACTAATATCACAACCATTGTACAATTAACTAGTATCTCTGCCATCAACTATCTACGTCGGTGCCTTGTTGCATGATCTCCTCCGTAAATTGGTGATCGTGAATAACAATTGCGGGTCTATATATACTTTGGAACCTTTGGCATATAGGGGAGACCCATCTGGTAACTTTGGTGAGGGTGGAATCCAGTTTCTGTACAATTTTAGAGTAGTCCTAAACCTCAACTAGCACAACAAAATATGTCATGCGAGCTGAAATGGAAATGGGAAAATCAGTACATAAGTGGAAAACAATATGAATCTGTTGGCGCCATGTCAATTATAATTGCTTCTGGTAGAAAGACCTGGTATGGGTAGTGAGTGTGCAAGTCATAAGATGACAAAAAGCATGATTGTGATGGGTGTGTCTTAAAAGTAAACCTTGTGTTAGAACTGTTCAAACATGAAGTACAACAAAAGTAATATGTGATGGGTGTGTCTTAAAAGTAAACCTTGTGTTAGAACTGTTCAAACATGAAGTACAACAAAAGCAAGAAGTGTACTTATGTGAATCCACCCTAACGTAATAAGCAATCTTTCCATTAGAATGTTAAAATATTCTTCTTCGTTCAACGTATGACACTACATACAAAGAACGCAAGGATGAGTACTAAAATAAAATCTTCTAAACTACTTCATCTAATAGAACATAATTCTCACTGTGTTTATTGTCGCCTCTTGCTTTGGGATGATGAGATTATTGATGTGGTACCCATCATCTATGTGAAAATGAAAATAGGAAGCAAAATATACTAAGCATACAAATAAAACACATAACGCCATAAAATGAAATAGCCTACCATAAACCCTGCAAAAATTGTGCATGTCTCTAGTCTTTCTTTATATTTGTACGAACCAGTCTTATGAAAGCATCCATTAGGTCACATGGTTGAAATGAACATTTTTAAATCGTTAGTCTAATAAGGCATGAATAATTGTAGACATGTAGATAACCAAATTGAAGACCTACCACATGCAAAGTTTTAAGTGGAGGTTGTATTGTACTCAATGCTTCTGTCAATGGAGGAATGTGAGCCACTATCTGCTTCACCTTGGCAAGCATAATAGGAGGAGAAGGTTGGCGTGTGATGGCAAAAGCAGCGCAAATTTGAGACGCGTTATTAAATCTCATACAAATAAACTAAATAATGGACTTTACACATAAACTAAAAAACTTACAGACATTTTGTGCATTTGGTTGCTGAAGAGTCTGCTAGAAAGGATATTTGAGGGGCTATTGGAGAGGATGCTGGAGAGCCTACTTGGGACATTGTTAGAGAGGATGCTGGAGGGACTGCTCGATCATGCGCATATCTCCTTGTTCGCGACCCCATTCTTTGCATTTCAGCCAATAACTCATGATGGCTCTCCTCCACTCGGTCATCCATTCTTTGTAATAGGTGCCACACCATTTGATGGTGCCCCTCTGTTTGGTCCTCTATCCTTTAAACTTGACCCTCTATCCTTTGAATACGGTCCAACACCATTTGATGCCACTCCTCTGCTTGCTCCTCCATTCTTTGCAACCACTCGACTTCCTCAAGCATCGACTTAAAGTGAGATGATTGAAGAGGGGGAGGAGACATAGGTTGTAGAGTATCATCCTCCAAGGGCTGCAAAGGTGGATGAATGGTGTACGGATGAGGAGGCTAGAGGCTGTATGACTGAGGAGGCTGGAGGCTAGGAAACTTTTGATTGAGTCTTTGAGGTGGGTTTTGATGGAGTTTGCATACCCATTCCCCTCTGACTTTGGTAATCCCCATGCGGTCCACTTTCAATTTATTGTAGATGTAGTCAGCTTTCTCTTGGATTCTTGACTCCCCATCTAAGATTGGTACCCCATTATGCTCAACAATCCTCTGAATGAGCCAATTAATTGACAGACTCTTAGCTGTGTTGTTGAGAATATCATACATGTGACTCAAAATCACATACCCGATGTTCACTTTTTTTTATTGAACATCTTTTCCAGCATATAGAGATCTATGTAGCTAACATGGTATCAAAGCTCATCCCAAGGCAGAACAATGTGCGTCATGATGGTGTAGATCACTCAGGCTTTGGCATTCAAGTCATTAAAGTTTGGCTTCTTGAATTCTGCAATCTCAGGATCACGGTGCAACTATCTAAGCACTGCTAGACCTTCTCCTCGTTTGATAAAATTTGGCTCCTGAGATTTGTGGTAATATTCCTCCTTTGGTTCTCCATCAAACATCTAAGTAACAGGTTAATATTGTTAAGAGTCAGCCTCAACCCTAGTCCAAACATGTATGTGACAACCCTAGCGTCAAAACCGTACTTTCTTACTTAGTTTTTCCCTTTAAATTTCCGTGTAAAAATTTCTTCTTTTTATTTACTTAAAACGAGTGAACGTCAAAAATTAAGTTTAACATGAAAATCTAAAGAGCGTAAAATAAATCAGAGTAAAGCAAAAACATTACTAAATGCGTTAAATAATGTTTAGGGTTAAAAATGTAAACATAACTAATATTCAAAACATAGTTTTAGGGTTAGTAACAGTTAATATTTTAGAAAACGTGATCCTTAACAAACCCTTTCAAAATAGTTAATTTTTTCCTTGTTCTCTTAAGCCATACTTCTACTCAGGTCGAGATTCATCCGGATAATCTGTAGGCTCCACAGGAAATGCATCCTCCTCTGCTCCTGATAATATCATCTCGTTTCCTACACCACAAATAAGACGTGAGCCTAAAGACCCAGTAAGGAATTGGGTTATGCAGTATGCTTTATGCCTCTCTTTAGTTCTTCTTGGAATGGGCCGCCCTAAACCAATATTTTCTTTACTTTCGTTCTTTCATTCATTCATTCGTTACTCATACATCGAGCGGAAGATAGAGGAACCCATGTGGGAGGGAATAGTCTTGGTCGACTTCTAACCTCCTGTGGGTAGCTGGTCCCGTTCCCGACGAGGGAGGGGCGTAAGTCTAGCTATTAGGTTAGATCCGAACTACCCCTCCGTCCCCTAACTTCCCATTTTCTTTTCTTTCATTCTTTCTTTCTCATTTATCATTTTCCTCCCGTAATGCATATGAGTACCACCTTAAAGGTGGCACTTCCTACTTGTTTCTATTATCATTATGCATGTTGATACAATATATAAAAGTAACGATAATTAAACAACGCGTATGAATGAAAGTAACGATAATTGAACAGTGCACATAATTGAATAACGGTAACTAGAACGAATAATTATAGCAACGAATTGAAACAGCGAGTATGCATACCATGCTTGGATTTTTAGAATATAGCAGTAAAAGAAAACGACAATTTAGCATGCTTCTATAAGCGAAATATACAGTGAACATAGCAACGCATTATCATACTTTTAGATAACGAGTTAGACAATAACATAATAGTGAACTAACATGCCTTTAATATTATATAGACAAAACAACGAACGCAATAATAAACAACATGCTCATAGACATGGATGTAACAATTAAATGGAAACATGCTTGATAAATTGCTAGGCATTAATGGCATAAATTGATTCTAAGCACTAGAGATAAGGTACGTTCAAGTAAAGCATGGTTTAATGGCATAACTTCAACTGAGTTAATGACTTAGTTCGTTGTTACAATTATTAACCTAGTTAATTAAGCATGCTCAGATTAGAGGTCATTGTTACAACTATAATCATGGTTAATTAAACATGCTCATATTAAAGGTGTAATAACTTCTAATCATCTAGAGATTTCAACACTGGTAATAGTAGAACAAAATAGTACTAACATCGATGGAGGCTATTGTTATAGCAAGTAAAACAATAACATGCATTCACATAATGGAATCATCGTCAAAGAAACTCATAGCTCGTTCATGCTTATCATATCATAATGTGATCTTCAGTTCATCATTCTATACTACAAGGCTTAACATTTGAGATTATCATTCAAGCAGTAAGCATTCATCACTTCTCTATCAACGTAAAGCATTTCATTACAGTAATTGTAGTAAGGGAATTTACAGAAATTATCAACAAAGAAATTAACACAACTCATGCATACTACTTGTGGCTAGGGCCTCCAAATTGCCAAGAATCTACCCAATCCTTACCCTTGATGAATAAATCAATCACGGACGGCAAAAGTCTCAGCTTAATCCTCAGCTTACAGAGCCTCGTATCACTTTGTAGAAGTCACACTAACGCACAGACACTCACAATTTTACTGGAAGGTTTCACTCTCTCGTTTACAGAAGACTGAATGTAGGGGAAGGGCTTAACGGACCCTTAGTAGAGGAAGCTTACCTGGAAGAGGACACTCGTACACCTACTGGAAGGGGAGAGTGTTCTTCGACGTGCAGAGGGGCATGGCCCAGGCGTGGGGAGATCGCCTCCTTGTCTCTTTAGTGCGTATTTATGGACTGCACAACAATTTTTCTGTCATTTAAAACCTATTATATTCGTAATTCTGGGACTTTTCGGACGAGAGGAGTCATCCTGGCCTCGTCCGCGTGCATCCGAAATCGCCATTCCTCCTAATAGAATTGCATTTTCAGATGAAGGAAGGCATCTTTGCCTTCGTCTGTGATCGTCCAAATCTTTCCAAAAATTGGACAGATTCAAATCGTCCCTGTCCGCTATCATCCCCCGTCGTCTAGGATCGTCCAAAATTACGCGATCACAGGCGACAGATGAATTTGGACGCGGAGTCCTGTCCTATATCATCCCAAAACGCTGGGACAACGTTCCATGCTTTTTTGGACGACGTTCTCCGTCCTTGAGTCATCCGCCTGTGTCCAAATTCCCATTTTTCAGTTTTTCTTCCAATTTTTCCTACTTAATTTTTACCCAATAAATACACGTCATAATTTAACACGTATTGATACGCAATGTAATATATTAATTATCTCAAAAATTGATTACATTGCGTATACGGGGAAAACATTATCGGGGTGTTACAATGTAAATTCGGACCTCTAATGGTTTGGTGGACAAATCCAAATTGGCATAAAATAGTTTCACAATCCATTCACAGTAATTTCTACCCAATCTGCACAACCTGGCTAAGCTAGCAGTTTCAACTAATTCTTCAATTCCTAAATCAGACAATGAATCAAAGTCTACTCTTCTAGATACAACAATAAAATGATATTTAATATCAACTCCATACCTATCATTTTTCGCTGCAGACTTGAAGAGCAAGAAGTAGAAACTATCTGTTATAGGTTCTAATTATACTAATTGAGATCCTCATCGTCATTGAGGTTGAGGTTGGGGTTGTGCTTTAACCTCAGGTTGTGGATTGTGTGGAAACTGAGAGTGTACGAACTCAGTTGCACTTTGTCAGCTGTCACGGACTGATTCTGTTTCTGGTTGAGATTGAGGTTGAGACATAGAGGAAGCACCTTTACACGTGAGAGTCAATTTGCTCATTTTGGTACTAGTAGAATCTATTGGAATGGATGAAACAGTGATGGAAATGCACAGGGCAGAGTTCAGAGTTCGCTGGGAAAATTACTCGGAGAGTAGTGTGATCTCTCTAGAGCGTGGAATGTGAATTTATATACTAGGACAACGAAAGACAGAGAGTTACTTTCCTTTACAGAACAACATCGTTCCGTCATGGAAAGATGTCATTCCGCACAATAGAACGATTGACAAGGAGACATGTTTATTAGTACTTAAGGTCAACGTGGAACGTCATACTTTCCACAAAGCAAAGTATTCATCTCGCGGAGGAACAACTAACTAGCAACACCATTAATTAGTACTTACCTTCCCTAGTAGAAAGAAAATTTGTTTGGTGCATAACGAAATTGAAATTTTTAACGACAAATGTTACAACGATGTTTGTTTCGTTCATTTTTCATAATTGAATGTTTTATTTGTTAGCAAAAATTATTTAGTGGTTGACTTGTCCTTGACACCATAGTTCAGTGGCTGTTTTGTTAATTTCCCTAAATGGAATGAATGATGTCGCAATTGAAAATTTATATATTCTGTAGTGAAGAATTATACTTTAATAAAAATATGAGATTTATTTTAGGGTAAATGACAAATCAACCATCATGGTTTGCGATCAATGACAAGTCAACCACTATGGTATTTTTTTTAACAAGTTAACCACTGAAGTTTGAAAAAATAACAAAGCAAACATCAAGTGACATTTTGAGACTAGAGACCGCGATTTCGCGGTCTCTGAAATCGCGGTCTCACTCCAGAGACCGAAAAATTGCCGTCTCTAGTCTCAAAACACCGCTCGATGTTTTCTTTGTTATTTTTTCAAACTTCAGTGGTTAACTTGTTAGAAAAAATACCATAGTGGTTGACTTGTCATTGATCGCAAACCACGATGGTTAATTTGTCATTTACTCTTTATTTTATTAAGCATGTCACAAGATTAAGAAAGTTTGGTGTGGAAAAAAATTGAAAGTAATAATGTGTAAATGCCCGTAGAAGGGTTAAATTTTAATAAAGATATATGAGAATTATTTTACTAAACTAGTTACAGAGATAGGGCAGTTAAGAAATTGGAAATAATAATGTTAAAGTGTCTGCAGAAGGGAGCCCATTGAATGAAATGTATCCATAGAAGTGTTGGTGTCTGCTGGTGTGAGGTGGCATCAGCGGAGTGAAGTGAGATGTCCACGAAGGAAATGCATAAATGGTGGACAGTGATTGGTGGAAAATGCAGAAAATTTAGTATCGGCAGAAGCGTTAGGGTCTGCGAAAGCATTTGTGTTTGTGGAAGTGTGATGTCTGTGAAGGAAATATATTAGTGACAGACAGTTGTTGGCGGCAATGCAAAGGAGTTGGTATTCGCGGGAGTGTTAGTGTCTACAAACTAAGATGTTTGCGAAGGAAATGTATACATGGCAGATAATTATTGGCGAAAATGTGGAGGAGTTGGTATCTGCATGAGCGTTGGTGTCTGTGAAAATGAGATATCTGCGAAGAAAATGTATACGTGATGGACAGTGATTGGCCGACAAGGGAATAATGTATCTGCGGAAGTAAGGTGTACGCAGAAGAGTCGGTATCCGAGGAAGCGTTTGTGTCCATAGAAGTGACATGGCCACAAAATGGTATGTGTATGTGGTGGGTAGCGATAGACGAATTGTGACGACCCGGATTTTCATAAGCTTTTGAAATGTATGAAATTTAAAACTTTTGTAAGATAACTAAAATCTTTCATAATCAGAGTGCCAAAACCGAGCATCAAAAATTCATTCATTACATACGTTATGAAAAATCATTTATTAAAACATAGCAGAAGTGAAAACATTTTAATTAAACCACGCTAAGTAAAACACTATTTTTACAAAACACTTTACTCGTCTTTAGCCTGACCAGTTACAAGCTCTGCACGTGTAAACCTTTCATCGACTACTTTGTGTTATGTTCATCGTTCTTCTCATGCATACACATGTCCTACACCACAAGTAAACTGTAAGCCTAAAAGACTTGGTAAGGAAAAGGGGAAAATGCATATGCAATGCCTCTATTTAGTTCACTTGGAATGGGTCCGCCGCAAACCAATCTTTTCATTACGTTTCATTCATTACTCGTACATCGAGTTGGAAGTTAAAGGAACATATACTAGATGGAATAGTTTGATCGGCTTCTAGACCTAAGTGGACTAGATCCGAACTACCCATCCGCCCATCATTCATCATCGTTCATTGCATTCGTTCATTCATTTCATTTTCCTCACTCATGCATGTGAGGACCACCCCGAGGGCACTCCCTACTTATTTCTATTAACATGATGCATGACCATACATTCTCAACCTAGCATGATGCATGATGCTTATGACGTACATTAAATTAAATTACACATACAAGGAAAGTAAATAACAAAAATTAAATAACAGGAATTGAAAGCGTACAACAAAGCATAACAGGGAATAACTACGATATCGAATTGAAAGCAACGAATGAACAATATAAGATGATAAAGTAACATGCGACGAATTGCAATCAGCTAAACATGCTTGTTAAATTAAGCTAAACTAAACATGAAAACGTGCTTTACACAACAAATGACGAAATCATACTTGTAAATTAGTAATTCTTATTCTAGTTGATTAAGCATGCTATTATTCTAATTAATTAGACGTGCTTTAAATAGTTTAGATATTATCTGAAATAACTACATGCTCAAGTTGATTACATGCTCAATTAATTATCATTTAACTAAAGTGATTAGCACACTCAATGGATTAGCATTTATTGATTTACATTTAACTAAATTGGTTAACAGGTAAGCATACTAGATTAGGAAAATAAAATAAACAATTGATGGCAGAACAATAGCAAGGAAATAACAGCATTATAGTTGAAAACTAAACAACAAGTAAGCATTTAGTATCAAAAAATAGAACTCCTAGTTTATTTCCAGACTTCACATATTAATTTGTCATTCATACTTTCAATGTTCATCACCCTTTTCACATTCATTATCTGTTCATCAAACAAGGCATTTGTATCTCACAATAGATAATAAAACAAAGCTAAACAACAAAAGGAAAATATCACAGAGCTTATAATGATCTACAGCGAGGAATCAACAAGGAAAATATAATAGGAAATAACCAACTAACAGCAGTAACAATAAGGAGATCACAGAGCATCAATAAATCTACAGCATACTAACATATCTACACTATCAGTAACAAATAGACATACTCACGCACTCTACTTGTGGTGTAGGGCCTCCAAATCATCAAGACACAGCCAAATTCCTTACCTCAATTCTTTATCGCGTATTGCACTTAATCGTTATCCTTCTTCGTCTTTTCGATAGCTTCACAAATTAGTAACATTTATTATTAATCTAGTCGATTCATCAACGTATAAACATAACGCCACTTTCCTATTCTAAATCCTTAGAAATTCTAGGAACTCGTTAAAACGAAATGTAACATATCTCAATAAACTAATCCAATTACTAACATACGTTTATCCAATGAATGACTCAATCCAAAACTATAGAGCATGTCATCAAAGCTTTAACTAAACATATCCATCTTTATCAATGCTCAACAACAGTTATACTTTACAATTCCAACACCAACCAACACAACATATTCACATATTCAACCTCCAAAAATCCATCCAAAATACCAATCTCAGCATAACAGCAGACTAATAATAGTTAGAGGGGGAAATTTTGTTACCTGAATCACCGAGGACAGACAACCCGAGTTGAGTCAAACTGGGTCGAAAGCACTCGGGTCTAGAAACCGCCATCTCAGCCCTGCCTCCCCGTTGCCATCGCTCCCTGCCAATCCATCATCACCGGCATTGCCATTCATCGTCGTCGTTGACTGAAATCAACCGAGCGTCGACGGTCGATGCCAAATCTGATGCATCCTGTGAGTTGATGCTTCGTCGGAGCCCTAGCCGACCGGCGCTGTCAACAGCCTGGTATCACGCCGGCCACTGCATTGCCAGACGTTCGCGATGAAGCATGCCCGCCGATGATAGCTTCTCCCTCGCGTCGTCGGGACACTGCCTCCCTCTCTCATCTCTCTTTCTCCCTCTCTATCTCTCGATTCACTCTCTTCAGAAAACAACAAAATAACCTAATGCCAAATAAAATTCCTTTTTCCCCTTGTTGGTTTTCCAGAACCGAACCCACATACAGAACCGGTTAAGCTCCCTTACATTTCCATAAGCCGAATTTACTTCCTCCTTTCCATCAATTAATTTTCTTCGTATCGAATATCAACCGACACAAATTCTAACTCCCAACTTATTCCAAATATCGATTAAAGATTATTAGAGGTCCAATTTAAATTTTTTGATTCTATTTCCTTAATTGATTTTCATCAATTAAATTTCCAATAAATTCTCTTAAATTATAACTAATGGTTGCATCTTTAGTAATATCTCGATTATTATCCAACTTAAAAAGTCGGGGTGTTACACGAATAGATTAAGAGGAATCCGTAGGATGAGGTGTCTAAGGAAACATTGTTGTCTGTGGAAGCTTTAGTGTCCACGGGAGAGAGATATCAACAAAAGGATATGCATACATGGCAAAGAGTGATTGGCAGATAGTTTAAGAAAGATCTGCAGGATAAGGTGTCAGCCAAAATGTTAGTGTCCGTGGAAGAGTTGGTTTCCATGGAAGCGTAGGTGTTTGTGGGAGAGATATCCGCTAAAGAATGTGTACACAGCTGATGGCAATTGATGGATAGTTTAAGAGAGATTCGTGGAATGAGATGTTGGTGAAAACGTTGGTGTCTATAGAAGTGTTGGTGTTTGCGGGATAGAGATATCCATGAAAGGATGTGTACGTGGCAGATAATGATTGATAGATAATTTAGGAAGGATCTGCAGGATAAGATGTCTACAAAAACGTTGATGTCTGTGGAAGTATTGGTGTCCGTAGAATTAAATATAAAGTTTAAATGTGGCATATTGTTATTGGAGAAACAAGCGAGCGAATATCCGCAACTGAAGCTAGCTCGCCCGTTGCAACTATACGAGACATATTCAATACGTATTTGTTCTTTGATTTTTTGAGCTACAATTAGATTCTCGAACCACTAAAAGGAAACGATAATCCTAGATGCATTTTCCTCGGGATTTTCAAACTCACGATTTATAAATATGAGGTAGAGGAAAACCGTAATCACCCATGAGCTACAAGTCTGGTTTTTCTCTCAGACTCTCTAAAGGAAAGTCCACTACAAACTAGAGTCTCTTTCATTGTTCATAATATGGACTATGATGGTGAACAATGAAAATCATGAGAGCTATTTCTTAGTCTTTGAAACAACGTAGTTGATACATTTTCATCCTTTTTATGAGCCCAATGTTTTTTTATTTATCTCAAGGGAAATAAATGTGTTGGAACAAAGGTTGGATATTGTGATTGAATAGACTTCACTAAAATTTCCAAGTAAGTAATTTTTGCATATGTTTGGCCTTTGACCTACATCAGAAAGTGCTAAGGTCTTCTATGTTTATGATAATTGTTCTGTTTGGGATGTCTACAAACTTTTGATCGAGGATATATTTACTGCTTACTGTTTACTATTAAGTTTGAGACATTGAACTGTTGATCGAGGATATGCTTATTGGTTGTTATTTACTGTTATGTTTGAGATGTTGAACTATTGATCGAGAATATGCTTTTATTTACTATTTGTGTTTGAAACATGAATTGAGGATATGTTTACTGTTTGTTGTCTATTGTTTATTTGAGACATTAATCGATGATATGCTTATTGTTACTATATATTATGTTTTACATATTAGATCACATGTATGTTTCATGCATAATGAAAAAAAAATTTATTGAGAAAGATGGATAGACAGTCTGAATAAACGTAAATAGTCGTTGTGGGCGTTGAGTTTGTTGTCTCGCATGAGGTGGACCTAATGGTGTCATTCTCTCCCGTGAACCAATTTACCCACAATGACTGAACTGTTAAGTGGAAGAAAAAAAAAGAACGAATGACTGAAAAAGACATATTTTAACAAACTGCATTTTATGCTCATGACATATATGCATCTCTTACTGAGCGTTAGACTTATAGATGAACTTTGTGATATAGATGAGGATGCTTTTAATGAGAAGTTGATGATGTGAAAGAATGATAGTTGCGGTTGAAAGAGTACTCTCATGAGCAAGGCTATTACGTTTTTGGAACTAAATTGACCCATGGGTGAAGATTGAAAATGAAGGATTATTTTGAGAATTTTTATTAAATTGTTATGAAATATTTTTATTTAATTTATGCTTTAAATGTTTAAAATTAAGTTAAAATGTTTTACAAATATTTATGTTTATTTTATGTTGAGTTTTATTATGTTCAGATTTTTAAATGAGATTTTTTTTTAAGAATCCTGTTGACATATTTTAAAGGCACAATTAAAATAAATTTTTTTAAAAATGACAAGAAAAAAATTTTATGTTATGAGCGTTATAACATCACTCAAGTAAGCACCACATCACTAATCTATGTCACTTGCCAAATAATCACCATTATGTCACCCAATCATCACTACTTCATCTAGTCACTTCTATGAAACTCGATTTTACAGTGTTATTATCATATGATTTTGATGTTATTTTATATTTAAATTAGATATATTTTAGTTATTTTTATTATAAAATAATACTTTGTTACAACAATCAAGAAATTTGACTTTGGAAAACCATTGTCGTGAAATTTATTAATTTTCTCTGTATATATGATTATTGAATCTTACCTCATAAAATATATTAGTTTTGCATATTCAAAAAAAATTATGTTAGATGAAAAAGATATTAGGAAAGCTAAATTAAAGGGATGAAATATTTGAAAGTTTGAAGATAAAAATAATCAAAGATTTGGAAGCTTAAAAGATTCAAAATTCAAATAATTGAAAGGATTACTTTGATAAAGATTTACAAATTTCGAAAGATCCTATTTTTTATCTATAAATAAGCCACAACTGATCCTCATTAAAACATTCAATTTCAGCATTTAATTGTCATCTTAAATTTTAGTTAGAGTCTTAGATTCGGAGTAGATTTAATTTTAGATTCGGAGTAGATTTAATTTTTTATTTTTGTGCACTTTTCTTCACACTTAAAGCAAAGGGAATTTGATTCTACGGTGAGGGATCTCTAGGCATTGATGACCAAGGGGGAATCTTCTACTGTTTTATTAGTTTTCTAAAACTCTTGGCTATATCTACTTTTATTTCATTATTTTTTTTTTGTTTTCAATCCAAACTAATTTTTTTTAGGTTGAGAGGATAAAGTACCAAAGTGTATATTTCATGTTTATGTGTTCTTAGTTATGCATGAATAATATCAATTAGTGTATTCAATATCAATTAGTGTATTCAATATTTCATGATTATTATGGTAAAAAAATGATTTTCTATATTACAAACTATTTTTTATACGTGTCGAATGGTAACTTGAAATTAAGAACTCTTGTTGAATAATATTCGGTTAGTTAGCTTTAGACATGAAGTTAGCATTTTTATACAATTATTATTGCAATGACCTAGACTATAATTAATCCTAATAATCATACTTACTAGAATTAACTATGATTAAGTGATAATAAGTCATGAGATGACTTTAAGGAGGAAATTGACCAATCAATTGATGACATTTTTCCAAACTAAAAATTGGTATATTATTAGATACCTTAGATTATTAAATGAGGATGAAATTAGATCAATTGATTGTATGCTTATTAAAATATGATTCTTTGCTCAAAAGTTATTAGATGTGCCACAAATGAGAAAAGTTACTGCTTGAGGTGAATTGAAAAGATTATAGTGATTAACAATTCAAACCATTTTAATGACATAAAGTAGACACATAAATGAATAGAATGACTTTGGATTGAAAGGATTTAAATGTATGTAATAAAAGTTATGCAAGTTTGAAGTTAGATGATTCTAAAACTGCACTGTTTTGAAATATGTCTTTCAATTGAAATTTAAAGTAGGAATTTGAAGAATCTTATAGAAGGAGAAATATTCCTAATATATTAAAGTATGTGGCCATGTAATAAAACTGGATAACTAATTGGGTTGTGCCATGTGTCACCTAGAGGTTAGTGACTAAGTATGTGATTAAGGTGAAATTAAAGGATAATTAAGATTAATTAATCATGATTAATTGTGATAATAATGGAGATTAGTTTATAACTAATCTAGATTAATTATTTTGAGTTAAGATGGGTTAAGGATAATAAACTATGGTATTTTTATGAATTTCCATGGTTTAAAGGGTAAATGATAAAATTGAAAGATGAGATGGCTACATGGGTAAATTCACCTCTCTAAGTTATCATTTAACATGCTGAGATGATAAGTGTTCTTAGAACATATTGGAAGAAGTAAGAGTTCATGTTGAACTAGAGAGGGTGAAGAGAGAAAAGGAGAAATTCCAAAGAGGTAAGAACTCTAACCTAAATGATTTGTGTAAACTATGCTTGTTTTGCATGGTTTAGGTGAAAGAAATGGTATTAAGTGGTTGCATACTCAAATCTATGGTTGATATAGATTTGCTTTGGTTAAAATAGGTAATTGAAGATTGATTTGTTATGGTTAAGATTCAAACCTATGGAATAGGTGAAGAAAGTTGTGATTTGGAATTATATGTGGAATTAATGGGATTGTATGTAGATAATCTTTAATAATGTCAGTTGAATTAGGTTCTAACATTGGGAGGTGTAGCAGGTGTTTCATTCATAATACACTTATCCTTCCTTTATTGCTCTTCATTCTCCGATAGCCTTTTAATTCCTTTGTTCACCGATGGTCCACCCCTTTGTTGTTGATTCTGATTATTTTTCCAAAACCATGATTCATCTCTCGTTGCCTAGCCACCAGTAGTTTAGCATCCTCAACTTCCAACGCCTTAGAGACAATCTTCGCATATTGAACATCTTGAGTACCATAGGTCTTGAATCCTTTGAAGATTTGTACTTTTAACCCTTGAACCAATTGATGGACCTTATGCTCATTGCGTGCCACTAGGTGTGACGCAAATTGAGACATCGCTTCAAATTTCCTTCTATATTCTGATACAATTCTGGTTTGCCGTAACTGTGCAAACTCCACCATTTTCTTCGTTTAGATCATCTGGTTGAAATATTTCTCATAGAAGATCTCCTTGAATTGTTCCCATGTTAGGGCTCGAACATCCTTCGTTGCCTTAACAGAATCCCACCAGAATCTTGCATCTTGAATCAGCAGCTATGCAGCACATGAAATTTTCTCAGTCTCTCAAATCTTCGCGTATTCGAACATATCTTCTAGAGATCGTATCCACTCCTCAGCTCTCATGACTTCAACAACATTTCTATCAAAGCTTGGAGGCTTGAGTCTTTTGAATCTTTCCCAACTGGCCTCCCCGAGACCCACCTTTTGATATTGGTTCCCATTTTCCCTTTCCATAATACGATCCACATATTGAAATTGTTGTTCCACTATAGTAGTCAGTCGGCCAAGTGTTTCATTGTTGTCATCTTGTTAAACAACATGTTCTTGGCCAATAGCATTTCCTTGGTCGCTAGTTTCGTTCCTTACATTATCAGCTCCGACAACTTCATCCCTCACATTATTAGCTTCGACAGCTTCGTTCCTCACATTCTTAGCTTGTACGTTTTCTCTTCTTCCCCTCACCATTCTATTATCCTATACTAATTTTATATCGTGAAACACTAAACTAAAAAAGCAATCTAACTAATAAAATTTAACTTACAGCCGAAGAAATATGCCACGATAAGTCTTGCATTACCGGTAGTCAACAAAAATGTTCTTGACCTGGTTATGCTTTGATACCATATTGTAACATCCCGTTTTTTTTTTAAAAATTTTTCTTTTTAAACTCATTTGTAAAAACTTGTGAAGGACAAATAATAGAGTAAGCATAAGCTTAAAACAATTCAAAGTAAATATCGTTTAAAACAGTTTAAAATCCCAAATACTTAAATAAACTTTATTTCATTTCATGAGCCATAACCCTCAAGGTCAACTTGCACCGGGTAACGAAAGCGCTATCAAGTCATACTTTGTAATGACCAAAATTTCCTTTTGGATGAATTTTAAAATGGTTAAAGATGTCGTTCGAGGTATTGAATAATTATTGGAACGATCTATTAGTAGAGAATATTATTTTATGATTATGGAGATTAAATAGGAAATTATGGGACATCAATTATAAGGGAAAGATAAGAAATATTAGAAAGAGAATTAGGGGAATAAGAAGAGAAATGTTAAAGGATTTGTAGAGGACATTTTTAAAAATTAAGTTGGAATTAATGTATTTTTGGTGAATGATTAAAAAGGGAAGGGAAAATGACAAATCAACCATTATCCTTTCCAGTCAATGACAAGTCAACCACTATCCTATTTTTTTCTAACAAATTAACCACTGAAATATGGAAAAATGTCAAATCCAACATCACTGTCACGTTTGCCGTTAACGTGCTGATATGGAGCCGCGGTGATTCGTAGACAAACCGCTGCGGCTCCATAGTTTTTTAAAAACTAACGAACAACTGTGATGAACCACGGCGCTTCATCCAAGAACCGCAACGGTGTGTTAATAGACCGCGGTGGCTTCATACCAAACCACCACAGTCTATTTACTCACCGCTGCGACGTCATTTTAAACTGCAGCAGTGTCTTGACACACCACTGTGGCATCATCTTAAACCGCAGCGGTTTGTCGTGCCTTAGTCTTTGATCCTTTGTTGTTATACATAATACTCGAGCGAGGGTTCCGGCATTTTCACCACGAACAAACAACGAAAACCTCGGCTTGGCGAACAACAAGCTCAGACCTTCGATCGAGATGTATTCCCGAGCAAAGAAATTGATGCTCAAGCGAAAGGGTGGTACATCGCAATCGATACCAGAGGAGTCTATCAGACCAGAAACGGTGCAAGAAGGAGCACCCACCACTGTGGAAGCTGTCCAAACTATGGCGGTGGAAGCTGTCTAAACTGCGGGGGTGCAACTTGGAGAAACGCAGAGGCTGGAAAAACCGTTGCACAATCTCAATGTCAACCTAAACTCAACCCTGAACAATGACTAGCCGGAGACTCAGTGGTCTAGTTCCAACCTGTTACAATGGGTTTCTAGTCCCAACTATTCAGGACAGCGTATGCCAAAAAATGGTATGAAGATGATATAAAACACTATTCAATTAAGAGTTGGAGTCCTTGGCTGGAATGGGAATTCAACAATTGATTGAGGATGCTGGATTAGGCGATTTGTGCCAGATGGGGGGTAGTTACTGTGAGAGGATTGTTAGACTCTTTTACGCAAATTTGGAACTGTCCTCCCAGCCATTAGAGGTGCAAACATATATTTTTGGATGGGAGTTGAGGTTGACTATCAATGAGCTGAATATAATGCTTGGATGAGTATTGGAGGGGCCAAGCAATCAATATTATCACGTGTCTCAAGATCCACCTTTCATCAACGAAGGAGAAGGGCTAGCGGTGCTTAGATTGTTGCATCGAGATCCTGAGATTGCCGAGTACAAGATGCCAAAGGGCAAGGAGCAGAATGCCATAGCCCGAGTGATCCACCTCATCACAACCTACACGATTTTGTCTCGGGATAGACATAGAGACCATGTTAGCTGCATGGATCTCTATTTGCTGGAGAAGGTGTTCATCAGGAAAAAGGTGAACATCAGATATGTCATCCTGAGGCACATGCACGAGGTGCTCAACAACCCAGCCAAGGATCTGCCATTCAACTGACTCATCTAGAGGATTGTTGAGCAGTATAGGGTACCCATCTCGAAGGATGAGCAGAGAATTGAAGAGATGGCCACTAACGTATACAACAAATTGAAAGTGGATCGAGTATGAAAAGTTATGGCCACTAACGTATACAATAAATTCTGAGGTCTAATCTCCATCATTGTAGTGCTCACTGATAAAGAACGATATGTATTTTCCCTTGTGCAAATTCATATTGCTTTTCGCTTTTTTACCAGAAACTATTCCCTTTGCATTCCAGCCCATACGACATCTTTCGGTGTACGAGTTAGGGGATGAGGGTGATCTGAAGGTGCACTAATAAGGTACAATTCCATAAGCATGATGATCAACCCGTGGAGGGTCCATTGTTCGCCAAGCATCTAGCGTATTCTTGGACATGCAGTTGTCTTTTGTAATCACGAATTTGAGGCCAAAATGGAGTAGGAAGAAGGTGGCATAGGCATATCTGTTTTAGTTGACTTTGTTGATAGAATATCTGTTGTTTGGATAGAAATTGATGTTTATGGTTACATTTATAGTTTGGATAGAAATTGATCTTTACATGTTTACGTTTTCTGTTTATACTTTGGATAATATCTGGTTGGGAAAATATTTCTGCTTTTGTTGATGTTGCATGTTGCAGGGGGGATGGACTTAAAAACAAGTGAAACTCTTGCAAATTTTTCAATTTTTTTAGAGTGAAATTGATTCAAAATTGACTCAAAATTTTCCATTCATCATGCACAAACAAGTAAGCATGTTAATGGCAGTCATTGCAACAATTTCAGTAAACTATACATAACACCGAAAGATATAAGGCATAGGAATGCTGACAAACTGCTGCGTTTTTTGACACGCCACACCGGTTTGTGACGAGCCGCTGCGGCTTTGTGGATAGGCTGCCACGGTTAGTTATGAGCTGCGGCACTTCCACAAAGCCGCAGAGGCTCGACAAAGGCCTGAAACACATATTCAAACTTTTACGAGAATGAAAAGTTAGTACCTGGACATTATCATACTAATCAATTTCCAATTATCCTCAACAACCAAATTATCAAACCAAATATATAACATACATTACAACTGCATATGTATGAAACCAAATTTATCAAACTAATGTATCAATTCAATTAACTAATCAAAGAAGGTTAAGGTCCACATTTGTATATATTTGTGTTTATGGACCTTGCACATCATATTCCTGCAAAATACATTGCAAATGAATTAGCATAGTTCAAATAACACTTGAAAACGTAAACCTAATAATTGGCTCACCTGCATCTTAGAAATTATGTCGGGAACTATCTCAGCAACTGTCTCTGGGACTGTCTCGGGGACTATGGTAGGAATTGTCTCAGGGACTCTGAAACCCATAAATGTGCCCTCCGACGTTCCTCTATAGCCTATGCCTCTACCACTACCTCTGACCCTGGCTCTGCCTCTGTCGCCTCTGCCGCCACATGCACTGGACTCGCCTCCACCTTCGCACTACCCAGCTTGGGGCCTCGTCCACATCCCGTATTCTATGTTTTTGCGGCCTTCCTGGAAGGCTTTTAAATGGTGGTGGGATAATTGGATCAAGATGCGTCATAGGAGGCCACTCGATTTGTCCATTGACGGGGCAGACAAAGCGGAAGTACATCACCATGTTTGTTTCCCAGTGATAGCACACATGCACAAATTCCTCAGGAGATCTCCTCGTGAAGTGAATGCACAAGACTGCATGGACACACGGGATGCCGGTCAACTCCCATCGATAACAGGTACAAGTATGCTTATCCAAATCGATAGAGTATTGTTCATTACCGTTGCTGACCTCAAACTGGGCAGCTCCTGAAAACTGGGGGCTCCAATTTCAACCGGCAAGTTGTAGTTGGCGAGCCTGTTGCTGATCTGGGGACACAAAAGGTCCGTCGAGCGAGCCATCTTTTCATTTTTTTTCACAGTCCTACCTATAATGCCCTTTCGTATGATCTTAAACATACTTAGAATCGGTTTGTCCTGGGCTGGTAGGATGCAGGCGTTGAAGTACTCGCTGAGGTTGTTAAGGCATAAGTCGCATTTGGGGATGGAGCAGAAGGCATATTTGGCCCAACATCTCACATCTATTCCTCATAGATAGTTGTGGGCCGCCGGGTCAAGCAAAAATAACTTTGGCATCTCTCTCTCAAACTGCCTCTCGATTGTGGCTCTAGATGAGGCCCACATTGCATCCTTGAACAACCTGTTTTTAAATTGTTTTTGAAAATTGCCATACAGGTGTCAGATGCAAAACCAATGGTCCGCTTGCCCTGCCACCTCTCTGACAGCTGGCACTAGCCCCTATAAAGATTCATAGTATGAGTCAAACATTGGTACACAACGCATAACATAAACATAGAAGGCAAGAGCAATCAACCGCACCTTTTGTCGATCAGAAATAATTGTCCACCCATTGCCGCTCGGGGTTCTAGAAACCAACTCCAAGAAGCCCTATTTTTTGCTTCAACCACTGCTACAGCAATTAGATACATTCCATTGTTCCCGTCGATGGTCACAACAGTGAGTAGCTGGCCCGGAGTCGTTCCCTTCAAGTGGCAACCGTCCAAACAAATAACCGGTCTACCACAGTTCCGTGGGGCCATCTTGCATGTAGGCCAACACATGTACATCCTTTTAAATGCACTCATCTCTAGGCCAACGCACATCAAACTTCCTAGATTAGACCTCAGAATCTCCTCGGCAGAGGACCATATGAGCTTGTATTGCTTATTGTCATCCCCTTCGTTAATTTTTTAGCTGCATTTCTTGCCCTTCTAGCAAGGCTGAGTGTGATGTTGACGTTAAAATTGCATGTGTGGTATTTTATATAAGATTTGGATTGTGTTTGGGAAAATAGCATGTGCTGAATATGTTGGGAAATTTGGGATTAATTATAATGAGGATACATGTATCGACTTGTATGGAATTAAAGGATGTCTACTCAAGGAAAATGCATGTTTTGTTCTTACATATTATCTTCCTAAATTATTATTTAGTATCTTTAAGATTTTAGATGAATTTTATGAAGCAGGTAAGATTCTTTTGCTTGATTATGGAAAGTTCTTATTCATCGATTTGTACAATCATAAGAAATTTATATATAAAAAAAGTTCATTATGTATACCTAGATATTATCTTTGTAAACTATATGGAGCATGCATGATTTTTAAGTTGGAATTAAAAGATGAATATTGGAAAATTATGTTTAAGGATGAACAGGGATTATTAGGATGGCTAGTTTCGCTATATGAATGGGTATTCATGTTTTATGGATTATTTATTGTTTCTAGCATTCTTATGATCATGATGGATTGTGTGTGTAACTATTTTATTGGAAAAATTGCTATTAGATGCATTGATGATGAATTGGTTTATGGCAAAATTGTAGAATCATATGTTGAATGTTATATTTAATTTTTATTAATTTAAGAGAAATTCAACTATATGATAAATTAAAGAAGTATTTACCACATGACGAGTATACGTATAATAAGTTTATTCATTCTATTACATGTTACTCATACTTTGAAATTGTTTGTGGATTTAATTGTGTAATTCCAATTGACTTTTTACTTTTATCCACTAATGAGTTTGCTAATTTTGATGGAAATGAAAAGGTCAAAGTTGTTATGAATTTACATCCAAAGGAAAGATTTGCCAATCAACCACAAGAAGATGAGTCATTCCAAGCCTTGAAGCACCTCAATGATAATCAAATTGTCATACCAAGCTTAAATGGTAAGGTTAAATTTTCGTTAAATATTACTAACTTGTTTTTGTATGATGTAGGCGATTCGATGACGAATCTTCTCAAAGAATGGAGGAATGATGTGATCCGGACCAGCTACATGGACCCAGGACCCTTAGAGAATAATGGAGGCCCAAGAATTGAAGTAAAGACAAGGAAAGTGACAGGATAGCCCCCAATTTTTGTGAGAGAGGTCCAAGCAAGGGAGCCCAAAGTCCATGATCTAAAGGCCTTGACGAGATTATTAAGCATTAGAGAAGAGGTAAAAAGGGGAAGACAAGCCAAAGGATGCAAAGGGAGGTCAAGTTTCCAAAAGGCCCGAAGGCCCACCTACAGTATGCGCAGCGAACGCAGCAAGTCCGCAGCCTAGCGCGTAGCCCAGTACCCAAGCGCAGCGTGCGGCCCAGCCCGTCAGCGCACCCGGTCACTGTGCCACATCAACGTGCGCATCCCGTGAGTCCCGCGCCCCGTCAGTGCGTCACGTCCACCACCCGAGCCTGATCTAGCCCCACCCGATAATGCGCCTATCGTCGTCAGACCCAACCTCGTTAGTGCTCTATGTCAGCGTGCATCCCTCAATATCTGTGCTAGTCAGCACGCCACATCAGCAACCTGCACCCGATCCGACGCCGCCCGACAGCGCGCCCGCCCAAGCGCACCCATCAACACCCGAACGCGCGCCCTGATCTGTTCCACCTCGCACGCTGCCCATCCCAGCGCCAGCGGCCCAGCCCAGTATGCACGGCCTAGCCAACAGCCAGACCCAGCACCCCTTCCCACGCACCCCCGCCGCCCATTCGACTCCAAACCCAAATTTTTACTATTTTTCTTGGTTATTTTGGTCCTTTTGCAATGTTTTAGCGTTAACCTAATATTTTTCTATTTAAACAAGTGTAAGGCCTCATTAAAGGGGAATTGAATTATGAAATAAACTTGTGTGTTTGTGAGGTCTTCCTCTCTTTTTTCTTCTTTACGAAGAACTTGGTCTATTCAAGCTTCAATCTTGAAAGATAAAACCTTTGATAGCTTTGGTTCAACCAATTTTGGTTAGGGTTAAGCTCCTCTTCTGATAACTCTGGTTCTAGTCGACAGGTTTGGCTAGGGTTAAGTTCCTTTCTACACTTTCTTGATTCGATTGACGATCCGTTGTCTAATTCTGCATTTTTTGTTGGGTCTAGGATTCTTTAATACCCTAAGTTCGCATCAAGTCTTTGAAGCACATAGAAGGACAAGATGAGTTGAATAGAAGGCATGTCAAGTGGATTGAATTCATTGAAACCTTGCCTTACATAATCAAATACAAATGGTCGATGCCTTATCAAGAAGGTATGCCATTGACTCTACTCTAAATGCAAATTTATTGGGATTTGAATATATTAAAGAATTATATGCTAATGATGATGACTTTGTTACTATGAACAGAGCATATGAAAAGATCGAATTTGGTAAGTTCTATAGATTCAATGGTTATTTATTTCAAAAAAATAGACTTCGTGTGCCTAATAGTTTGATGTGTGAGTTGCTTGAGCGTTACACACATGAAGGTTTTTCAGTGGGTCATTTTGGTATAAGAAAGACTTTAGATGTTTTGCATGAATAAATTTTTTGGTAAAAAATAAGACGTGATTTTGATGTGTTACATATAAGCAAATCAAATCTAGAGTCTTGGATTATACATTCCTTTACCTCTACCTTTACCTAATACACCTTGGATAGATATCTCTACAAGTCTTTCTTTTTTGTTTAGATTTTTCTAGGTCAACAAAAGGTAGGGAGTCAAGTTTTGTTGTTGTTTATAGTTGTTCTAAGATGACACATTTCATTTCTTGTAATAAAATTGATAATGCAAAACATATTTCTAGTTTGTTCTTTAGAGAGATTGTACAACTCCATGGCATTCTAAAAAGTATTGGATCTGATCATGATGTTAATTTCTTAGCTATTTTAGAAAGACTTGTGAGGAAAGTTGAGAATTAAATTATTTTTTTCAACTACTTGTCCCCTTCAAAAAGATGGATAAAATGAGGTAGTGAATAGAACTTTATCTACTTTATTGGGGACTATAATTCAAAAGAACTTGAAAAATTAGGAAGATTGTGATAGGATAGAAGATTAATAAAGAGAAATTAGTTGGTTATAAGTCAAGTCTTTTATATAAAGATTTGGGGGGTAGTCGAGGGAGGTTATATCGGAGATGAGAGTAGTTTGTAGGGAGTCACTAGGGACTCGAATGCCTAGATTAGTGAGGAAGTGTCCTATATTCTGTATTGTTGATTGAATTCTGGAAATACAGATTTAGTTCCTATCAATTTGGTATTAAAGCGTGGTCGAGTAATTGGGAATGGTCACCTGTTCGGAATCACAAAGAAAGAACGAGATGGAATGGCAGAAAGAGGTAGCGGGCATGAAAGAAGAGTTAAAGAAAATGAAAAAGATCATTGTGATGGAACGCATCATGTCTTAAATTCAAGAACAAATGGCAAAAATTCTGGAAAAACTTGATGGAAAATAGAATGCAATGGAGGCACAGGAAGATGTCCGAAGTTCAGGCCCGAAACATTCCAAGAACAGAACCCAGTGTGGTAAATTGGTAACTTTGTGGTAGGAAGAATATGCTAACAATAGGTGGGAAAATCAGTTGGACTATAGTCGGAAAACATATTGGTTTGACCTAAAAATGCAAGACGTTCTTGAACTGCCAAAGTTTACAAGGATAGACCCAGAAGAATGGACCTCTTGTGCAGAGAAATATTTTAGAGACAATCGATTTACAGAGGGGAAAGGGCTGAAGTTGCAGTTTTGTGCCTTGAAGGACCAGCTTTGGCTTGGTACCATTGGAAATATGGCACACGACCATATACTTCTTGGAGAAAATTGAAATATCAATTACAAATTCAATTTCAGAATGTAAAGGAGTGGGAAGAATATGAAAAAACAGTAATAAAAAAAGTAAGGTCGGAGGCAACGAGGAAGGCCGAGGCAGAAAAGAAACTTGAGCAAAGAAATAAGATGAAGGCAGTGACCACAGAGGTGATCGGTGAAAGAGAAACAACAGTCGATGAAAAAACAGTCGTGCGCGATGTCAGGACTGCAGGAGAGGAGGAGCCAGTAACAGAGAAAGTGGAGGAGCCGGTATCGGTGGAATTGGAGAAAAGTGGTGACGGTGGATATGGAGAGAGCGGCAGAAGGAAGAATTAAAACCGCTTGGGAAGAGTTGGGATGAACGGCGACGATGAGAATGGAAGGACCGGCGATGATGGAAATGGAGAAACCGCCATCGATGGAGATAACCGTATTTTCGAAGACAGAAGAAATATCGATAGAGAAGTTTCCAGATTTCCTAATGCTCGCTGAGGAGAAACCTGTAATTCCACCTGAAGAAGGAAAAGAATCCTTTTTTTTTTTTTACAGAAGCCCTAAAGCTAGAAGACAAACTGAATGTTTTGTTTCCAGGCTCCTTATTGCAAAATGGCTGCCTGAAGAGCTTTGTTGGGCCAAAGCCAACTAGGGTCCACTTACATAAAACATGGGATTTAAAGAAATGTGGCATTTTAATCCAGATTTTTGGGCTAAGAAATTCAATAGATCGTGCAAAGGGTGAAGAGAAAATTTTTAGGCTTAATTCTAGCCTACTTTCTCTTAAAAATATTGAAGATGTAGATAAAAATGTATTTTTTATTTTTTTTTTCCACCTTGAGGACAAAGTGTCTTTTTATGGCGGGAGTAATGATAGGATAGAAGACTGATAAAGGGAAGTTAGTTGTTTATAAGTCAAATTTATTATATAAAGACTTGGGGGTAGTCGATGGAGGATATATCGGAGATGAGAGTAGTTTGTGGGGTGTCACTAGGGACTCGAATGCCTAGATTAGTGAGGAAGTGTCCTATATTCTATATTGTTGATTAAATTCTGGAAATACAAATTTAGTTCCTATCAGATTGTTTTCCATTTATTGAGTATGCATATAATCAAAGTTTTCATTCTACTACAAATTTATGACCATTTGAGATTATTTAATGTTTTCATTGACTAATACCTTTAGATTTGGTGCCTTTTCCCGTTAATGAAATGATTAGTTTGAATGGTGAAAGGAAGGTTGAGATGCTAAAAAAAAAGTCCATGAAAATGTCCAAAAACACAAAAGAAAAAGAGTAATATAAAACCAAAGCCAATAAAGGCAAAGGGGAAGGGACCTTAGAACCAAGTGATTGAGAAAGGAAAGATTTCTAACCCATAGGCGTACAAAGCTTCTTCATAGAGGGGATGGTCCATTCTAAGTTCTTGAGAAGATCAATAATAATGCATACAAATTAGATTTTTCAGGTGAGTATAACATTAGTGTTGCATTTAATGTTTTTGATCTCTCTTTTTTATGGAGGTGACGATTGAGGATAAATCATTTTTAAGAAAGAGAAAATGATGAGACTAAAGGAGCAGCTCTAAAGGATTCATTAAATATTTCAAATGAGCCGATTACAAGGGAAAAGCTACAAAGTTAAACCAACCACTCAATGGATCAATCCAAGTAATATGGGTGGACTTTAAAGTAATGAAGTCCAAAGTTGATCCAAAAGGAGTACCAAACCTACTTAATGCTATTAAATTAATTAAAAGCCTTGGCATGGGGGCCACATTGGGAGCACAAAACTACCATCAATTGGATGGATTTTTATTATAACTTACAATTTAGGATGGTTGCCAAATGAAGATACTCTATTTGCAGACTATATGACGCAAATAAAGACTTATTACAACCTAATAAATGCAGATTCTTGAGCATGTTCCATGACAAGTACTTTTCAATAGATGGCATAATCTGTGTTTATCTTCCTAGATATTTTTGAGCTACCAATCAATTTATTTATCCATTTAATAAATATTTTCGTAATTAGACGTAAATTGCCAATTAGAATGTTTTCTTTGCTTTTCTTGTGTAAGACATTATTTGCCCATAAATTTTTTCTTTTTCATCAGTAGGACGTGTAAGGCAATAAATTGAATTATTTCTTTTTCTTTATTTGAATGCGTTTAGAAAGTTTTAATTTTTTCAATAACCTATAATAAATAGGCATGTTTGTTCCTTTAAAAACAATTTTATCAAGAATATTATCTCTTTTGTTTTTCAAGAATTTATTGAATTTATCAATAATTTCTTGTGGCATTCATTCAACACTTATCACTCACAAAGTCTCCTATACTTTCTTGGGTGTGGCGTCTTTTCTCTTTGCTTACTTATTCTTATATCTTCTCTATACTTTCTTATTCTTATATCTTTATAGATTGCAGGTCAAGGTCTTCTAATCCTTCATCATTCTATACCAAATTGTCACGACTCGGAGGGGGCTAGCAGAAACGTCAGGTAAAAACGACTCGATCCATAGAGAGGACATGATCACTTAGGCAAAGACTAAGAAGTCAATAGAAGTCTTAACATAAAATTAATCCTAAAACCCAAAACTAAAGAGTTAGAGTTCATAGAGTGATCAACGACAGTTAAAAATAGCGTAATAATAACAAAGAGAAAAAAAAATTGTTCAAGAAATAAAACCATTTAACACCATATGACAAACTAATAAAAGAAAGAAATCATCACCAAGGACAACAAAGAAACACCAAGAGAAAACTCAATCAGAAGTAACCAGACCACCACGATCAGAACTTGGAATGGGTGTGTGTGTGTGTGTGTGTGTGTGTGTGCGTGATGGGGGGGAGGGGGTGAGTGGCTAAATCAGCAGGAAACTTATACTAAATGCAATGCACGTGTAAAACTAGTTTTTTTCTTTTTCTCATCAAAACCATGATAAAAAACAATGTCGTACCTATGCATGAATTTAAAATCCCTTTCCTTTTTATTTTTAAGTAAAACTGGCTCATCAGTCACTGACACGATAGTGATCAAAGCATGGCTATGTACATAGACAACTAATATAAAAAATAATACTCGTTGTATTTCCATAATGAAAATAGTCCCCTAGTGAAAAGAGAGGAACACACAAGGTCTCATTCGAACATATGCACAGAAAGGCGACCATTTTCGAGTAGTACCTCATGAATCACAAAAAAAGAGTGATAGCGATCTAAAGATCCACCACTATCACTTGGCTTGCCCACAAACAAGGCTCAGAGATGATACAACCTGAAATCACAGAACCTGTGACGGTGATCCGAAGACCCAGCCACGTCACCTGGGTTGCTGGCGAGCAAGGCTTAGTGATGACACAACCTGAAATCGCCGAATCTGTGATGGTGATCCGAAGACCCAACCATGTCACCTAGGTTGCTAGCAAGCAAGGCTCAGTGATGATACAACCTAAAATAACAGAATCTATGACGGCAATTCAAAGACTCGGCCACGTCAACTGTGTTGCCGGAAAGCACGACTCAATGATGACACAACTTGAAATCGCATAATTCGTGACGGAGATTCGAAGACCAAGCCACATAACCATGGTTGCCAGTGAGCAAGGCTCAGCGAAGACACAACCTAAAATTGTAGAATCTGTGATGGCAATCTGAAGACCCGACCACTTCACCAAGGTTGCCGGCAAGGCTCAATGATGACACAACGCACAATCGACAAAATGACTAAATACACTTGCCAGGTTTAGAGATTCGAAACCCAAGAATTGCGTTAACATTGCCCTATTACCCATTTATTTTAGGGATTCAAAACCCAAGGATATGTCATTTATGCCTTACTACTCATTTTTTAAAGCAAACAAACAACATTCACGTAGTAGAAGGCCTTCAAGGATAACTGCCCTCCAGTGGACTTGGTTGTGGGGCCCTAATACAACCCAAGACAATGAAGATTTGTCCAGGATATACCAACATAAAAAAATAGATCGTAATGTCATGCCATCATACAATGAATGTGTAAAATGACATACATATACATAAAAATAGACGTGTTGGCCATCAGGTTTTCATATGTGGCAACCCACAAAATAATAGTTTAAAAACCATGATGCAATGTACTGTATAAAGTATAAAAATGCCCTACCTCAATGATGATACAAGCCTCGCCGATCAGCTACACACGTCGTCGAAAACAGGAACCAAACCTGGGGACACTGTTAAGACCTAAAACCAAACTAATGTCAAAACCTCAAATTAACACTAAGAATAAAACAAGAACACATAGTGTTGACAAGGAACAACTACAATCACCTGGGACAAAGTAATAGTCAGAAAAACTCATCTGGTGTCAAGCGAAAAGCAAGCGGTAATCAAAGACACTATTGTGGTCGACAAGGCATGACTACGATCAACGGGACCACCTAGTGTCGACAAGATACAATGAAGGTCAACTGGGAACTCGCAGCTATTGACAAGACACACTAGTGGCCACCCAAGACACAACAACGGTCGACGTGATCCAGCTGTGGACAACCGAGACTAAGCAGTAGCCAATGACTCACCCTGCAATCAACAAAGACCACGCATGAACCCAAACCAAAAGGGAAGGAACCATGGTCACGAAGTTTGTCGAGACGAGTGGCACTGAGTAGTGAAATTTGACCTAAAAAGGCAACTGCAGTTGCCAAGATCCCCACCGTGGACGACTGGCACAAACACTGAGACAAGAAACAAAAATCAATGAAGATGTCTAGACCAAGCACGGACTCGCAACTCAGATGCCTTGTGCTTCCGTGGACACCCCGCGTTTTTGTGAACGTCTAGGCTTCCATAGACGTCCCTGCTTCCATGGACACCCCCGTTTTGAGACACACCCCTGGTCAACCAAACACACAGTAACGGTTGAATGCACACAAGCCATCACGAACAGAGGCTCTTTGCCAAAATTGTGGTCGGTCGGACTTAACTACTAGCTGACCGGATAAAGCTTTCCAACTCAAAAACCACAAGGAAACTCGTATTCCCTCTCAAACTTTTGTCCAAATCGGTATAAAACTTTGCACAAACTCGAAATCTACAACAACAACACAGAAACAATTATTCGAGTTTCCAAGCTGGAAGCCAAAACCAACACAAATGGAAATTTCAAACAAGAAAGACAGAGTTAGAAAACAAAGTATCCACAAAGCTCCTTCACAAAAGTTAGAGATCGGAACGCCAATAACACGATCCTAGAGTTGAAAACTCTCCTCACAACACACAATTCTATCCCTCTCTCTCTTCGCACGATGACTCCAGGAAGGAAGGAAAAACCTTCCTTTTAAGAAAATAAATTTAATTTAATTATTCTATTTAATATATATAATATAAATTTATATATTATAAATATTAAATAACATCCTTAAATTCTAACTTGACAATACCCAACATAAACTTCGAACTCAATCTATGATAACACAACATACTAAACATGACCCCATAGCTTTGTGTCGCAGGGAAACACGAAGTGCCCTAGTTGACCTATGACCAAACCCCTCACATGTGGCTGAAGACCCACAACACATGGCCAAAGACTCACGACTTGCGGCAAAGACTTGGTCAACACAAGCAAATTGACTTAGATCAAAACAAAAAAATTTACTCAGAAAAATATAAAATATAAAAATTACGGATTTTACATAAAGGGTAAGGATCTATAACTTTCGTTTATTGAAAATCTAAATCTAGAACAATCCTACTTATTTGTTGGATCTCACTATCCTTGGTGAGGTTTGCATCACAAGGTATGGAAACCCTTCGTCTACATATTAAATAGCCATTGACATACATACATCTTTATAGAAATTCATATCATAATATAAAAAATTTCAATACCAAAGAAAAATATATTTATTTAGTTGGAAAAGTTTGAATAGTAAATGATAAAGAAAATAAAATTTAAAAATATTTACAAAGTTTCAAAATACCCACGGCCGTTAAATAATAAAAATAACATTTTTTGGGAGAAGAAATTGTTTTGGAAGAAAAAGGACATTTGAGATATAAGGAGAGATGTCATTTGGACTAAGGCAATATTTAAGAAAGGAAAGAAATGTCAATCATTGGATGAAACTAATGAATGGTTAAGATTAATGATTGGAGGCACTTAAGGCTAAATTAGAAGGAAGGTCATGTGGTGATCAAGTGATCTTTGGATTAATGGATAAGGAAAATTGTAGTTGTTGGATTAAGAAGGTGGAAAAAGAAAGATTCTTTCTATGGATAAATGCTTTGCGGAAGAGAATATGAGAACAGGAGGAAGGATAATCGTCGTAATAGATAAATGGATAAGTTTTAGCCGTTAGATTAGAAGAAAGAATAAGGAAGATGCTTCCGTGGAAAGATACTTTGAGGGAGCGAAATATGTCATGCGGGTGGATAGATGGCTGTTGAATCAAGTTATAGGGATTAAATAAGGACTGTTATATTAGAAAAAAGATGCTCCCACAAACGGGAAAGATTCCTTGCAGGAGAGTGAAGGGTCACGTATAAGTTAAAACGTCGTCATTTTGAATATGTAGCGACATTGAACAGTGGAGGCACAGGAATTTAGGTGTCTGTGGAAGGAGATTAAAGATTAAAATGTCACCATTTTAGGTAAGTAGCGATGTTAAACAGTGGACTCGCGGGAGCGTAAGCATCCATCGATGGAAAGGAATCCGTGATAGGAAGTCAACGGCGTCGTTTTGGATATGTGGTGCGCGTTGAACCATGGACCCATGGAAGCGTAAGCGTCCACATATAGAAATGCATCTATAGTAAACATTATAAGAGTGGGGTGCAAGTAATTGTGGTGCAACATGGCGATCACCGATTGAAACATGTGGGAAATATTTGTTGGAAAGATGCTCAGCTGGAGCGAATGAGTGCGCGGATACACAGGTGTTCGCAAATGTGCAGAAAATCGTAGCAAAGCATATTTAAGGAAACTGCTTTCAAAACTAACTAGACATTAAACAAACACCTCCGATCCACTTAATCACAATGGAAGAGGATGACTGTTGATGCAAAATGGAACCATTCTATTATTGATCAAGCCTCAAAGAATATCATGAAGTTACTTAAGGTCAAGCGTAGGTGGAAGTTCAAGAGCAATGAAAGAGAAATGGAAAGACTTTCCAAAAACTATTTTTCTTTGACCTCCGATGAGTGTATGACTATTTTAATATTCAAGATGACGTCAATTCAAGAAGAGTTTTTCATGAAGTTTATAGCTGACTTCCTAAAATTTCTAGAACATGTTAGATTGTTAAATTCAGAGTCCACTTGCTATGTCAAAAACCCACAGAACAGAGAGCAAAAGTTAAGAAAAGTCCAAGTTTTCAAACTTGGAGACTAAGGAAAATCAAGATATGAAAACTATCCAAGTGGACGATTTCAACAAGGCCCAATGACAAGAGCAAAGGCCCAAACCCATGAAGATAGAAAAGATACCAAAGATGTCATCTCTCTTGAAGATAAAGCACGCTGAAGATTACTAAAGTGAAGATTTTTAGAAGATTACTAGAAGATTTCTTATCTTTTCTTATCTTTTTTAGTTTCCTAATTTATGTTCGTAAAAGGCTATATAAAGCCACCTAGTCTTATGTTTTTAGATAATTGAGAATTGAATACAAAATAGCTTTTACTAATCTCGAAATTGGAGTGATTCCTCTTTCAAACCCCTTTGGTGAGTTATATCCAAAGAACTCCTCGTGTGAGTCATATCACAGGAAAACTATCCTTGGTGAGTTATATCCAAGAACTTCTCGTGTGAGTCATATTGCGGGAGAACTATCCTAAAGATTACTTTTTTAAAGTAATCATTTTTCTTCATTCATATTCTTCTTTCTTTAAAGAAACAAAGTGGAAGATCATTGAACTTTCCTAAGTTCAATTCAAGGTGGATTCACACATAGCCGAGAGAAGAAGACTTTCCTAATTCGAGGAAAGGACGTCCATCGCTTTGCTTATTACCCGACGATCATTACAAGGGACGTCCATTCAACCATAAGGGACGCCCGTCGACTACTAACCCTCATTCAAAGTTATCATATTTATAGGTTAGATCTAAACTCATTCCGTTCGCGCATCATTTGGTATCAGAGCTAAACATGCCCTTACACAAAATCTTTTTATGATGACCCGAGGAACATCCAAAGCAGCACACAAAGATGAGGTTACAAACTCATCAATGGCCGAGCCATCAAGGTCCCACTCCAAGGCTAACATGATGGAACTCATCCTCGCACTGCAACAACAAGTTGCTCAACTGACAATGAACCAAAACCAACAACAAATTCAAGATCTCTACAAACAATTCTGAAGCCTCAAACAAGGTTCCTCCACCGTTGAAGAATATGCTGTGAAGTTCAAAACTTTAAAAACAAGATGTGATTTGAAAGACCTGGAAGATGAAACAATATCAAAGTTCATCAACAAACTTCACTATGACATTATGGAAAGTATTGCAATAAGGCCTGACGACACCCTTAAGGATGTGATCAAGTTAGCTCAAAAAATTGAGAGATGAAGTTATGCTATACGCTCACCACCACCACTCCCAAGGTATGAATATTCTTCCGGAAGTCATCAAACTGAACTTGCAAAAAATAGTGCCTTGATAGAGCAACCTATAGCAAAATTAGTGAGCACTCCAATTTTACAAGCACAAGATCGCGATGAGGTAGTAGAAGACACTCTTGAGAAAATTGAGGAAGAATGTCAAGAAGAGCAAGTATCCGAACCTATAGAAAGCCAAGATGATTCCTTGACAGCAACAATACAAGAGGAACCACAATAGGATTGTCGTGAGAAACAAATTGTGTATAGCCAAAGCTTCAACAACGACAAGATTTGCTCTTTGGATATTAAGGATGAAATTTGTGCTAACATGGTTCCTTTGATCATATTTAAGGGAAATAGCTTTGAGATATTAATGCATGGCCTCACTCATAAATTTTGGTGGCATATTGATAAGGACCAAATTATTCGTGATCAAAGTCTAAACACAAAAAAGGCATCTCCTTTAATCAAAGATGAAAGAAATTACGCAATTCTGTCGTCCAAGGATTTTAAGGAAATTTTGAGTTGGTTAAGCGAAAAAGTAGACATCAAGGTACATCAAACTCGAATTGATTGTTCTTACGAAAGTTTCACTAACATATTATTGTGTGATATAATGAGTACAAGCCGTCTATTCTTAAAAATACCAAGGCTTGATGAGAAGTAGTGCATACATGACAAGCCTTCAAATTCGTGCTCGATTATGAAATATAGTACATTAAAGGAAATTTTGTTTGGAACTACAACATTAAAAGCAAAGAGGTATGAACCATTGGACAACTAATTTGCTTGGATTTTTAGAGTTGGATGGAATAAAACAATATTGGGTTATGGCAATATGGAAAAAGTTGATTTGGTTGAATATATTTGGATTATGGAAATCTAATTCATCTCATGGACAACCGTACTATGGCATGGAGAGATTAAATTGATTCTATGGAAAAACTATTATGACCATAGGATTAAGGAAAATTCTACTATTTGCTTATTTGGTGATTTCAAAAATCACTTACCTATTTGTGCATCATTATCCAAAAATAAATTGTTGGATTATTTTCCTTAGTTGATCAAGTGCAAAAGAGGAAAGAAAAGACTAGTGTTCAATACTTCAATTCAAAGATTTTGTTTCCAAAGACGGCAAGATTAGTATGTGATGTGCCTCGAAAACCCTATCATGCGACCTAATGCCATGAGGTCCCCTTTTTATTTAATAACTTATTATTTTGCAGGGAATAACAATTCATTGAAGTTTACGGAGAAGCCGATGCATGAAGACAAAGAAGCTCCACGTCATGTTCTCACATGGAGCCATGCAATCCACGATCGGCTTGAGCCATATTATCCCGGTTTAGAAGCATTCCCTTTGATTGAAGATAACAAGGTCAAATGACCATATTTTATGAAAGATCCATGTTAAACTTATGGTTTTAAATGTTAGGGATTGCTGGATGGCTTTTTAGGATTTAGTTTTGAGGAATTTAAATTGTTTTATTGATGTAGGAATGGAGGTTCTTGGTTTGCATATAAACCGAGCCCTCATGCCCAATTTTGAGGGTTCAAGGGCAAAGTTGTAATTTATTTTGTTGTAACTTTAGAGTGTTATTTAGGCCACTCTAAGGGAACCTTGGACGCAATTTTGAAAACCTAAAAATCAGATTTGATTCTTGTTCTTGAGGAACTCTCTCTCGATGGCAGATTGCTCTCAATTTTTCTCACTTTGATTCATTCTTCTTCCTTTTCCTGTGTGGTCTTAGGAAGAAGGATTGTGCTATCTCTTCTAGCAACCTCTTAGTGAAGTTGTGTTTGGGGTGTGAAGGTAGAAGACCTTAGCAAAACTCTATTTGGAGTGTTGCTTCATTGAAGCTTCCGAACGAGTCGCCCCCTCGATCATTGGAGGGTTCCGCAGACGAAGTTAGTTTCTGTATTCTTGTTCTTGGTTCTTCTTGAAAAGTAATCTTGATTCTTGGTTCCCACAAACTGGTATTCTGTTTAAGAAGATTTGGTATAGATTTTGCTTTGATTGGAATCAAATTATTAGAGCTTAAAAAGGAAAGAAAGAACCATCGTAGATCTGTTGTTTGCGTTTCCAGACTTGAGATCCGTTTTGCATCACGCATAACTCCGTTTATGCGTGACCTTTAAAGCTAGAATTTGAGAGTGTTATTGCCTTGGTTGTTATCTACGAACCTGTAAATTTTGGTGATCAAAAGACGTATGCAAATGGAGATATAGTCGTTTTAATATTGGTGGTCAAAATCTATTTTTTTGAAACCCTAATCCAAGGTCCGATTTCTTTTAAATACAACTTCGTTTGTGCAACGATTTTGGAGCTGAAATTTGTGAGTGATAATATATGGATTATTAACTACTTTACTTGTAATTTTGGGGGCCAAAGCGCCTATGCAAATTGAGTTACATTCATTTCAAATCTGTGACCAGATTCTGTTTTTCCGAAACTCTAATCCGAGGGTCAATCTTCCTTAGAGCACAACTCGATTTATACAACGATTTAGAAGCTGATTTTTCGAGGGGTTCTTATTTGGATTATTGACTACTGGATCTGTAAATTTGAGCTCCATATCATGTCTACAAGTGGAGCTCTCCTTATTGTAAATTTGGTGCTCGGGTTTCCTGCCTAGCCGATTATCAAAATCCGATTAGTAGTAACTCTATAGTCTTGGACTCTATCAATATGACAACTCATGGAAGTCGAAATCCACTCCTAAAGAAAGTTTTGTTGGATTCCTAATAAGCAAAGTCAAGGAAAAAGCTATTCAAGATTCCATGAATGTATTACTCTATGGCCTTACAGACTCAAAGGTATTCTCAAGACTATTTTTATGAAATTCATTGAATTACAAGGGGGCATCTATGACGATCCTAAGCAAGTGTTGGATTATGGAAAGTGGTTTATGAATATCTTACTATTATTGACCTACCACATCATACAATAATTATTTTCTTATTTTATTTATGGAGATTTCAAAGTCGATGAAATTTTCAAGGTCCAATATACATCCCCTTATCTCGTGGAAGAGGATTAATATGGAATTATTCTTTGGCCACATATACTTAAAGGAGTTATCAAACTTTTATTTATGGCAATCATTATTGTAGCTTACATTATTTCTGACTCGAAGACAAAGAATGAGAATCTATTATTTGAGTCATTATTCAAGCATGGAAAGATTGAAGATATTGCAAAGAAGGCAGCCTATGATGATCCTTCTTATTTTGGTAATAAAGAATATGGTGACACAAGACATGATTCGAGGTCGAATCCTTTTCAACCCCGGGAGGATGATTCAAAATGGAACCATTCTATTATTGATCAAGTCTCAAAGAATATCATGAAGTTACTCAAGGTCAAGCATATGTGGAAGTTCAAGAGCAATGAAAGAGAAATGGAAAGACTTTCTAAAAACTGTCTTTCTTTGACCTCTGATGAGTATATGACTATTTTGGACATTCAAGACAACATCAATTCAAGAAGAGTTCTTCATGAAAATTATATCTGACTTCCTAAGATTTCTAAAACATGTTGGATTGTTAAATTTAGAGTCTATTTGCTATGTCAAAAGCCCACAGAACATAGAGCAAAAGTTAAGAAAAGTCCAAGTTTTCAAACTTGGAGACCAAACCATCCAAGTAGACGATTTCAACAAGGCCCAATGACAAGAGCAAAGGCCCAAACCCATGAAGATAGGAAAGATACCAAAGATATCATCTCTCTTAAAGATAAAGCAAAGTGAAGATTACTAAAGATTACTAGAAGATTTCTTATCTTTTCTTATCCTTTTTAGTTTCCTAATTTATGTTCGTAAAAGACTATATAAAGCCACCTAGTCTTATGTTTTTAGACAATTGAGAATTGAATACAAAATAGCTTTTACTAATCTCGAAATTGGAGTGATTCCTATTTCAAACCCCTTTGGTGAGTTATATTCAAATAACTCCTCGTGTGAGTCATATCACAGGAAAACTATCCTTGATGAGTTATATCCAAGAACTCCTCGTGTGAGTCATAACACGGAAGAACTATCCTAAAGATTACTTTCTTAAAGTAATCCTTTTTCTTCATTCATATTCTTCTTTCTTTAAAGAAACAAAGCGGAAGATCATTGAACTTTCCTAAGTTCAATTCAAGGTAGATTCAAGCATAGCCGAGAGAAGAAGACTTTCCTAATTCGAGGAAAGGACGTCCGTCACTTTGCTTATTACCCGACGATCATTACAAGGACGTCCGTCCAACCATAAGGGACACCCATCGACTACTAACCCTCATTCAAAGTCATCATATTTACAGGTTAGATCTAAACCTCTTTCGTTCGCACATCAACTATAGTGCTTGCAATTATTTAAGTGGTGTGGTGGCCAATTGTGATTTGTGAAAAGAATGACTCAAGAGTTTAGAATCGACTTAAACCTCCATAAATAAAGAGGATTCGGCTCTTCAAATTGGATAGAAGAGAGATATAGATTTCTAGCTTTTCTCTTTAGTGTGCAGTAGTCTTTGAAGGTTAGTGAGATTGTTTAAGTTTAAGTGATGTTATATTGAATTACCGTGAGGTGGAAATAGAGTATGTTCGGTAAATGGTTTTATTCATTAAATTGTTTTGATATGTTGTATTAGAATTTTGGACAAGTTATGAATACAATAAAGTTGGAACAGAGAAGGTTCTGTGCATCAATCGAACTTTAATCACTTTGAAATATTGTTATGAATAATTAAATGGAGAGTTGGATATTAATATTAATACTCTGTTAGACGATTAAGTGTAACTTTGGAAAATATAATATGCCCTGTTTTGGATGATTATGTATGACAAAAGTGGTTTGACTTATAAATGAAATTAATGTAATTAATTATGGATATTGAGAGTTTAGGAATCAACAAAAGTAATTGATGACTAGATGGATGCTAACATATATTATGATACGTTGTCAACTCAAGAGATAAATCAGATAAATCCTAAGACCCCAAGGTAAGTTTGGACTGTACGTGCTTGGCCTAACGGCCTACATCACATGATGATAGGATTTATTAATATATTGATAGTATTAATGATTTCGATAACATGTTATTCGATGATGTGTTGTATGTTTGATATTGTTGATGTTTTGATATTGTTGTTAAGGGTGTGAAATAAGTGTTGATATTATGTTGATCGAGGATGTAAGGGGTGTAAAATCTGAGATTTTAAAATAAATTTTAAAATGTCATGGGTCAATTTTTTTTGTCAAAGGTGAAAAAGTTGACCAGTTTTATCGCTCAACGACTCCAGGCGCATTTTTCCGTCAAATGGTCAAATTGAATTTTTTAAGCAGAAAATTATTTTCAAAAATATTTTGGTAAATTATTTTCACTGTAGAAATCAATTTGAGTTAGCCTTTTGAAAATTGGTGGGATTTTAAATCAAGTTTTTGAATTAGATTTATAATATATAAATTAGATTATATATATTATAAATTAAATAAAAATTTATTCTTTTTAAATAAGAAGAGAAGAACCCGGAGCTCGTTCTCGTTCTCGTTCTTCTCCTCTTTCGACTGTGAGCTCCATCGGGCGACAGAGAGGGCTTCGTGAGGGAGGAGCTGGGCTGCGGTGAGCCGACGATTCCGGTGATTTTCGGTCGATAGAAGCTTCGTTCGGTCGAGCTTTTCCATTCGCGGGCGGTCACGTGGTTCGTCCGAGGAGGTTTCGCGTGGAAGGGTTGGCAATGAGCTCGGGAGTTAGGGCACCCTCTCGGCTCAGGATTTGCTTTCGCCATTTTCTCCTATTGCGGTGAGTAATGCGTTAACTAGGGTAGATTTTTTTTGAATTCCTATTCGATGCTGGATTCTGCCTGGAAATTGGGTCTTCTATTCCTTGTTGCTGCTTGATTTCTGTTGGGGCTTCGGCCGAGTTGGTTTTCCTCGTCTCTGTTTTGCTCGGTTTTAATTGATGAATGGGGTCGTCGTATGAAAATTTTAAGGCTGCTTGTTCTCTGTAATGTGTTCTGCCCTAGTTAATTAGGTTGTGGTATAAAATCCTGCTCTATGAATCTGTTTGGATGAAAAGCAGAGGGAAATGTTGGTTCCTGCTCTCGGTTCTATTGCTGTGTTGATTTCTGTTTGGGTTTCCATTTTGCAAGGGTTATTGCTTAATGAATTCAAATTTCCGTTTATGTTATGCCTCAGATTTCACAGAGTGTCTGCTAGGTTGGTTTAGGATTCATATGTATGAGTTTGTTGTTTTCTCACAGTGTGATTGAAATTGGGTAAAGTTGTGCTCTGTTGTGAAGATTAACACACAGGTTGTAGTTGTTATTCCTTTGTTGAAATCTTGAGAAAATTTTATACTGTTGACTGCGATTAGGGATAAGACTTATGGTTTTGTTAATAACTTCCAAGGACAAATGATTGACTTGCTGTGCCCATTTTGTGTCTGCTAAACCGTAAGGGAAACATTCAGTAGGTGATGGGAATTGATATTTAAAAATAACTGTTCTGTGGCCTGATTTTCAGGATAAGTTATAGCTACTTGCTCATTGTTAGAAATCTGTTATTGGGATATATTACTCACTGTTTAGTGAGGGGCTGAAGGTGCTCTATGGATGCATTGTTCATAATATTGAGTGATAAATGTGGTTTCTATTTTGTTATTGATTGGGTAATTATTGCTAAGGATGGTACTCCGTCGATTGGAATTTTTTTGTCATTGTTTCCCTTATTGTTTTTTGGCTTGGAATATATAAGAAGTTGTTAACTTATTCTTGAAATGTTGGGTTGTAATCTATGGTAGCATAAAGATAGACGTTAGCATTAATCCAATGTATAGTTGTATACCTAGATTTGGTTTCTAGGTTGGGATTTAGGATTGATCTTAGAAACTGTTTTGGATTCTAGTATTGTTTAAAACCTGTTTTTATCCCTTGTATGATTGATGAGATGTTGACATCAGCCTTGTTATAGGTTCTGGAGATGTCAGTAGTTCAACTTTTGCTAACGACAGCGCGTGGAGCTGGTTTGTTGGTAAGCGTGTCATGGTGGTCATTAAGGTAGAGATCTTTATACTTTCTGCATTGCATTGCATTGCATCATGGTTTTCAAAATTGCTATTTTGTGGGATACCACACCTGAAAACCCGATGGGGACTGTTCGATAGCATGTTAGTTTTTACGTATACGTATGTTTTCTTACGTTTACATTCCATACATGATTTATTCTTGATATTCTACCATATTAATGATGTGAGATCTGTGCATGTGTTGGAAGGATGAATCTTCTTGATGCTTTAAACACTCTAGCGCTAAAATTTCACGAGGCTATCTGATGACATCTTCTACTGCGAGAAGGTGGGTTATATGATACATACATTGGGGAGATGAATCCCCTTGATGCTTTAGGCACTTTAGCATTAAAGCATCACGAGGTTATCCCACAAAATCTTCTACTGCGAGAAGATTTGATATGTACATTAGGAGGATGAATCCTCTTGATGCCTTAGGCACTCTAGTGCTAAAGCATCACGAGGCTATCCCCGTGTAATCTTTTGTTGCGTGAAGATTGGTCGTTTATGTGCGAAATGGCGATGGAGCATTCATGACCTGTTCTCAGATTTTGATATCTTGAAGTGGAAAAAGAGAATGGGGCATTGGTGACGTGTATTCAGGTTACAAGTCCTAAAAGTTGGAAATAGGATGGGAGGGTGATGACGCCTCCTTGGGTTGCAAGTCCCTAAACCTGACCTGAATATTTGTCACACAGAGTTGGCAGGGTTCTCAGTCACGAAGATTAGCCTATCCTAGTACCGTTTCATTTGGCGAGTGGCTGGACGGCTCGTAGCCCTTTTCATCGGCAACTCTCGTCAATTTGGAACATAAAGGTACTTAGTGAGAAGCGATCTATCGTGAGCAACGTCACTTCGAGTATATGATCGTAAGAGTTGTGTTGCCGCTAACTGGTTCGCGGTACAGATCGTCGTCAATGGTATTTTTTCCTACCTTATGAGGTGTTGCTATTGGCGGATAGCCATCTTTCTGTGACATGTGTGAGGTGGATCCTTGCGTGACCATCATTTTCATTGAGAACGGATTGAAGGTTGTCAGTGACGAAGATTAGCCTATCCTAGTACTGTTTCATTTGGCGGGTGGCTACATGGCTCGTAGCTCTGCTCGACGGCAACCCTCGTCAATTTGGAACATAAAGGTACTTAGTGAGAAGCAATTTATCGTAAACAACCTTATCCGTTACTCTGATTACACGGATCATATCGGCAATGGTTACGGCCCGTCGGCACATTCGGGGGATTATAGTAGTTATGTCATCGTGGAGCTTGCTCGCTAGCAACTTGGGTAATGCGCTGGATCTTCGAATCGTATCAGCAGCGGCTACGGCCTGTCGGCACATCCAAGAGATTTCACCACTTTACGATGATGAGTGACAGATGGGTCCTTGTGTGACCATCCCTTTTCATTGATGGCGTTTTCATACAAAAAAAGGTGTTGACATATTTTGCGATTATAGTTGTCTATGTATGCAGTGCTTTTTTAAATAAAGTCAAATCGAGGGCCATGGGCTAGCTTGTTAAAATGATAAATAAGTTTTAAATGTTCAAAATCCATGTACGGTAAATGAGAAGCATGAAATAGTTTTTAAAAGATAAGGCAAACAGTTTTAGCATGCATTGCATTTAATATAGATTTCCCTAGTTGTTTAATCACTCGCCCCTTAGATTATATTTTTTCCCAGGTTAGGATGTAGGTTCGGTGCACTGGTCGTGTGCGTGTGGCAGCAGGGTGACACTAGTGTTTCCTAGTGGGTGTCTCGATCTCTCCATGGCTGGGTGGAGCTTCGTCGGTTCAATCCTTCCGTTCCTATTATGTTGGGATTTTAGTTTTGGTGTTGTTTGATTTAATTTCTACACAGTACTTTCCTCTATTATGCTATCATGTCTCTGGTTAATCACTTTGTGGACCTCAACCCATGTGATTTGGATTTGAGCTTGATATTATTCCTATTAAGTTTTCCACATAAAATTTACGCCTTGGATTGGGTAACTGGGTTCTCTCTGAGAATCGGGTCGCCTGACTTAGCGGTTTTGTCCGGCCCACCTCCGTGTCATGACAAGGGGTATTAATTGGGAATGTGAGATGAGTTTTAATACTATGTTGTTCGAGGATGTGAGGGGGTAGAATTATGTTGACTTTGATCGAGGATGTGTTTTGTTTGTACATTCATGCATCATGGTTTTCACAAAAGAACGAAAATATTTTACATGTTTATGCTTCAACTAAAAAAGATTTAAACAGAAATAAATGCATGTAAATAGTCTTGTATGGGCGGGGCTCGTAGACAAATAGACAAAAAGAAAATATGTAACTGACAAAGAAAGAAAGAATGGGATCGTTTGGGGGTTGGGATTGACTGGATTGTATTTATTATTCCTTGGACTATGCCCCAACAATCTGGGATTGTTTGGGGGTTGGGATTGACTGGATTGTACTCATTATTTCCTGAACTGGACCTCAGTGATCAGACTGGTAAAAGAAAAAAAAAAGAACGCTAACGGAAAAGGAAACTGAAAGATTCATGTTTTGATGATAAATGCATATCATATTTTATTTCTCATTACTTACTGAGCGTTAGGCTCATAGATAAATCTTGTGATGTAGATAAAATTGGACAAAGAGATTGATGATGAAGGACTACATAGTTGATGGAGCATACTGATGAAGGGTGATTAAAGTAGTTACGACAAACTAGATTTGTGGGATGGACACAATTTGTAAAAAAAATATTTTGTAAAAATTGATACATTGTTAAAGAGAAAAGACTTCTACTAAGTTAAAAGAAAAAGAAATAAAGATTTTATATATATATATATATATATATGACCAAAAAGACTAAAATAAGAGAAAAGAAATCGAGGCACTACAGAATTATCTATCTAATCATGTGTATAAAACCATATCAAGAGTATACAAAACAATATCAACTTTATATAAGAGCCATGCACAAGGGATATGCACAATAAATACAACTACTGAGTTAAATATGGCATCAAAATAAGGTTGAGTGTACATCTATGTGTTATGTATGCCTCACTTTGTGAGTTTTCCCTTGTCCTTGTGATCCTCTCCTATATCTAAAAAAGATAAAACACAGAGAGTGAATGAAACAGCCCAATAAGCAAGTGTTAATACTAATCACTTGATAATCCAGTGGTATTATGAAAGTAAGTAGTCTTTCTCACAATCAATAAGATTTCAAACCACATACATCTAGCACCATAGTATAAACTATAAATGTCTAATAACCTATTGTAATATGGATATCATATGAATGCTCAAGCAAGTATACATTTCACCATCTAATGTATTCCCCATCATGCACGTAAGTTTCACCATATTCATCGAACCATATAATGTTGCGTTTAATTATTCATTAAAAGACAAAAGTTTACAATATACAAGAAAGCTATTTAAAGATGTATGATAAGGCCTACTTCACAAGAATGAGTCTTGAGGATCCATCTAAAGTATGTTGGGAAGCGCCTTGGGATTTGAAGGGTGACTGGATCAATGGGCTTGAGTTTCAGGCCTATGATCTTGAGTGTTCCAACAAACTATGTGTGTGGCCTTTTGGGACAATTCATTAATGATATCTTCATTTTGGCTTTCTCTTAGTGTTAGGCCTCCATTACTTGCAAAACATAAATTAGGGAAAATAACAAATCAACCATCATCCTTTACTATTGATGACAAACCAACCATCATCTTTTTTTTTCTAATAAATAAACCACTAAACTATGAGAAATTGACGCCACAACTATCTCTGTCACGTTTGCTGTTAACGCTTTAATGACAAACCGCAGCGGTTTGTCAAGAGACCACGGCGGTCTCGTGACTAACCGCGATGGTTTGTCAAGAGACTGCGACGGTCTCATGACAAACCGATGCGGTTCGTCACGAGACCGCCGCGGTCTCATGACTAACGATTTATTTAAAAAATTTTATCGCAAATTTGAGGGCTTAAAAGCGTGATTTTGGTATCTGTAGCCAAAGTTAAGGACTTTTGAAGTTGAAGAGGTCAAGAATCTAATAAAAGGATTGGATTAGTAAAACATATACATAAGGACTTTGAAGTAGTCATGAAATACTAAAAATCGAGAACTGCTGCGGACTTTGAAATAACCATGAAAAACAGAGAGTTTCATGGCTACTTCAAAGTCTCTATTTAGTGTTTCATGGCTACTTCAAAGTCTCTATGTATATGTTTTACGAATCCAATCCTTTTATTAGATTTTTGACCTCTTCAACTTCCAAAGACTATAACTTTGGCTACATATGTCAAAATTGGGTCCAAAAGGTATCAAATCGAAGCTCTCTTAGAGATCTATGACTTATCATCAAGCCTACCCTATGACCCCCCTTTCTCGGGCCCAAAATCACGTGTTTAAGCCCTCTAATTTGTAATAAAAAAATTTTAACAAACCGCGAGTCAGGAGACCACGGCGGTCTCATGACAAACCACCGCGGTTCATCACGAAACTGCCGCGGTCTCCTGACAAACCGCCACCACTGCGGTTTTTCACGAGACCACCGTGGTCTCTTGACAAACTGCCACGGTTCGTCACGAGACCGTCGCGATTCGTCATTAAATCAATAACGGCAAACATGACAACGATGGTTGTGGCGTCAATTTCTCATAGTTCAGTGGTTTATTTGTTAGAAAAAAAGAATGATGGTTAGTTTGTCACCAACAGTAAAGGATGATGGTTGATTTTTCATTTTCCTTATAAATTAAAATAATGGTTAGAAAGTCTTTGTGCCTTGGACAAAGTGATTCATCCACTTGTCACATCATCCTCACTAGGCCAAAGAGGATTTGCCCTCAAATATGAACTTTCATTAGTGACGTTACCCAACTCGCCATCTTCATATAATGAGAAAGGTCTCTAGCTTTGAATGCAGAGGAGATGACATATTCAATAAATTCTACCTTACACGCATTGTTGTTGACTTTCTCCACAATTTCAAAAGGATCATCGATTCTATGAAGTACTTTATACTTCCTCTATTTCAATTATGGCCCTAACAATCTCATACATTCCTCGAACAAACTTGGCCTTAACTTTATTGTCAATATTCACCAATTCCTTGATGGGCAATGAAATTAAATCCAAAGGTGTCAGCAGATTGAAGTCATATATTGTCACGACTCGTTTCTCGATTATCTTTTCGTTCATTACTTATCATTTTTTTTTAAAACATGTGAAGGGAAAATAAAAGCAATAGCAGAAGCAAGATAAAGTTTAAAACACACCTTTTTCACATTAAAAGCATCAAAACATCTTTAACACACTCCATATATAATTTACATTACAACTACGCTTAGTGAGTCATAACCCCAAGTTCAAAATGCGTCGGATAACAAAAGTGCTCATCGTGGTCATGCTTCTTCCACGGCAGTTCCTTTCCATCATTCTATATGCACTTCATTTGGATCATATTCCTCACCTACATCACAAGATACAACTATGAGTCTAACGCTCACTAAGAGATATAATGAAATGAGTAATGTATGCTCATGTTGACTCAATGCTCATGTCTTTTATGCAAAAAAAGAACCTATCTTTTCTATTCATTATTCATAGTCACATAACAGTTCAAAATGTTGGAGATTATCAGTTCAAGAGAAAACATACATCCTAGGGGTCTAACCTGGGCAGAACTGTCACTCAATCCCGACGAGGGATGAGATACATTATCTCGTAGTTCTTCCAAGTAGAACCATTGCTAAGCTCCCCAACCTCCAACGCCTATTTACATTTATTCAATATATTTCATTTCAATGCAATGCAATGCATGCCAACATTATCGAATCAAACTTAAATCATGATGTATGACATGTATTCAATTCTACATTTAACATATGAACAACAGTTTATCATTGAAGAACAATCATTAATATTTCTAACATAGCACAACAACAACATTATCATGAACCAATGTATCAAACAACAATACAAAGTAACACATCCTAATGTCTTGTGATGTAGACCACCCATGGTCAAATACATGCATATATCTTACCTTGTTTCTTATAGGCTTTCACACTTGAAGTATCTTCTTGCACAATCACACCTTCATAATCAAATCACAATTCAAGATAAGGCCATAATAGTTTACATATACTACAGTATCGGTTTTGTTCCAATTTTACTTAACTTTGTCCTTCCATAACTTTTTCATTTCTTACCCAACTTCATCGATTCCAAAACCTATACATCCTCTAAGATGTCTTTAATAACATACTTACATGACTTAGCTCATAGATTTTGGAAAGGCAGTCAACACTTCTCAAGTATACAACCTACCTGATTTCACCATTTTTAGCCTATTTTCTTCTTTCCTCTATCTATCATGCTTCATATTCTTATCAAATTCTTAACAAAATCCTAGTAGTGCTTGAATTACCTTGATCAATCGTAGCAGAGAAGAAGGAGAAGGCTGGAGAGAAAACTTGAGAGGCTTTCTTTCTATTCTTATACAATTGCCTATATTCTCAAGGTTTTAACTTATCATCCTCCCCTTCTCCAGCAGCCAGTGGGAGGTGTTGCTGCGTGAACCATGGTTGAAGTCTCCACCCCATTAAGTCTCTAATAGAAGCATGACATCCTATCAAAATTTCTAGTGACCTTTGACATTCCGGTCGATCACTCCTCTTCAGTTGATCGACTGCAAAACACTCTCTAAACTGAACTCTGTGTTTTCTTCAATAAGTCAGTCGATCACCTTCTACCCGATGATCGACCGCTAATCCCAGTTTTACAATCTGTAATGAAGCTAAACGATCGCCCTTCCTTAGCTGATCGACCACAATTTGTCAACTGCACAATCATGTATGGGCACTGGTCTTTCATTCACCGACTGCTCAAAATCCTTATTTTGAATCTGTAATGAAGTCGTTTGACCGCCAACCTATTGATCGAACGCTTTTTCATCCGAAAACTTCTCAAATCTTCATTTCATATAAATCGGTTGATCATCCCTTCCCTTGATCGACCTTGATCGACCTCTATCCCTGCCAAGGGTTCCATAACTCTTTGTATTTTCACTCCTCCTCATGCCCTACAACATATTCTCAAACATACATTGAACAACATCATTTTCAACATATCCAAATTCACATATCACAAATTCCAAACATACCAAGTGTATAAATCACTATCACCAACACATTTCATTCATCTCAACATATAACACACAATCATTTTATATTGAGTATATATATATACACACACATTTATGATCTTCAAAGCGGTCTTCAATGTAGTACTATGAACACTCCAATTGCAAGTGAATCAGCTAACGATAAGTGAATATCCCACATTTTTTTAAGTTTAACCAAGTTCCACTCTTTAACAACATGCCTAATGTTTAGTTGCCCACTTTAATTCGACCATCTATCAAAGGATGATAAGAAGTGTTGAAGAACAATTTGGTACACACTTTCTTCGATAAGGTCTTCCAAAGTGATCTAAAAGATTTTTTGATCCCTTTCATACACAATAGTTTTTATAATACTATGTAACCTCACAACCTCCTTAAAGAATAAGTTAGTTGTCTGCATAGCATCATTTGTCTTGACACATGCAATAAAATGTGTCATCTTTGAAAATCTATCAACCAGCACCGTAATAGCTTCTTTCCCTCGTGCCCTTGAGTAAATAATCCTCATGTTGTAGTAACCATGCTGTAAAGCTCCATTTTACTTGACTCTTTTTTTAAAAAATATGTTTGACATGCTATTAAAATCATAACGTAGCGGAAGATTTTTTTTTAAAATTAAAAGATCCATTCATACCATTCAAAACATATTTCACAAAATACTATTTTGAATTATTCCATTAAATAGTACATAAACTATATTTTAAAACATTTATACAAAAAGTCATGAGTGATAACTCATTGGTCAAAATTGCCACACAACACAAGTGCTCGATGCAGCTGTGCTCCGTCAGCTGTTGTTCTATTATTATCAGTCAACATTCTCTTTGTTTAGGTCACACTCCTCACCTACGTCACAAGATTTATCTGTGAGCCTAATGATCAGTAAGAGATAAAATAGATTATTAACAATGAGATGTTGTGATATGTAATTTTACAAAACATGCATTTGTCGTTCAATCTTTCTTTTCTGTCATATAACAGTCCAATCAATGGGGTACATCAGTTTAAGGAAGAGTGACATCATTTGGTCCTCCTTTTATGGGACAGTCAACTCAAATTCTCGGACCCATAATTTCTATTTACGTTTATTCAATTCATTTTTGGTTTATCAATTATAAACATATGCATGAAACCACTTTTGCATATTTTCTTGAAAACCATGGTGCATGAAATATGCATGTAAACATAACAATGCATTTGATCATAACAACGCATATCATCTTCTAAAAATTCCTATAACATGTTAACACATCACATATCATTATCCATCTTAGCATGTCAATATCAAACAACCAATTGATCATAATAATATCCTTATTATCATAATAAATCAAGCAATATCACAATCACCAAAACTATACACAATATTTCAATCCAAGTCAATATCCTACATATAAAAAATGTCACAAATCATTTCCTAATATCTTGTGATGTAGGTCAAAAGGGCTAAGAACATGCAATATATCTTACCTTGTGATCTTAAGGAATCACAACAACTTAATGGGTATCCTCTTGAGTTTCAAAACCTAAAACATGATAAGTTTTTTTTATTAACATCCATTCAAACACTTATAACTTAAAATTTGCATAACTTTTAATATACACAACAAAATTCCTTAATTCTAAAACCCAAACTTCACCACCATTATGTATATTAACCTAACCATTCAGTTTGAATAACTTCTTGCACATGCTTAAAATAAAACATGTCAAAATTTTATCCAATATGCATAAATTGTTTGTTTCACTTCACAGTTTTTATCCATCTTTGAAAATCCATAGCTCAAGCTATAATTAACCAAATCCATCAATTCTAGAACCTATATTTTCCTTTAGATGTCTACTGTAACGCATTAAAATGGTTTTGCATAATTACTTCATTAAGATAGCCAAAAACTTTCAAGTATCAAAACTACTCAATTTTTTTTACCTATTTCATCTCTTTTATTATTTTCAGCTTACAAACTTAATCAAATTAATAAGATTCTTTAAAACCATGAAGAAAGCCTTTATTACCTTAAAAGAGTCAAGATAGGGGCTTCCTCACAATTTTGGAGTTCCTTCCCAAAGAGAACCCCTCCCCTACCTCTTAATTGTCTCTCAGCAAGAGGTGTTGTGCATATTAGGCACAAATATTTTTAGTCATAACAAATTCTCTTCTTAAAACATGACACCTCAAGTGATCTTTCATGTTGCCGATCGTCTGCTTACAAGTTCCGATCGACCACATGAGGACCCAAGGCTACAATATATTGGATTTTTTTCTATATTGGTTAACCACTGCATAAGTTTTGGTCAACTGCATCCTAAATTTTTCAAAGGATATAGGAAATCTGCCATTGATGATCACTTGTCCGCGGAAGATAATTTAACACTAGTTACGGGCAAACGCATGTAATGTCCACTCGACCGCAAAACTACCCAAGACAAAATACTCCAAGCTACCTTTGATTCGGTCGACCACATCTTCAACACCGAGTGACTGCAAAACTACTCGAGACTAACATATTCTTCATGATGTGCTTTGAGTATGGTTCGAGTGAGTTATGGAAGTGCATGATCGACTTGTGCCTAAGCAATGGTCGACTGAAAAACCATAAATTCAAAAGAATGCTTCCAGATGATTTTTGGTCGACCTGATGAACAAAGAGCGGTCGCCCAAATGAACAGTGACCTGCGTTCGTGGATTTGGTGTTTTGTAGATTTTTTTAGAAAACTTCCACAACCACAAAAATACCCCTAATGGACAAACTTTTATACAATTTCTTGAAACAATCTTAAGGGATAAATGATAAAGAAACCGCAAATTTTGGTGGGGAAATTCGCAGGGACGAGCAAGGTATGACCGAAACAGTGCAAGTCAGTCAGAAAGTTGTTAAAAATTGTAACTTTCAATTCCAAGGCAATCTCCTGAATGAAGACTACTCTCCAACTTGATAATTTGTGAGATTCAACAACTCCACAATAATTTCATTTCATGAAAGAAGCGAGGGAGATGCAATAAATGAAAACTAACAAAACTCTCACGAAGAGTTAGAAATCGGACACAAAACATCGATTGTTTACAACCAAGCATAGTGTGGGTTTTTGCTCTCGAAGAACAAACAAGTGAGGCTGAAAGCTATGCATTTTAATTCAACAAAACTGAGTAGGAAAAACCATAAGGTGAGCTTAAAGAGCTCCTCCAAAATTAGGGTTTAGAAGTTCACAAACAAAAATTCTGAGATTAACCATACTAGGACTCTTACTTGATCTAGGACAACCTATAATCGAGTTACTCTAAAATTAATCATAAAATAAATAAAGTAAACTATAAATAAAACTTAAAGTCTTGCATATAGCCATGATCCAATGAATCATTCTTCAAGGTCCATCTTCAAACTGATTTAGGCTTCAATTTTGGGTAAGAGATATTGGGCTTCTTTAGCAGAAAATGAAACTCTCTGTTCAAGGACCCTTTGGCATAGCACACAAATTCCAAATTTCATGAAACTCCCTATTCTAGAAATTTTAAGCTGTCAGCTACAATTTTTATAAAGTACTTTTTGAAATGAGATTTTTAAGGCTGACAAATATGTCAAATATTACTCATGGTCAATTTTTGGAATGTCCGATACTTCTTCTAAACTTGAGCTTGATTTTCCACTTATACTTGATCTTGAATAACTCTAAGCTATATTTGGATGTTTCATAGTTGTGCTTCATATTTTTAATAAACTTTTCTCCATGATTAACTACAAAGAATACACTGAAATTATCATTAGAAAATCTCCTCTCCCAATTATGATTGGAGGGAATCCATGGGCACATCATCCTCTTGGGTTGAAGAGGATTTGACCTCAAATCTTGAATTTCTTTTCCTCATCCTACCTTGGTCCTAAAAATTTCGAGCATGCAAAATAAAAAGTCCAAGAAATCCATCCTAAAAAAGTCCTAAAACAAACAACAGAAAACACTTGATGTCTTATGGTTCTCTTTTTTTTTAAATTATGGTCAAAGGCACTTGGTTGAAAGTGTTGGCCCTGACCTATGCAATAACTTTTTAGAAATCATCACTCGGATCAAATGGGTGGAAATGGTCTGCACCATACAGATGTAACTTTTCCTTAAACTGCCATGATGGGAGTTCTGGAGAATGCATAACACATATGGGATCCTCAAAGCCATAATCCCATTTTTTGAAAAATTGCAAACCACAAAAATCAGCAACAAGATCCAATGGTAAAAATAAATCCTTGATTCGGCAAAACTTCCTTTGTCGATGCCCACAACGCTCAAAATCATTCAACCCTAATCGAGATTCCTCAAGATGGTTTTGTCTAATAATCAAATATGTATCAAGATTGGCAATGACTTCCTTATAGTCCTCAGGGCACCACCCAATAATCAAATAAAAAATAATAACAACATACGTCCAAGGTGTACTCTTGTTGGTCCTTCCTCTCCACAAATATGTATACAATAATTGATCCTAACAAACATATCTACAACAGTTTTTAATCCCCCATGAGATAATTAATTTAATTAAAGGATATAAACTCTGCCATATGACTAAAATATCTAATATGTGAATCCCAAATAGAATTATCAATAAGTTCCTTACTCCATCCAATTCTAAAAAAACAATTGGTTAAGGAATTCAATAACATGTACCTTCCTTGGCTTATACATCAGTCTTGAAAACTTTGCTCCTCTAGGATTTCTCTCCATGGGTTTGGAGAGCTAGAGGCTCATGTATTTTTTAGAGGAAAGGTTCTTCTTGTTAGTAACATTCTTCCACATGTACCTATTTTTCTTCAACTATATCCACTAATTCCCAATTCATTTGGCTTGACAAACCGTAATGTGGATCGATGAACTCGGCTTTCACTTCTTTTTCTTCTAGAGTTAGTTCCATGGGAAGATCCTTGTTCATGAAGCATGTACTTTTGGAGACTACTTCTTCCAAAAAAATTTCTTCCATGCTCTAGGAATCCAAAGACAACAATGACCCTCCTTGAGGTAATATAATCCCTTCTTCAAACTACTCCTCTGCCCCTAGGGTTTATTGACATGTTGTCAAGTTGTTGAGATATATTCTTTAAGGTGGCTTGAATGTCTTTAATTTGGATTTGACGACTTTGGGTAGGAGTGGCTTCTCTCCACTTCTTCCTTTTCACTATTCGAGGCTTGGAAGTACTTGGCTCTCTAGGAGGAAGCTAGTTGATGTAGAACTTGGATGACCTCTTCTTGAAATTAGCATGGTGGCGAAGAAAAACCCAATTGAATAAATTTTGGAGCATACCTTCTCCTTATGTGTTGCTTCATCATGCTCCATTAATTGATGGCTTCTTCACAACTTTCTCTCCTCTCAAAATTAATGATTCTCCACCATGGGGAAGCTTGTTTTGTGAGCTTTGAAGAAGTGAATTTCACCTTGGCCTTGTCTGAAAAATGGTGCCTCTGAAAAACTTCATCAACCTCTTCTTCCCACTCTATGTGTTCATCTTCCCAATTGACGCCTCTAAAAGAAAGAATAGGAATGTTTAGAACATTCTCTCCTCAATGTAATCCATAGCATAATTGCAACCTCTTGTCATTATGTAGAATGGTAAAGAATGCGAAACAAGATTGAATCAAGCTCTAATACCAAATGATGCGCTTTGGGTAGGGTTCGGGGGAGTTATGGAAGTTAGTGATTAACCTATGGCTAAGGAGCAATAAACCAAAAAACAAATTAGTTCAAAAGATTGCTTCTAGACAATTTTTGGTCGACTTGATGAACAATGAGTGGTTGCCCGGATGAACAGTGACATGTCTTCATGGAGTTGGTGTTTCATAGATTTTTTGGGAAAACATCAATAGCCACAAAAATACCTCTAATGGAAGAAATTTTATACAATTTGTTTACACAATCTTAAGCGATGAATGGTAAAGAAACCCTCAAAATTTGGTGGGGAAATTCGTAAGGACGAGCGAGCTATGGACAAAACGGTGCAAGTTGGTCAGAAACTTGTTAAAAATTGCAACTTTCAACTCCAAGGCAATCTCCTCAATGAAGATGGCTCTCCAACATGATAATTTGTAATATTCAACAACTCCATAATAATTTCACTCCATGAAGGAAGTGAGGGAGATGCAATAAATGAAAGCTAACCCAACTCTCACGAAGAGTTAGAAATCAGACACAAAACACTGATTGTTAACAACTGAGCATAGTGTGAGTTTTTGCTCACAAAGAACAAAAAAGAGAGGTTGAAAGCTTTGTATTTTAATTCATTAAGACTGAGTAGAAAACTCTAAGGTGAGCTTAAATAGCTCTTCCAAAATTAGGGTTTACAAGTTCACAACTTATAATCGAGTGACTCTAAAATTAATCATAAAGTAAACTATAAATAAAACTTAAAGTCTTGTGTAAAGTCATGTTCCAATGTATCATTCCACAAAGACCATCTTCAAATTGATTTGGGCTTCAATTTTGGGTAAGAGATATTGCGCTTCTTTAGCAGAACACGAAGATCTTTGTTCAGGGGTCAAACAAACTCCAAATTTCACAAAACACTCCATTCTAAAAAGCTTGAGATGTCAACTACAATTTTTATGAAGTACACTTTTTGATGTGTAGCGATCTGTTTTTCATACACTTTAAAACATGGAAATCGAAAACACATTTCCTTTGTAAAACACATAGAATTTGAAACTTTTCTCTTTAATCAAATCTTTTCACTAAAGTGCGTAGCGGAATACTTTTCGTACTTAAAACATTTGAGAATAAATTAATAAAATACGATAAATAAAATTCTTCCTTCAAATTCTTGTCACTATACAAAAATTTTTCTTATCTTAAAGAAATTCACATTTTTCCTTTTCACTTGAGCCAAGCTAGCACAACATCTCATCTCATAAATCCTCCATCAACTGTTGCTTTCTTTCTTTACCTTCGTGCTTACCTATATCACAAGATTTATACTATGAGTGTAAGGCTCAGTGAGATATATAAAATGATATGCTCATGCTATGCACTTTATAAAACTTATGCAATTTATGTTCCATGTCTTTCCTTTACCTTTTCCTTTACCTTTACCTTTACTTTTACCTTTAACTTTAGTTTCACTTACCCATACAGGCATTGGAGATATCACCGTATAAGGTAGATTGGCATCTTTTGACCCACACGGGGCAGCCATCTCAAGTACCCATACTTCACAACATCTATTTACGTTTATTTTCATTTTCATTTAGTTCAACTTACCCATCCAGGCACTAGAGGTATCACCGTATAAGGTAGAGTGACACTTATTGACCCACATGGGGTGGCTAACTCAAGAACTCATACCCCATTGCTTCTATTTACATTTATTTCTAGTTTTTTTAGTTTCACTTCCCCATACAAGCACTAGAGGTATCACCGTATAAGGTAGAGTGGCACCTATTGCACGGGGCATCCAACTCAAGAATCCATACCTCGTCATGTCTATTTACATTTATTTCCATAATATGTAAATTTCATTTTCAAAACATATGCATAAAACATTTATGTAAATTTTCCTGAAAACCATGATGCATGAAATGAGTAGATCAATACAATGCACATTTTCATTTACACAATTCATATCACAACAACATTTTACATTTTCTGCATTTATCATATCATTAACAATCAACATTTTATTCTTTAATCACGTCAATACTAACCTTATACATTTCCTATAACTAATCACATGTGAGCATACAAGTAATCACACCACATCATAATATTATCCTCGTAAATACACAACATATCAAACAATTTCCTAAATTCTTGTGATGTAGGCCAATAGGCCAAAAACACACATATCTCTTACCTTAAGTCGATAATGTAATTCAACCTTAAGATTATCTCTCACAATACCTTGAAAAACAACAAACAACCATCAATAACACATGATAGAGATACAATCCTTACCCATGCACTCTAGGGTTTTCTTCAATTTTCACCTATCTTTCATCAATCATAACTTTCACACTACTAAACCAAATCTATTAATTTTAGAACCTATTCCTCCCTTAAGATGTCTTTAATAAGATATATAATTGGCTTAACAACTAAATTCCAAGAAGGCAAACAACAATCATCAAATACTTAATCCACTTGATTTCCATTTTTTTTATCCAATTTTTCCTCTTCTTCCTATCCACCACCTCCATAATTTCATAGTACTCTTAATAAAATCATACAAGAGTTTAACATACCTTTAAATTCTGAAGAAAAAAAAGAAGGGGAAGGCTGGCGAGCTTCTTGAGAGAACTTCTTCCTTTTGAAGAGTTTCACCTTCCTAACCCCTTATATCCTCAAAGTTTTCCCCCTCTCCAGCACCAAGCTGGAGGTGTTGCTGCATAGACAAGATCTGGAGTTTCTACCCTCGAAGCCCCCAATTAAAATGTGACATCTTATAAGAATTCATGCAACCTTTCGAATTTTGGTTGACCACCTCCCTTCAATCGAACCACTGCAAAACAACCTGAGGCTAAACTCTGTGTTTTCTCCACAAAACCGGTTGATCATCTTTCTTCACTTCATTGACTGCAAAATACAAACTTTACAATCTGTATAGATGTCGGTCGTTCACCTATCATCTGCAATTTTCCTTATTTTTCAATCTGTAAAGAAGCTAATCAACCATAAAAATGTTGGTCGATCAATTACTCACCCAAAAGCTTCTTTAATTTTATTATGTATATGACCGGTCGATCAAACTTAAATTGATTGACCACTTCTCTACCATTTTGCAAAAATAACCAAGAATTCACATTCTCCTAAAAGCATATATCACCATTAACCATACTCACACTAAAAATCATCCAATATAACTTTAATAATCATTCAAATGAGTACCTAAATCATCAAATATCATCCTCACGTAATCTTATGTTTAATACGCTGAAAATTTAGGGTATTATAATATGAGATTCTTAAGGCTGACAAATATTTCAAATACTACTCAAGGTCAGTTGGAATGTCTCATATTTCTTTTAAACTTGTGCTTAATTTTCCACTTATGTTTGATCCTAAATAACTCAAAGCTATATTTGGATGCTTGATAGATGTGCTTAATACTTTTAATGAATTTTTCTCCATGATTACCTACAAAGAAAATACTAAAATTATTGTTAGAAAATCTCCTCGCTCGATGGTGATTGGAGGGAATCCATGGCACATCACTTCATTGCCATTGGAACGGCGATTGCAAATCCAACTCCGGGTGACCACAAAACTACACGAGAGTAAGTCCCAACTTTGGACATACAGTCCAGGTTGTCTGATCCTATTCATGGGGCCCACAACATTGCAATCAATTTTCATCTCCCAAAATTCACAAAACACAACTACAATACAATCATCTAATATAATGTCAACCATTATTCATCCAAACCATATAAATCAATATTTCTAACAACCAATAACATTACACCATTATTAAATGTAGTTAATACATAATTCACACTTAGCAAAATAAAATTTTTAGGTATTACACATGCTCAGCTTTATTCTCACATGTAGTATAGATATTAATAAATATAGGGTCACAATTGTTTTCTTTTTTTATCTAAGCCCCAACAATCAAGCATTGAGCTTTATTAGTAACAAAGGGCTTCTTGAAAATGCATCTACTAAATTCTCCTTTTTTGTATTTGAGTACATAGAGAAAAGTTTATAAGAATTTTATCTACTTGGAATGACTTTGCTATGTCTCTGTATCTCTCTTGCTCTTTTATGTGCTTAAGAGCTTCATGATCTAAAAGAACCATAAACTCTTTAGGTAAGAGATAGTGTTGTCATAGCTTGTGGGCTCTAATAAGAACGAAAAATTTCTCATCGTATGTTGAATAGTTTATTACAACTCCTTTGAACTTCTCTTTGAAATATTTAATATGTAACACTCCAAAAATTTCAATGAATAATTTTATGTGTAATGTGGCATTTTGGGATATTAATGGAATGAATAACGTCACAATAGGAAAATTTATGTAGTGTGTGATGAAGAATAATGTTGTAATAAAATATAATATTATATTTTTATAAAAATATGAGAATTATTAGGCAAGTTAAAGAATTAGGAAGCTGTGAATTAGAAAGAATAAGGTAAGAGTATCTGTAAAATCATTATATTTTTTTTTTATAAAAATATGAGAATTTTAGGTATGCTATATGAGTAGGAAATTTGGTGTGGAAAATGTCTGCGAGAGGATTATATTTTAATAAAAATATAAGATTTATTAAGTAAATTAAGGAATTATGAAATAATAATGTGTAAAGTATCAGCAAAAGAGTGCCCATAGATTAGAATGTGTCCGCAGAAAGGATTGTGTAGTGGAAAAGAATGTGTCCACATAATGGATGATGTCGTATTATAAAGACGGTGTGTCTCGGTGAATAGTGAAGTTTCAAAAGGGAACGTGTCTGCGAAAAGAAATGTGTTCGAATGGACAACGACATATTATAAAGATAGTATGATGCAGTGAATAGTGAAGTTGCAGAAAGGAATGTGTCTATGGAAAGGAATGTATCCTCAAAATGAACGATGTTGTATTATGATAAGGAACGTATCTGCAGAAGGGAATCCATCTATGACGGATAAGGGGAAGAAAGGTGTTATCGTTCGGATTGAGTATCTGCTAATGATGAAGATCTGCAACAAGGGATGAATTTGTAGCAAATAAGTAAAATGAGAAAAACAACGTTGTTCGAATTGAAGTACGCTAAAAATGAATATCTGCAAAAAGGAGCACATCCGCAACAATTAAGTAAAATGAGTAAAATGTCTTTGTTGAATGGAAGTGTCTACTAAGGAGGAATATCCGTGCAAAGGAAAACATCCATGGTGGATAAGTAAAATGAATAAAATGTTATTTTTGAATTGAAGTATCCATGAAAGGATGTGTACATGGCCGACAGCGACTGGTGGATAGTTTAAAAAGGATATGTGGAAGAAGTGTTTATGGAAATGTTGGTGTCCGCAGAAGGTTTGGTGTCTGTGGTAGAAAGATATCTACAAAAAAAATTGTACATGGTGGATGGCAATTTGTGAATAGTTTAAGAAGGATTCGTGAAATGAGGTGTCTGTGAAAATGTTGGTTTCTGCAGAAGCGTTGGTGTCCACGGGAGAGATATTCATGAAAGGATATGTGTATGTGGCACATAGCGATTGGCTGATAATTTTGGAGGGATCCACGAGATGAGGAATTTGCAAAAACGTTGGCGTCGACAAAATGCTTTTGTGGAATCATTGGTGATATTAAAAGTAAGTGTAAAATGTAAATGTGGCAAATTGTTATTGGAGGTGAAAGGTGAGTGGATGTCCGCAGCAGAAGCCTGGGTGTCCACTATAACTATGGAACAGATTTAAAATGTAATTGTTCACAGATTTCTCGAGCAACAATTTGATTCTTAGATTACAATTAAAGAAAAGATAACACCAAGATGCGTTTTTAGTAGGATTTTCTCCTGCGGGATTTATAGATTATCGATTTTATAAATATTTAAGGTTTGGGACGAAACCCTAATCACCCTTGAGCCACGAAGTCTGGAGAATTCTCTCTCAAGCTCTCTGAAGGCATGTCTCCTACAGTTAGGACTTCGTATTTTGGAAGGACGACCCTGATGAATGACGAATCTGTGGAAGTTGTTTCTAAGTCTTTGAAACAAAGTAATTGTTAAAGTTCCATCCTTTTTTCTTATTATTAATTTGTATATGTTTTTTTATCTCAATGGAAATAAAATATGTTCGAACAAAGGATTGAGATACTATGATTGAACAGACTTTAATAAGAACTTTAGGTAAGTGATGCTTGCATGCGTTTAGCCTTTGGCCTGCATCATAAAGTGCTAGGGTATTTTATGCTTATGATAGCTAATTTGTTTATGATGCCTAATTGTTGTTGACCAAGGATATGTTTTTTCTTTGTTTATGTGAACATTAACCAAAGATGTATTTATGTTTTGTTCATTATGATGTTGACCAAGTATGTGTTTATATTTTATTCATGAGACGTCGATAGAGGATATGCTTACTATTTGTTGCTTACTATGTACGTTTGAGATGTTGATAAATGATATGTTTTTTGCTGGTTACTTACTGTTTACGTTTGAGATATTGATAGAGGATATGTTTATTATTGTTGTTGTTATTATTTGTGCTGAGACATTGTTTGAGGATATGTTATTTTTATTATGTTCATGCATATCATATTGTTATTATGTGTCACATATATATTTCATGCATCATGAAAAAGTTTTTTATTAAGAAATACTAAAAAAATGAAAGACTGAAAGATTGACTGAATAAACGTAAATAGTCATTATGGGCGGGGTTTGAGTTGGCTATCCCGCATGAGGTGGACCCAATGGTGTCACTCTCTCCCCTAGACTGAATTACCCATAACAACTAGATTGTTAAGTGAAAGAAAAAAAGAACGTTGACTGAAAAGACACGATTTTTACAAACTGCATCTTATATCTATGTTTCATATGCATCTCTTACTAAGAGTTATGCTTATAGATGAACTTTGTGTGTAGATGATGATGAATTTACTAAGTAATCTGAGGACGTGAATGAATGAGGATTGCAGTTGATGAAAAATGTTCATGGGTGAAGCTACGATTTTGATGAAGCGAAATTAACCTGTGGGTAATGATTTGAGAAAAAAAATATTACAAAAGAAAAAATTTTTATTTTTAATTATGATTTTAAATTTTTGAATTTAAGTTAAAACATTTGAAAAATATTTATGTCTATTTTATGTTGGGTTTTACTACATTTAAAATTTAAATAAGATTTCTGCGGTTTGACTTTTAAAAGGTGAGGTTTATTCTTCTTATTTTCAAAAGGAAGAAAGTGATATGATTTAAAAAAATGACAAGAAAAAAAAAATTTATGCTACGAGCCATTACACAACATGTCAACCTTCTTTCAACAACACGACAACAACTCTCACTCCTAATGTATCACACTCTGCCACAATTAGGTAGTGCAAGTATTGGTGCCTCCACCTTTGATTTGTATACATTCAAGCCTCAACTAATATGACTCGATCCTGACTGTAAGTGCATTTCTTCTATCACCACACAACTGAGCTTCCAACAAAATTAGAAATAGTGCTCTCAAATGTTGTGAATGTGAATTTGGGCTCGCGTTGTATATCAAGATGTCATCGAAATAAACCACTATAAATATTTTATGAGCTATCTCCAGGCGTGATACATGAAGCTCATAAATTTGTTAGGGGTGTTAGTCAGTCCAAATGGCATAACATGGTATTCATACAAACGAAATTCTATCTTGAAGGCAATCTTCTGCTCACCATCCTCTTTCATTCTAATTTGGTGGTATCTACTCCTTAAATCTACTTTCAAAAAGATTGTGACCCCATTCAATTCATCTATCATATCATCTAGCCTCAATATATGACATCTCCACTTTTATAGTTATCTTGTTGATGGCTTAGCTGTCAATGCATATTGTCATGGTCTCATCCTTCTCTGGTATCAATATAGTAGGTATTGCAAAAGGCCTCAAAGATTCGCTAATGCCTTTTATCTAACTGCTTTATTACCTACCTCTTAACTCTTTTGACTCTTCTAGATTCATTTTGTAAGCTGGTCTAGTAAGCAAAACAAACCCAAGTAACAAATCCATTTGATGTTCAATCCCTCTCAATGATGGTAACTCATTTGGCATATATGTAGGAAATAGCAGAGTAAACGCATCCAATAATCATCTAACTGATCTAACATCTCTATTGACTCCTCATTAGCCTCTCTAAAGGTAAATAACACTATAGGAATTTCCTCATTTAGTGCTTCTTTCAATTGTCCCTTAAGAAGGAATAAGGACACCTTACCTTTATTTCTCTCTATCAGTAGCTAGTCTTGATAAAATTACTGAGGTTTTGATGTGTCACGAATTCCCTCAAAACACCATCGAGCATGAAGATTTACTAACATTAATTTTAGTGCTCTTTTTGTGGGTTTCCTTGAGAAAGAATGTACTCTCAATGTCCTTCCCTTCCATTGTCTTGTTCAAAGTGGAGCGTAAGTGGAAATTCAAATACCAATTTAAGAGATGGATGAAACTTTCCATAACTGCCAACAATCCGACCCCCGAGGAGTATTTGGCATATTCAGTAGCCTATACAATTTTATATCGAAAGGTGCTCTTCATGGGAAATGTAGCTAACGTCACAAGAATTTTATAATGGGGTGTTTTTTCAACATTGAAGATCATTTGCCATGTCAAATGGTCCTTGAATAGAAAGTTATTTCTGCTTGATGCCCAACTTCTCTCAATCAGAGATGAAGACAACCAACTTGAAAAAAGGACTTCAAAGGGGATCATGTTTACTCAATTGTTGGTTCCAAGGCTTAAGGAATATTTATGTTTTATGTTTTGATTAAATTATGTTAAGTTGTATTTGGTTTAAGGACAAATGTTTGAGGCACTCGGCTAGAGCTTGTGCTAGCTGAGCATGTGTCTTTGTGAGGTCATTTTGGTAAGTTGTCTTTAAGAAGCATGCCCTAATTTTGTGGGGTATTTAGACCCTCTATAAGGTCTACCCTAGGGGTCAATTTGCAGCAAAAGAACATAATATGAAGTGAGTTTCCCTCCCTTTCGGCCAATTCTAATTTGGTGGTGTTATCTGATTGAGTTTGTGTAAAAAATTGGTTTAATCTTGTTTGTGAGTTTAGGTGATTTCTCTCAGTGCTATTCTTTTCTCAATGCCATTCCTTTCTACACCTCCTTCCATAGAGGTAGAAATCCCCAGAAAATGAGTAGAAAACTTGCAAAGACCCAAGTTGGAGTGCTTCCATCCAAGGAATTCGTTGAAGTCCTCTATTAGCGTAAGCATCCTATGATTCCCGCATGCGTGTTCGAACGCCAAGCACGCATCACCACAGCCCATCTTTAGCGCACCCACCTTCCTTTCTGACAACGCGACCCAGTGGCCCTTTCTGATAGCGCCCCTCACTAGCGGTGTCTGCCTGCAGCCCATCGCGCACAGTCCAGCAGCATTATCTTAAGCCTCCGCTCGCCTACAGCCCATGCACGCCGAGCCCAGCAGCCATCTGCGCGCCAACTGTCCCTTTCGCGCAGGCCCAGCAAACTGATTTTCTAAGTTGGTTTAATTTGGATTTTTCTTAATTTCATTTAACTTAGGTTTTCTTATTTTATTAGGATTAGATTTACTTTAATTTTTGCTTATAAAAGCACTCTAGTGAACCATACAAGACATTAGACTTTGAATACAAATTTTGAGTTTTTGCTTGGGAGATTCTTCTCTTTGGTTCTTTGCGAAGATCTCGATCTTCTTCAAGTGTGACTTGAAAAATCAACCCTTTTGATAGTTTTGGTTCAACAAAAAAGTTTGGTTAAGGTCAAGCTCCTCTTCTTGATAACTCTGGTTCTAGTCTACAAATTGGGCTCGGGTCAAGTTCTTATTTTTCTTGATTCGTGAGACGATCCGTGATAATTCCATGTTGTTGTTGGGTCTAGGGTTCTTTAATACCTTAGTTTTGCATCAAATTGTGTATAACTGCCCGGTGAAATTGCCAAGCTCTACTAAATAAAATATGATTGCCACTTATCAAGGCTACATCACATATCTCCTTATCATTGTACTTGCCAATCCTAAATGGGACCCTCATTTAGTGTGAAATCTTGATTTCTCCTTTCTCATCTACACACCTCAATTTGCAAGGTCTAAGGATGCTTCGATAATTTTATGTCAAGTTTTTCAACTATTGTGGATGATGTCACATAAACAGAACTACCACCATCGATAATGACGTAACACACTTTGTCATCTATCATACGTCTAGTATGAAATAAGTTTTTCCTCTAACATTAATCCTTCTAAATTTGGGTTGTCATAGGGTGTTGATCATCATGATCAAAGGACACTCTTGTACATATATAATCTCATCATATGTAATTCTCATCCTCAACATCCTCCTCACTCTCAATCTCACCCAGGTCTCCTATGAGTACCATTACATGATGGTTAGAATAGAACCAATGTGACTTTACACGAAGCATTTGAAACACTTGATATCATAAATCCTCTACCTCGATGGATCATCAACTATATTTCCTTTATCCTGAATGCTCACAATGAGTTTCTTATTGTCTACCCCCTTATCAAAAGATTTAAACAAAGGTTTAGATCTAGTATGCTCGGTTTGACTGGGCCTATTGGAAGTACAAGTCAAAACTTCATTTTATCTGCTGCTCTACATTATTGGCAACCTAAACGAACTCCTATATGGTACTATAGTGTAAAGTTCAACAATATTCCCAATGTCACTATAAAGTTTGCTTACAAAATGTACAACCGTTTGCTCCTTGGGTTCTTTTATCTCAAGTCTAATTTTTAAACTTTCAAACTTTGCCATATGAGCTAGATTTTGCAATCTAAAATATAGTGTTTATTTGGAATGACCTTGTATGAATCTTTTCCTTTTCAAACGTTTCATTACGCCCTAAGTAGTGATTAGGCCATCTTCATCTCTTACACAATGAGCTTTCAAATTCTCTCACCACAAGCTAGCATAGCCTGAGAACTTTAAAACCTCTTTACCTAGTTCCTTCTGAGTAGTCTAAACATTCAAAGATCTTTTCAAGTTTTTGAAACAATTCAAGATATTCCTCGCATGAGCTAGTGCCTTTAAATGGTGGAACTTGTAACTTTAAACCACTTAGCTCATCTGCTAATCTATTCCCTCTCACGAGGACCTCCTCAAAATCTCTACTCTCTATATCTTTTTCACTATTTATTTTATGTAATTCTACTATTCATCTACCCACTCTATGGCCAACTCTACTACTATCTTCTTCCTAGAGGTGTATAAGATTCCTTATGAAATAAATTTTTTATTTGTTGTGGTAGTACTTCTAGTGAATTCTGTATTATCAAACTATCAATTAGTTACAAATTTGCCCTCACTAGTGGATGTTTTTCCTTTGTGTTGGCTAAATTTAGATTGAATGCAGCTACACTCCTTGTAATCGTTTCAATATTTCCAGCAACCATCTACAAGACTTCACAAAATCTCAAATTCAATAGTATAATAGTAATCAGAGCTCTAAACCAAAATGATGGACAATCCAGATCAATCAATCCAATGAATATCAATATTTCACCATGACACCACATGACCTTCTCTCAAATAGTCAAACTTGCCTCTAAAGTTAGCAATAAAGTTCACTACTTGAATTAAATATAAATATCTAACTATCAAAACTACTCACGGTCTAGGTCTTTGTCTTGATATCAATCAAATAAAATTAAAATTATGAACTTGAATCCTCTGTCTCCATGGTTTACACCAAAGAAATTGTCACAAATGTGTGGAGCACTAAAAACCCCAATACTGATGACTTTCTCACTCGATTACAAATGTTCTCATTCAACAATATCAAAGGCTCCAAAACAACAAATCATTCTTTAAACAATCAACACTTTAATATGTCAATATCCAAAACTATCAATCAATATGATAGTGGTCTGAAAAATCTTCAAAATATCACAAAACTACATGGTTCAGATGAAGAAATACAATCCATGCGTAAATATGAGAAATTCAGTCACTTGGTCTGACCAATATTCAAATAAAAAGCTAAGTTCTTCCAAAACCAACTAAGATCTGTGTAAAGTTGAATCAGTTTTAGATGGTTTTGTTGGCACCAAGGGAGTAACCGTTGATGTTAGTTACTCATTTTGTAATAGTAGTTTTTCCTTTTTTTTAATGTACTTTGTAATCCTATATAAAAACAGAGGTTAACATATTATAGATAGTGAGAGAGAGAAAAGAGTCAGTGAGAATGAATTGATGCACTCGCGGAAGCTTGAGGATGAGGAGAGGCAAGGGCAGAGCCCTCTTGGAGGTTGGAATGGAGGTAGGGAGAGACTCGGGCCTTTGGAAGAAGACGGACGCCCTTAGAATAGAATGGCCGCTCAAAAATGGGACAACGGACGTCCCTTGTGGAATAGCGGACGTCCCTTGTATCGAGAAGATGTCATTTTGACGAAGGATGACAAATAAGGGTGGCGGACGTCTCTGATAGCTAAAGCGTTGTCATTTGAGCGAAGGAGAGACAGGTGTTCAAAACAGGGAAACAACAGACGTCCCTTTTGAGGAACAAACATCGTTTACAACAATGGAATGGACGGCGTTAAACTTGAGAACATAACGGATGTCCTGTTTAGAAGAACGAATGTCCTTCAAGGCTAATGAATTGACGGACGATTAACAGGAGCTGACACCACTGGGAAGACGGGCTTCCTTTACGGGAACGGATGTCCCTTAACAAAAATTGACACTGAATTTAAAAGAACAAACGTCTCTCGTTGCAAGGCTGGACGTCTCGTATAACGACTCGAGTTTTATTTTCTTTACAAATATCATGAAATTTAAAACTTTTCTTTTTATAAAAACATCGTAAGTTTTTTCTTTCATAAAACCCTATCGTTAAATTCTTAACTTAAAACTTTTTTACAAATTACAGCGGAAGTAATAAATTTTTTTTCGTTTATAATTAAATACCTTACATTATTAAAACAATAATTACCTTTTAGAAAATATAGAGGAAGACTTATTAGTTAAACAAAATATTTAAGAATAGAAATTAATTATATTACAAAACCTTTTTACAATTTGTTTCCATTTAACTTCTTTTAACCCAGCCAGCAACAAGATTCGCGCGTACAAACTTTCATCAACTGCTCCAAATCTGTTCTCGTTCGTATATCTACATTATGGGAAAAACAATGAACCTAACGCTCAGCAAGAATTAGAATGGAATGCAATGTAGTTGTTATGCATGATCATGCGATGCATTACAGAAAAAGAACTGTATCTTTTCTGGAAAACCAAGAGTTGGATACGTCCTATGGTCATGTGGCTTAACCGTCACTCCGACGAGGAGATACATCCATTCGGGATGTCACTACATGTCGTCACCACACTCTTTTGTTGAAGACATTGGGGATTTCCGTACAAGAGAAGAGGATACATCCTATGGTCCATGTGGCTAACCGTCACTCCGCTCCCTACGTGGGAGGAGATACATCTGTAACGACCTGGTTTTTATTTACTTTAAAAATAGCGTGAAATTTAAAATTTTTATAAAACAACTTAAATCTTTATTCATTTCTTTTAAATTGAAAACAGAGTTCTTTTTCATAAATCCTTATTGTTATAAACTTTTTTTCCTTGAACTTGTTACTTAAATTAGTATAAACAACAGTAGACTAATTATAAAATCATTTTTTTCAATTTACAGCAGAAGCATAAATAATTTATTTAGAAGACAATAAATGAACCATTACTTTATATTTACAAATCTCTTTTCTCGTCAATCCATCAGCCTAGCCAACCACAAGTGTCGCTTGTGCAAATCCTTCATCAGCTGCTTCTTAATTTGTTCATCATTTTCTCTCGTGCTTGTACCTACATCGCAAGTCATAAACTATGAGCCTAACGCTCAGTAAATAATAAAACCTAATATGCTAGATGCACATGTTGTGCCATTTTAAAACCATATGCAGTTTCTATTTTCGTTCTCTTTCTTTTTGTCTTTTATCTTTTATCTTTTCATATTTACGAACTTTCTTTCTATTTCTGTTTCTGTTCCTGTTTTTTGTATCTATTTTGATATCCATGATTGTATACGTTTCTGTATCCGTTCTTGTGTCTGTTTCCGTATCTGTAACTGTATCTGTATCTGTTTTCATTCCACGAAACTCATTTCTGTTTCCGTTTCATTTCTGTGTTTGTTCCCATTTCTGTTTCGGTATCTGTGCTCTTACCGTTTTCGTATGCATTTCCATTTCTATTCCCAAGCCCGTATCCGTATCTATCTCTCTTTTCATATTATTTTCTTTACTTTTCTTTACTTTTCTTTTCATTTGTTCTTATCTTTTGTTCTTGTACCGGGCTTGACCTACCGGACTACAAGAACCTTTATTTTTTCTTTTGTCGGGTTATGCGTCGAGCTTGACCTACCGGATCGTACAACCCCTTTTCTTTTATCTTTCTTAATCATTCGTTCGTACTTTCTTTTCGTTTTCCATTTCTTTTTCAAAACTGTGCATGAAAATCATTTTCGTAATATTTGAAAACAGTGATGCCTGATGTTAATGAATGCATGCAATTACTAACATATAATTAAAAGAAATATAAATAAAAACCCAACGTGCGATTCACAGAACGTGCTATTTAAACAGTAAACATGCTGAGAAAGCGGTAGACATGCTGTAAAAATGGTAGACATGCTTTTAATACTGTAGACATGCTGTAAAAACTGTAGACATGCTTTTAATACTGTAGACATGCTATAAAAACTGTAGACATGTTTTAAAAACTGTAAACAACCAAACGAACATATCCTATTCTTGCGATGCGAGGCTCTAAGGACCAAAACACACACATATCACTTACCTCGATTGCTTAACGCCCTCAACAATTACTCGTTATTCTTTCATTCTCTTTTACTACCTTCACAATTCAATAACATTTAATTATTAATCTAATCAATTAAGCAACTTATTAATCTCAACGTCTTTCACTATCCTTAATTCTTATTTGTTGCTTAGTTTCATAATCTAACTTCAACTAGTCGTATAATAGTTCTAGGAATCCATAATAGCGCAAGGTATCCCTAACTCTATCTATTTGATGCTTATATTCACTTATTTCCAACTCTGCAATTTAATAGATACTGTTCAACTTAATCTAATATCGGAGTAGAAAATCTATCTAGTAATTTTTCCTAAAAGGTTACCTTCAATTACAGAACCTACATAATGGATTATCAACAATTGCAAAACCATCATATCAAGTCTTCAACAATTACAATATCTAGGCCTACAAACTAAACAAAATAGCACAGGGACAAGGTTTCATATTTTCCTTTTTAAAGGACAAATTCAGACCTTCCAACGCAGACATCTATCATCATACTTAACAACATTAAAATTTTCATTCTTATGGGTAGAAGACAATATATCACTATAACTTTTCAAACCAAAGAGGGAATCCACACACTTGAAAACACCCGAGAGCATATCACCCTTCCTTCTCCTTCTTCTTTTTCTCCTATCATCGATTCACAGAGAAGAAACCTTCTCTGTTCTTCAAACTCCCAGCAAACTCTCACCAGCACTCCCTCACCTTATCTCCCATATTTATACACAAACAATAAGTTGAAACGCTTAACAACTTATCCCACATTTTAAGCGATGGAATGCGGATTTAATGGCCATATTTTTGTCGCACAGATTCTCCCTCTCATTCTCTTCTGAAGTTGCACACTGCTGTCTTCCAGAGCAAGAACTAGCGGGACGAACCGGTGGATTGGACCAAACCACCAGCTAGACCACAAGCCTTCAGCTAAACTGCCATCCCATGCCCTTCGCCACTGCCGATTCTCCATTCCCTAAAACTCACCCCTGCGGCAGCACAAACGCAGAATCAAATTGATGAAGTCTAATTCAATCGAAACACTAACCTCTTTCCGAATCTGGAAATTGTAGCCAAAGGAAGTTCCAATCAGCGATTCGTTAGGTCTAAACAAACTCGTGCCCTAGCCTCTTGACATCGGCACTCCCGTGTCACGAAGCCCCGCACTAGACGCCCAGAGTCGCACGCCGAGCCCGTTTGAGCTCCATCGTCGTCGTCCCGAGCTCTTGGTCTCCATCTCCCTCTCTCAGGTTCTTCCTCCAAAAATTGCAGCCCTAATCTCTAATTCCCACTTCTCTCCTTTCTTTAGCAGATCGAGGGCCAGACCGCATTTCATCCCCTTTAATTGTTTTCAACCGGTCCAATAAACAGCATGAATCGGTTCAGCTGAACCGGTTCACCTCCTCCTATCTCCATTTAATTGCTCCTTTTATTTTATCCCTTTAAATTGTAATTCCATTTAATTATTTTCCTAATTAATTACTCTCTAAATTTCTAACTCCAAATAATCTCACTTCTTCTTCTTTTAACCAAAAACCGGCCACCCAATTATTTCTAGACCAAGCTGAACTAATCAATCGTATTTCTCCCTTTTTATTTATCCCACTAACTTAATCTTAATTATTATCCAATAGATTCCGTTAAATTATAGTTAACTAAATACGTCTTTGGTAATACTCCGATAATTATCCTATTAATTCAAATACCCCCAATTACTTTTCAATTATCCATATTAAATTCCGTTACGGAAAATCGAGGTAGTACAACATCCATTCGGGGTGTCATCACCGATGGACCATCACCAGTTCTCCTGAACTCCCACATGCTTATTTACATATATTAGGCATGTCATGCAATATGCTCACAATTTCATAAGTCCTAAGTATGATGCATGAATGTCACGTACAATTCACAAAATATATATAAAGGAAACACAACATTTATCGATAAATCATGGAAAGTAATTAAAAGTCAAGAGAAACCAACAATCAAGCTAAACAATTACTAGCAGTGATAATTTAGAAATCTACCAGGGGTAAATCATGTGTGTTGTTTAGCAGAGGACAAAACCACTACTAAACTTAACTTTTTACCACTATTAACAGGGAATAACATGTGATTTCACAAGTTAAATTTATGTTTCATCCATCATTTTACAGAGCAAAGTAACGACCACCATGAACAAGTCAACTCAGCAAATCATAACATCCAGTCAAGGCAATGTCTAGACCCTCAACAGAAACAGGAACCCATTAGTGCAGACCATTCCAATATATCAGACCTGTTAACATTAATCATCTCTAGTTATTCTTATCAATATGACAGTAAGGACTTCCAACGGCATTACACAGAAATCACGGAATCTCCAACCAAGACAGGATCACAAGAAACAGCTCATAACTTGAATAATTTCTATTGCAAGAATCAGTCTTGTATGCATATATATGATTGGCATTACTACTCTTAATTACTGCACACTAACATCTCATAGCAAGGACAAGTTCAGTTTTCAATATCAAGAGTCAGACAGTTCTATATCTCACAGTGAATAACTAAAGCAGAGCTCAATATCAAATAGCAAACAAACCCATGATGTAGGGCCTCCTCTGGCCAACAACATCCCAATTCTCACCTAAAGATTTGCAGCAGCCATGACTGAAATTCCAATCTGTCGATCTCCCAATGCTTCCTAGATAAAGACAGGATCAGTGGGTAATCAACCCACAAAACTTGATGTAAGATGGAGATTCATTAACAGTCAATAAAATCCCAAACCAAACTCTTACCTTAGCACAATGTTACTTCACTGCAATACTTCACAACCACGAGATTTTTCACCAGTTCAGCAACACACCAAGAAGATCTCTAAAGTAACAGTTCAATGCCTTCACTCAACTCACGGGAACACTCTTCACTCACAGAAGGAAGTGTAGCTCCTCACCTTTCTCCCCAGTCTCCACGATCACAGGTCGCATGTCAGAAATCCAGAAACGTCACCCATGCCTTCACTTATAGACAAGAGAGAGAGAGAGAGAGAGAGAGATGGACACACGTGGGTGAAGGGGACAGTTACCCACTTTAAAGGAGGAGGTCCAACCAGCCATTGCCGCCCCGTCTTGGGAGAGGAGAAGATTTGTCGGGAGAAAAATGAAAAAAAAAAAAGAGAGAGATTGTGTCTGACAAAAGCAAGATTCTTTCCTTAAATTGGATTTTTGGTAGAGGAAGGTGTCCAAAGTCTCGACCGCATGTCAACCAAATTGTCCAAAAATACAAGCAGAGGCAGATTTCAATCGAGAACCTTGACTGAAACATGCGACCGCACATCGACCGAAAAGCCAATTAACTCGACAGATTCAAATCATTCACGTCCGCAACTCAACCGCGCAGTGCGACCGAAAACCCCAAGTGTGACCCAGAACTCATTTAGGTCGAGATACTCGACCTCAATCCTTACCCTGACTCGACCAAAAATGCTGGGAGTGGCCCGAAATGGAATTCGGTCGAGACACTTCTCTAAATCTCGACCTTGACTCGACCCAAAAATGCAAGGAGTAACCAAAATGTATTTTCAGTCGAAATATTCAATCGAAGCCACGACCGCTAGTCGACAGAAAGCTCCCTGCCCCAAATGCTGCCGTATGTTCTCCTTGCATTATTTTACTCTTTTAAAATTTTAATCAAATTTAATTCTTTCTTTATTTAAATCCACCCCTAATTAATTTATTCCAAATAAATCCTCATCCAATTTCCCACTTCACCACTTCTAATAATTTCCTTCCATTAAATCCTCAATAATTATCCATATAATTACACCTCAACAAATTTTTCAATTATCGTTACTTAATTTCGTTACGAAAAATCGAGGTATTACATCTCAAATGTGGCAGAGCACCGAGAACGACAAATTGGAGAAGCAGGAATCTGAATAAAACGGCTCTGGAATTTGATCCTTTGCACGCAGAAATGTCAGAGGATGGAAGTCGAATCTGTATGAAGGCGAAAGACGGTTCTCACGGGAGAAATGCAGGAGAAAGGCCGAAGCTTGGAAACTGAAAGTCCACTGTGAATCGAGGTAGTTTTCTCCCGATGGAAAGAGATGAACTGAATGATGCAGAAAATAACAAGTTGGTCCGAGAAGACACTATGGTTGTGTCTTTCTACTTCAATGGCTATTTGCAAGGAATAACACTCCAACTTGAATCTTTGAAAGTTCTCTACACCCTTTACTGGATAATCTTCTTCGACGGAACAAAGAAGGAAAGAAGTAGCAATAAGCGAAATCACCCACAACTTACAAGCTGATGATCTCAATTTTGGTACACACAAACTTAATCAGATATTACTCACTAAAAAGGATGCAGCAGACTAGAGAAACTCCAAGTTGAACAAACGTTTAGTTTTCTATATTCATTTTTCAACCCCGTACAAAATTCACTAAGAGATGCTTAAATACCCCACTAATTAGGGTTAAGCCCTAATGGTTAAATTATAGTAAAAACCTTAAGGACAAAACAGAAACAACAAACGGACCACAAAAACAATCAGTAAAACAAGCAACAATTAAACTATTACAAAATAAAATAATTAAATTAAATTAAATTAAAAAGTAGGCGTAACCCGTGGTGCATCATGTATTCAAGAAGAAGAGTGGTTTTCTTTGTAAATCTTCTTACAGGTTGTTGTTGCTGTATTTTTGTTGTTACGTTGCCATTTTGTAATCTTGAAGCAAATAAAAGAGATCGGCAATTATCTCCATGGATGTAGGACTGGTTTGTCCGAACCACGTAAAACTGTTATTCTTTCTTCCTTTCTTATTTTGTTACTGTGTTTTCAATCGTATTGGATTCACAACAATTGGTACGGTGAACGTAGATCAAATATACTATTGTTGTTTCTACAAGCAGAATTGTTACAGAAAATTATCTTTTCAAATGGCCAAGTTTGAGGCAGAAAAATTTACCAGAAACAATGATTTTAGTCTCTGGCGTATTAAAATGAAAGCAATGTTGGTTCATCAAAGTATGACTCATGCAATTGATAAGGAAGCCATGAGTAAGCTACAAGAAACTGATGCAACGAAAGATGAAGATATTGAAACAAAGACTCATAGTGCGATACTTTTGAGCCTTGGCGATGAAGTACTGTGAGAAGTTACCGAGGAAAGATTTGCATTATTGGTATGGACAAAACTTGAAGCACTTTATATGAAAAGGTCACTAGCAAACTGCCTGTATCTCAAGAAGAAATTATACATGTTGATGATGGAGGATACAAAGGAAATGCATAAACATCTTGATGGTTTTAATAAGATAACTCTTGATCTGAACAACATTGGGGTCAAAATTGATAAGGAAGATCAGGCTATTAATTTGTTAAGTTCTACACCAAAAATCTATGAACATTTCGTAGATACAATGCTATATGGAAAACAAACATTAACCATGTCTGAAGTAAAAGTTGCATCAAACTCCAAGGAGCTACAAAAATGCACTGATGCAAGGGAAAGCTCTAACGGTGAAGGTTTATCAATAAGGGGAAGTTCTCAAACCAGGTATCAAAAGAATTCCAAAACAGATCACGATCCAAATCTAAAGCTGGGAGAAGATGCTTCTTCTGTAACAAAGAATGCCACTATAAGAAAGACTATTATGAAAGAAAAAGAAGAATGAATGAAAAGAAAACTGACAAAGGTGATGCTTCAGTAGCTGTTGATGGGTATGAATCATCTGATGAATAGCTGGCATCAGTTACAGATTCAAGAGATCTATGGGTCCTTAATTGCGGGTGTTCTTTTCACATGACACCCAGGAAAGAGTGGCTACATAACTTTTGTGGAGGTTCTAGTGGACAAGTATTGCTTGGAAATAATCAATCCTGTAACATCGAAGGTGAAGGTAACATTCAGATTATGATGTTCGATGGCTGTATAAGGACAATTCAAAATGTTAGGTATGTTCCTAAACTAAAAAGAAATTTTCTTTCGATTGGGATGCTGGATAAGTCTGGATGTTTGATAAAAGTGGATAAAGGAATATTGAAAGTCTCAAAAGGTATTATTACTGTAATGAAAGGAAATCTGCAGAATGGTCTATACATTCTACAAGGAAAACTATTATAGGTGAGTCATCAAAAGTGATTAAAGAATGGAAGTGAAATTGAGTTGTGGCATTTAAGATTGGGGCATAGTAGTGAATGGGGCTTGATTGAATTGCATAAACAGAGTTTGTTAAGTGGAAAGAATATATCAAGTCTCAAATTTTGTGAAAATTGTGTTCTCGGCAAAAGTACCAGAGTAAGGTTCAACAGAAGCATAAAAAGATCACAAGGAATTCTAGATTATATACACTCAGATGTTTGGGGACCCGAGAAAATTGTATCAAAAGGAGGAGCCTAACAATTATTCAATTATTGATGATTTCTCAGGGATGCTATAGGCTTACTGTCTAAAAACAAAAGACCAAGTTTTTTAAACCTTTATAGCCTAGAAAACACTGGTTGAAAATTAGACAAATAGGAAAGTTAAAAAATTGAGAGCAGACAATGGTATGAAGTATTGTTCCAAATGGTTTGATGAGTACTATAAACAAGTAGGCATCCAACGACATCACACTGTCAGCCATACACCTCAACAAAATGGATTGGCTGAACATATGAATCGTACAATCTTAGAGAGAGTAAGATGTATGCTTCTCACGGTAGGAGTACCACAATCATTTTGGGCAGAAGCTGTCAAGATAGCTTTCCATCTTATAAACTTGTCCATCATCAGCTTTGAATTTTAAAACTCTGTTTGAGGTGTGGCATAACTTTCCACTTAAGTATGAACATTTGAAGATAAGCAGTTGCATTGCATATGCCCATATTAAGTAGGATAAGGTGCAACCCTGAGCCAACAAATGTATGTTCCATGGATATCAAGAAGGAGTTAAAGGCTATAGGTGTGGTCTTTGGACTCTAGGCAAAAAAAATCATAATCAGTAGGGATGTAGTGTTCAATGAAAGGGAATTTCCATTGAAGAATGTTGCTGATGTTTTTCTCTGGTTGGAACAACCTCTACCTCCAAGTATTCAGGTTCAGGTGGAGACTAATGCTAAGAAACCTCAACAAACAATTCCTGACATCATACAGAAGATGACAGCTATCAATCAACTAAGATAGAAGTTGATGATGATGATCAACAAATTGATTATCAACTCACCAGAGATAGAAAAAAACAAGTAATCAAACCTGTTCAAAGACTAGGATATGCCGACATAATTGCGTATGCACTTTAGGTATCAGCAGATTTGAATAATTCTGAACCCTTAAACTACTCTGTAGTTGTGACTCGCAATGATAGTGAACTGTGGTTAAAAGCAATGCAAGAAAAGGTGGATTCACTTATTAAAAATCAAACCTGGACTCTAGTTGATAAACCTACATTAAAAAGGATTATTGGATGCAAATGGATATGCACACTTAAGGAAGACACTGAAAAGTTTGCAAAGCCAAGATACAAAGCAAGGTTTGTGGCAAAAGGTTTTACTCAAAAGAAGGGGGTAGACTCTAATGAAATTTTCTCTCCTATTGTAAAGCAAACATCTATAAGAATGCTCCTATCTTTGGTTGCTGTCAGGAATCTGGAGCTAGAATAGATGGATGTCAAAATAGCCTTTTTACATGGCAATATAGAAGAGACAATTTATATTGTTAGCATTTTTGTTAGGCTTAGTTTATTTTGATGATGACTTAATAAGGATTATTTTGTTGAAATTAATAAGTTGATTATTACATTTTTCGAATATTATTGTGAATGTTTTTATCATAATATTTATATTCGTATTTATTGGAAATACCCTCAAAATGGGTATTATTAATGGTCTAACATGTTTATCTCAGTCCATGTAGTTCATATATATCATTGTGAGACTTAGGAATATTTAAAGGGATGAAATGGAGTGGCTGTGGACGTCCTGCAGACGAGAGATCCAACCACAATTGGGTTTTGGTCTTTCGAACGCACTGTAGTTGAGTAGCGGTCAAGTGTCGGACGAGGCGATTTTGAATCTTCCATTTTTGGCATTTTTACAATCGAATTGCGGTCGCTGGATTTGAAGATTCGGTCGACCAAAAAACATTAAAAAAGTTTGGGGTCAATTTTGTAACAAAAAATTTGGGGTCAATTTTATAAAAGATTCAGTCGACTGCAAGGCGCTTTCGGTCGACCATTGCAGTGCAGAAATGTACAAAAACTCCAACGGTCAGATTTCCAACAGTCATATCTTCCAAAGGTCGGATCTAATCGACCGAAAACGTTTAGGTCGACCGAAAATAGACAGTTCTATAAATATATGAACTTCCATAGCTCATAAAATCTTGGAATTGAGACGAAGACTTACCAAAATTTATACTTGATTTCAAACACCTTAGTGAGCTTGTAAAATCCCACTTCCTTAAACCCAAACTTGAGATTTCAATTTGGGAGAGTTCGGATTAGTTTTTGCACTTTCAATTTCCTAAACACACTTGAACTATATTGTAAAGGGTGACACCTTACTAATTCATCATATAAGGGTGACGCCCCAAAATAGTCAACGACACGATTGAACGCCCGTTAATTCAATCAAAGGATGACGCCCCGTTAATAGTCAAAGGTTGACGACCCAAAATAGTCAAAGGGTGATGCCCTTAGAATTAGTCTCATTAAACGGTTTAATTGGCACCTGTAAGCCAATTGGTTAGTGAATCTCCAAGTGGAATCTTGGAGCGCAGACGTAGGTGGGTTTGCCGAACCGCATAAACAAACCTTTGTGCACTCTCTCTAACCCTCTCTTTACATTTATGCATTTATTGTGATTGTCTATTTAATTATATGTGATAAATCATATAGGGTGTTAAAGAATTTAATTATCACATGAAAATACTAGAATGCTATATTTACCCCTCCTCCCCTCTATAGGCGTGCATTCGATCCTACATAAATAACTTAACCCGAAGGTTTTGAAGAGTCTGATGAAAATAAGGTGTGTTTACTGCATAAATCATTGTATGAATTGAAGTAATCACATCGACAATGGAACAAACAATTTGATGAGTTTGTTACTGGTATTGGTTTTTGTTTACTGGTATTGGTTTTTGTGGAAGCAAATTTGATCATTGTGTTTATGTAAGAGGAGAAGAAAACACAGAAAATCCAATCTACATTTTACTCTATGTAGATGATGTCCTAATTGAAGGGAATAGCATATCTGCAATATCCAACTTGAAGACACAATTGGGAAAGGAGTTTGATATGAAAGATATAGGACATGTTGAGAAAATTCTTGGGATTGAAATTTGTAGAGACAAATTACAAGGGATTATAACTTTGTCGCAAAAGAATTATCTACAGAAGGTGTTATGCAAGTTTAATCTCACTAATATTAAACCGGTCTGGACTCCCTTAGGAGCTCATTTTAAATTGAGCCATGATCAAAGTCCAAAGCTTGAAACTGAGAAAAGTTGGATGGATAAAATTCCATATTCTGACACTTTGAGAAGTATAATGTATGCAATGATATGTACTATACCAGATCTTGCTTATGCTATGAGTGCAACAAGTCATTTTATGGCAAATCCAGGAAGGGTACATTGGCATGCACTTAAATGGATCATGAGGTACATTTCTGGTTCACTGGATGTTAGGTTAATCCTGGGTAAAACAAAAATATATAAAAATGCAGTAGTGGGATATGTTGATGCTGATTTTGTTGGGTGTAGAGATTTATCGAAATCCATATATGGTTATATTGTATGGAGGTGCAATATGTTGGAAAGCTTTTCTACATAAAGTATTGGCTTTATCAACAATCGAATGTAAATACCTATCAACTTATGTAGGTGTTAAAGAAGCAATATGGCTTAAGGGTTTAGCAAAAGATTTTGGCATTGACAGTTCAGAGTTAATTATTTTCTGTGATAATCAAAGTGCTCTTTATCTCATGAAAAATCCAACCTTCCATGACCAGACGAAACATATATATGTAAAGTATCATTTCATCAGAGATGTTGTAAGTCAAGGGACAATTATTGTTCAAAAAGTTGGGACTGAAAATAATTCGGCAGATATGTTAACAAAGGTATTGACAGTAGCTAAATTTAGGCATTGCTTAAACTTAGTTAATGTCAAACAAGAGTAACTATTACGGTGGAGTTTTACAATCTTCTAGTCTTATTCTAAAAGTTCATTCAAGGTGGAAAATTGTAAAGTTGAATTAGTTTTAGATGGTTTTGTTGGCACCAAGGAAGTAACCGTAGATGTTAGTTACTCATTTTGTAATAACAGTTTTTCCTTTTTTTTTAATATACTCTGTAATCCTATATAAAAACAGAGGTTAACATATTATAGATAGTGAGAGAGAGAAAAGAGTTAGTGAAAACGTATTCCAGAAGGAGAGTGGTTTTCTCTATAAATCTTCTTGGAGGTTGTTGTTGTTGTATTTTTGTTGTTATGTTGTCATTCTGTCATCTTGAAGCTAATAAAAGATATTGGCGATTATCTCCGTGGATGTAGGACTGGTTTGTCTAAACTAGGGGTGTTCACAGTCCGGTCCAGTACCCGTTCCACAATGTACCGGATCGGACCGATCGGTACCGGTTTTGAAAATTCAGAACCGGTACCGGTCCCGTTGAAGTTCGGTATCGGACCGGTACCGGACCGGTTTGTCTGTACCGGTACCGGTTCGATACCGAACTTTTTACCTTTTTTTTTTTTTTAAAAAAAACTGCAAGAAAAAGCTACAAAATTCAGATAGTTCCACCACAGTCCATGAACTCAGTCAACAAATAAAAAAAACACAAGTTGAGATCACAGTCTCTATGCACATAACTTTCCATTCCATGATGTTCGTTCTACAAATTATTTATCAAACAACCCAAAAAAGTGGAGGAAGTTTGAACAGAAACCCAACCAAAAACATGAGAGAGAGCAAGCAATACCTGACAATCTCATCTATCATCACTAATTCACTATCAATTTCAAATTAACTCCTTGCATCGTCATTCGTCATTAATTTGTATAATCTCTGAAAAATATAAATTGAAAACAAATTTAGAAAACATAGTAATTAGTAATTAATAAAACAAATATAAAGAAAAAACCATAAATATAGATGATACCTTGTTCATCCACATCATCTTTGTCGTTGATTGATTTATATTTTGAACTTCGAATCCAGCTTTGAGTGCAAATAAGCGCTTCGACAGTCTTTGGGGACAAAGAACTACGAAATGAATCAAGTACTCGTCCTCCGCTACTAAAAGCTGACTCTGATGCAACAGTAGAAATAGGAATGGCCAATATATCTCTTGCCAAGTTGCTCAGAATAGGAAATTTTAATAAATTCATCTTCCACCATATGAGAATGTCTTGTTTGTCTGAGAATTTTTCTAATGCTTCATACAAATATTGATCCAGTTCTGACCGAGTACTTGAAATATCTTCTTCTTCGAGGTAAGTATAAAACATCTCATGTAGTTTGTTATGAGTCAAATTGCTCTGTTGCATCATGATTGCAGATGTTGTTGGTACACTTGCAGTATTGTAATTATCTTCTAAATTTTCCAATCCCGAAGCAACTTTATACTCGAGATATAATTTTTGAAGCACTAGTTGTACTTCATTTAACAAATCATTTGTCTTATCATAATCCATTACTGGAGAAAGACAATGTTTCAAATACTTCATTTTATATCGAGGATCCAAAACAACTGCAACATACATCAAGATATTCATTCTGTCGCAGCTTCCCCAATATTTATCAAATTTTCCCTGCATTCCAATCGCCATTCTTCTCAATAATGGATTGTCACATTCAACATACTCTTTGATAACCATTCTCAAGTTGCATACTTCACAAACATATACATTTGCAGTAACATGCAACGAGGCTGAAACATTTACAGTAGTATCATAAAAAATCTTCAAGAACTTTACAAGTTCTCGAATATTATTCCAATCTTCTTCCGTGGGAGGACTTTCTCCATCCAAAATCAACAAGATAATTAAAATCTGTTCCTGTCAACTTCTCAAAAGCTTTTTCATATTTTTCTGCGCTTTCCAACATCAAATATGTTGAATTCCATCGTGTAGAGACATCAAGAGACACACTTCTTTTGCACCCAATTTTAACATTTTTCGCACATTTATGAAAACTTTGAAGTCATGCAAGAGAAGATCGAACATATTTCACGGCTCGACGTACTCTTGTAATAGATTGGTGATGGTATTTTAAACCATCACATACTATCAAATTCAATATATGCGCAAAACATCGCATATGAATGTATTGACCATTCAAAATTAAACCGTTCCAATTCTGAACACATTTAACCAAATAAGAAGTGGCCACATCATTGGAAGACGCATTATCTACAGTGATTGTCAAAACCTTTTCAATGCCCCATTCAAGTAAACATCTCTCGACTTCTTTTCCGATTATTTCACCTCTATGATTTTCAATCAAACAGAAATTGATGATCTTCTTCTGCAAAATAAAATCACAATCAACATAATGCGCTGTTAAAACCATATAATTTAAATTCTGAATGGAAGTCCACGTATCTGTAGTCAAGCATATGCGTTGAGATGTATTCTTGAAGTATTCTTTCAACTTTGCTTTTTATTTTTCATACATTCCAATCACATCTCGTGCAAGCGTAGTTCTAGACGGTACAACAAATTTTGGTTATAAATATTTGGAATAAACTCTAAATCCCTCTGATTCAACAAACTTAAAAGGAATTTCTTCAACAATAACCATCTTTGCAAGTAGTTCTCGGCAAGTCTCACTACTAAAAGATGCAAGGGTAGAAGAAGTTGATCCTGTTCTATCCAAATTTTGGAAGCTTAAAGTCTTTTGCTTCATATCAACACTTGCCAACAATTTTTTACAAGAATTCATGTGCTTCTTCAAGCTTGAAGTCCCATTTTTTGTTGAATGGCACACATATGTCTGAGAACAATAATTGCATTTCGCTCGAGAGTTATTTGTATTATTGCTTTCAACAATAGTAAAATGCATCCAAACATCAGATTTCTTTCTCTTGTTTTGACTCGTAATAGGGTTGACATTACCACTCTGTAGTTTCATCATAGCTTTCCATTATCTGCATTTTGAAGAATGTAAAACACATTTCAGAATTACATTTACATTACTAAGCCAAATGAACACTAACAAAGTACAAATTACAGTATTACACTACAAAAATTCATTGTAACGAAAGCCAAAACATAATTACAATACCTAGAAAATAATCAATGGTCAATGTTGATATAAGTTGACAGAACTCGAAGAACACATGTACAGCCACATTTTTCTTAATGATGTTTTAGCCTCTAGACCTAAAGGTGAAGAACAGTACACATAATTATCATCCATACAAGGATCTCCCTTTGGTAAAAGATCCCTTCAAAAAGTAATGGGACTGCCTGCCCTACAAAAATGCTTCATCCATTCATATTAAATGGGGCTACAATTCAATTTTGTATTGTTTTCATAGTAGATTTTAGCAAAGTTTTAGTCAAAAGGTGTCCCTACTTTGGTTGAAGCCTATCTTCTTCAATCTGTCTCTCTCTACCAATAATAGAAAACACAGATCTTTGGGTTCTATTCCAATCATATACAAAACTTTTTAATAGAAATTTCCTAAGATGTAGGAAATTCTTTACCCGCCATTATTCTTGAAATGCAAATAATTGCATAATTAACTATTCCAGCATCGAAATTATGAAGAAAGTATATGAAAATCCAAAAATTGGCACCAAAACTCAAGGTATACTTTTAGTTTTTGCAGAAAATATACTGAAGTATAGTCATTACTCACCGAAACTCAAAGGAAGCGCTTAGGTTGGTCGTTGGAGCTGTTGTCGTCGTCGCCTCGTCGAAATGCTCTCAGCTCTGTCGCAGCTTTGTCGGAACCCTTTACAGTCGTCAGTCCTCAGTCGCAGCTCTGTTAGTCTGTTCTCTCGTAGGCGATAGTCGTCGCGTTGCCTCATTGGTCGCCGAGATACAAGGAGTCGAGAAATCGGGGTTGTCGGAAATCGGAATGGGACGGTCGCCGTCGACTGAGAGAGTGAGAACTGAGAAGAGAATGAGATTGAGTTTTCAATCTTTCAGAAATTGAGTCGAGAGAGTCAGAGACGAGAGAATAGAATTAGATATGCCCTAATTGAAAATTGAAATCTGTTTAGTGTTTAAGACTTCAACTCTTTAAGTGTCCAAGAGGCTCGGTTCTCGGCTTGGTACCGGTTCTGGGTACCAAGCACCGAGAACCTGACCAAGAAAACGGTTTTGCAACAACCAGAACCGTTTTCGGTCCAGTTCTGACGAAAACCACATCGAGCGGGCACCAAAACCGCCGGTTCCGGTCTGGTTCTCGGTGCCGGCTCGGTTCTGCACACCCCTAGTCTAAACCACGTAAAATTGTTGTTCTTTCTTCCTAACTTATGTTTTCAATTGTATTGGATTGACAACAATCTGATCAAGAGATACCAAATAATGTATGAGAAACTAAAAGAATCAGGAGATGATTGTTTAGAGAGGAAAAGGACAAGCTTCATGTCAAAGATTATATGAAATATTATCTGTGATCGAGAATCTTCCAGTCATGAGCGTGCATACAAATAAGAGAGTTGAAGATGTTATAATTGAATTAGAGGATCGAATTGATTTATATTTCAGTCATTTATTGGTTTTGAAAATTAAATTATATTTAGCATTTTGGGTTGAGGATTTGGACTAAATGATGTTTGATAGTTTAAAGATTATGCAATAAATGAGGTTCTAATTAATATTCGCATTCTAATTTAATTTCCGTGGATGATGAAATGAGTTGTATCGTAACAAATATAGTTAAAATATTAAGAAAACGTACAGTTTTTGCGTAATAATAATTGAGAATTCGTGAATTTAGAAATGATCAGAAAATTTAACTTGATGATTAAATTGCAAGAAATTTTAAGATTTGAAATTTAAGGAAAACTAATTTAAAGCATCGTCACCAAATAGCCAATGTTGGATTTTATATTTGTACCCAAAACGCAAAGAAGATCTTGAAAGAGGTCAGTGCCCGCACCTTAGAGGCGCCAAGGCAGCCCGATGGCAGGTAGATTCTACCACCACTCAATCTGCCCTTAGCCAAACTAGAGCAACAAAATTTGTCCCTGATTATGGATAAATCAATACACAGCACCTACATTAAAGATTTATCCCAAACTTTAACATAACCTATCAATTGAATACTAATATATTCAATCTCACTGGTTGCTCTATCCACGAACTCTCGATCCTTCAATGACAGAGAAAGGCATTTTGCTTTTCTAGCAACGTACTTCCCAAAATAACTCTCCATTTCAATTATTTCCATTTTTCACTTTGCTATTCTTTATTCTAATACTCTGATAAACCAACACTTTTGAGAGTAATTTATTACCTGCCGATTCAAAAGGATTCTAATCTAACTAAATCCTAACTTCCACACATTCCCCCACGTAATGATATAGCCTGCCTGGTTTAGTGGTTTGGTTTCTCAAACATGTTCTTCTGAACTTCAAACTACAAGTAAAATTATGAACATAAAAGGGAAGAGAGAGAGAGAACCCCAAAAAATGTTACAAATACGATAACTTCCATGCGATGACCTACAAAAAATCAAGCACGCATAGTTTCCAAGTAAAAAAAACTGAACAGAGCTCTACAAACTTCAGTTCTGTAAGCAGATACCCGCAAATTGCTTACTTCACAACTACATACACAACATTACATTCATGTATATATAGACTCAGAGCAGAGAGTATATTTATAGTAAACATCTCAATTTTTACCACAGTTAAAGCCGTGGCAAATGGAAAGGACTATGATTAGGATCAATAATATCACAACTGCCAAAACAATCAGCTTGATCTTCATGTTTGCCAGCCACATTTTCCTCCTAATTTTAGTTCCTTGACTCCTGAAGTCTTGCGCCTGTATACCAATACAAAATCATCCGATGGGGTATATTAAAGAAAACCTTCTACTTTATAGATTTGAGCACCATGAGGCTGGCCAATCCGGTTGAAGCTAGGCTAGAGCTCTAAAATGAGTTTACTTATCATTTAAGCATTCCCCCTCAAAAATATGTCATTTGGCATTGAAATAGAAGATTTTCTTTCCTACATAACGCCCCATGCTGGTCCTCATTTCTCTATTGCACCAACGATATTTGCAGAGAAACTCTAATGTTTGAATATTTTTAAGTTTGAAAAGCTTAGGTGTTCAAAAGTCAAAACCAAAAAACTAAAGATAAGGCGCAATGTCATCAATTGAAGAAAACTCAGAGGAAAATTAACCTGTTGATGAAGGTTCTCTGTCTTATCAACCAAAAGCTCTATCTTCTCTCCTCTATCCAAAACCTGCATCGAAGAACAGAGTAAGATGGCGACTTGACCAACTAATACACCCTTGTCCCTTTCCCACTTCTTTTTTAAATAAATAGGTGCCAAACAACTTAAATTGCATTTTGGCAAAAACTTTCTTTTGATAAGAAACAGAATATACGCTTTTGGTGGAAACTATTATGGAAAACATGAAAAAAAAAATTGAGAACAATTTTAAAATCCTGAAGGAATTTTAAAAATGATAATTTGTTGAACGGATTCACAATATTCTCTTCACAACAAATAACATTTATTTATATCTAGAACTTTATCACAAAAAAATACTAAATGAACGTCTTGAAAAAACAATTATAAGTATGCATTAAAATTTTAATAAATAATGTGAATGATAACTACTTACATATATTGTCAAGTTTTGAAAGCATGTTAAATAACTAATGATATGTTTAAATTTTAGCAAGCATGTTTGATGCAAGAAACAAATAAGACATCATGTCTTGTTTCTTCCTTGACTTTCCAGGACGGAAAATTGGCATCCACATGAAAGCACTATGAACTTGTTAACTTCACCAGCTAATGGCTTGTGATACATTGACGATGGCAATGCTTAAAAGGTCCATAAAAATTTCCATCTGTCAGAAAACTTTGAAGTCACTCAAATAAGAGGATTGATTACTTGCATTAAACATTCGTTTAAAGCTTTTTCTATGTCATTAAGGTAACGTCAAATAAATTCCAACACAAGTTTTCATACATTCTTTTTGAGACACCAAATAAAATTTAGTCAGATAGAGGAGAAGATAAAAGGGGCCCACAATCCTCTACAGTATAGATCTTTGAGAAGGTGTAACTGGATTTTAGAGTTGGTAGCTTTATGAAGCCCCAAGCAAACTTAATAAACTAATTGCAATGAGAATAATCTTCTGTGGAGTTTTTGGCTCTTAATATTCATCAATTCGTTAGCATACTTCCATTTCTACCATCTCCTTGGGGTGAATCTTGAATAAATGAATGGGTTCACAAAACTTGAGAGGATAGAGAGAGATTAAAACTTCTAAAGGATTGTATTAATTGAGTTAGATACAAGTTCTAATTTTTTTAGGTACAATAGGACCTTTCATTCAAACCACATCAACAAAATGGACAACCAAATATCGCAAAAGGCAAGAATTAACACAAGAAAAGAGACATCTGTAAAAAAATAATTCCATTTCCATAAGTCATGCCTTAGTAAGGGTGTCAAAGATATTAAGAATACTAACTATGCACTCCCTTTAGGTTTTACAGTTCTTGTAAAGGTACTAGAGCGGTAATTAGGAAAGCAGGAAAAGGTAAAGCTGGGAAGAATCCATATTAAAACTTGTCCTAAGAGAGGACAATAAATATACTACAATGGAAAGTGGCTTCAATTTTAAAAGGATTCTCATGACTACCAAATATGAGTGAGAAACTATTCATTAAGCTGTAAATGCTAAAGCTAGGTAATTAAAGCTAGGTAATTGAATGTAATTATCTTTCTCCAACCCATCTATTCCACTTTGCTTGCAATTAAAGCATGCCAATAAATATTAGTACTTTGTTGACTATCATTGTAATTTGTCACTCGCAACAATTTAAATATGTTGGTGCAAGAGAAACTTGAGTCATCATATTAATCTGTCACTTAATTATCCCCTGCCTTTTCATCCTTTTGTTTCAATAGTTCTCTTCAACCCTAACCATAAAACCATTTTTTACACCAATATCTGAAAAAGCATACATAATTTCTCCGTTCTTAGCATGACTATCATCCAACTGACTTCTAAAATCAGTTAGTTGTCTTATAGTTAGCCTCAACGATGAAGGAGTTCTAACCAACTTGAATGAGCTCAATTGTACAACAAATTATAAATATTCATGTCAATAAGTTTTAGAATTAGAAAACATTCGCTCAGTGAGAACTCAAATACATGTCCTAAACCGTACAAGTTGTCAAATCTGCCTTTTAAAATAGAAGTGATCAAGGAAGGGTAGAAAAAGGTGGATGGAAAACAAATGACATAAGACCAATACTATAACCAATTTGATCAAACAGGAAGAAGCTTTCGAAAATTTAATGCAACTAAATAATGAGTAACTACCTTTTCAATATTCTCCATCATAACACCTTTTACTTCTGAAACCTGAGCTTTAACCTTTGCAAGCTTGTTTATCTCTTCAGGATGATCAGCACAATACTGCATGTGCTCTTTCAGTTTTGACCTACAAATGACATTAAATTTAGTAAACCACAACAAAATCATAGCAACGCCTTTCCAAACATAGTTATATACAATACCCAAATTCCTTGTTCAGGCTGTTGACAGAAGCAGTAGCAGCCTTTCCTCCACCATATTTCAACACAAAATCCTCCTTCACACGCTCCAAAAAAGCCACAGGAACTTGCCTTCCAGCTGATTCCACAGCAACTACGCAGTATGCTGCGCAGTTAAAAATCAGAAAACCAATTAAAAGAAAATATAAATAAATATGCTGTCAGTAATTATAACTGCTATGGATCATGGCGATCACCCTATCCATTTTTTTAACACTGCAAGTCAAAATAATCTCTTCTATAAATGGCAAAAATTTGAACACAAATCAAGAACTATTCCCAATGTTAGCTGGTTCTTTCCCAGAATCATCAATTCACAGTTGTAATATATGGGGGGACAGCTGACGATATCAAAGAGTGTGTACAAATTTAAATCTAGCCCCAAGAAATAAACTAGAACTAGTTCAATATCGGTGAGCTTCATGGTGTACTAAAAAATTGTGTTTGAATTAGCAATGTCGTGGGATTCATTTTTTAAAGTACAACTCATAATATGGGATATATAATCCAGTAAGAGTAGCTTTAATGATTAAGAAGATAAATTATCAATCAAAATAGTTCTAGAGAATACTTTTCATTTACCCAAATTTTTATAGGAAGAAAATTTTAGAATTGGAATAATCATCTGTAAGCAGTGTCTCTTGAGCTGAGTAACAATGCTGAACTAGTTCAATATCTCTGAACTTCATGGTGTATTAACAACGTCATAACCAAGCCCATGCTAATAATCCCTCTACCAGCTTTTTCTATGCATGAAAATATGCATAAACGGAGTGAGCTCCTGATAACGCTCAAATCACCCAAAAAAAATAAAATATTGCTTATCTTCATAGCAGAACTAATGTAAACCATAGTGAAGCTATCGTCCAGTACATAAATGCTTAAATGTATCCTGAACCTAGTATCTCTCATGTAAACATCAAAGACAATATTTTCTTCACCTCGGTATGTTATTCAACAAAATAATAAAAAAAAAAATCGAAAAAATATACCAAACGGTAGAAATGGTAACTGAGAGCCAGCATCAGTTCTGGTTAAAAACACAGAGTATGAGATCAACCAACAATGAACTGATATGTTATGCTGCAGAAGTTTAACTTAGGCAACAAGTTACATGAACGTTTCAGATTCGAAGTACAGAATGAACTTTTCCCATCATAACTACAATCCAACCATTTTTAGTAAAACAACAATAACAATCTGAACAATTTCCCATCGTCTTATTAGTGATGTGAAAATAAGGAAAAGAAAATTGCTAGTGTTTCCGAGCAATTTGCTGGACACCAAAAGTTCGTAGACTTACTGTAGCCATTATCAACAAGGTAATTGAAAGTATGGCCATCGCAATTATAAGTGAACTTGTTGTTAGTTGCAGGGAGTTTCTGAAGACACTGAAACGCTATGGAATTGAAATTTCCGCTGAATTCCGTGTACTCCGCGAGAACCACAGTTCCGCGAGAAACAAAAGCGTAGATCAGAGTCTTCTGGCCCATTTCGATCCACTAAAACTTGGAAACAGCACTGCCAAGGGTGCCAAACAGAGAATTTTGGCTCTCCCTCTCACTTTTCGTAGCAGGGGCGACGAAAAAAGAGGGAAAGCGGAAGGGGGAAGCTAAGAGAGAGAGAAGGGTGGGATATATGTTTCAGTTGGCAACGCAAGTTTTCCAAATTTAATTATTTAACGTTTCACACGCGTAAAGTGTTCCCGAAGTCGTCTTGTCCGGCATAATCCGAATCAAATTTATTGAATGAGTATGATCCAATTTGAAGGAGTATAAGCTCTCCCCCATTCGACGTGATTTTTCATTTTAAACAATATTTGTCTCAACAAATTTCAAATATTTTCATTTAGGCCTGAATTATGATTGTCCAAGTGAGAAGATTTATTTCATTCACTCACAATCAACCTCTGTATAATACCATAAACTCACATTAAATTTTATATGTTAAGGTGTGCTTTCAAACTTAACATGACCTAAATCTATACAATTATATAGAAATTGAATTTTTTTTTTATTAATTATTTGCTATGTGAATGAGAACAATGCTGTAGGCAATCATATATTGACTTAAATAAATGTCTACAAACAAATAACCGTATATAAAATAATATACAATGTCTATACAATATTACATGAAATGTACACATCACATGTATGCCCCTGTATAAACATAGGACTCTAGACTCACACACAAACAGACATAATGAAAACTGCTTGTAAAAATGAGAAGACCTATGATAAGCCACGGATTCCCTCTATTTTCAATCAAGCCCATTGATTTTCTAACTTAATTTTAGGGTTTCTTTTGAAGGTGTTCAAGGAAAAAAAAAGTAATATAGAAATTCATGATATTCTTCAAGTACAACAATATGACATGGAGTTATTTAAGATAAAGTATAAGTAAAGAGTCAAGCACAAGATTACGAGAATTATGAAGTTGTCTCAAAACTGCCTACAATCTGACCTACATGACATGTTTGTTATTTTTGGCAACCTTTATGAGCTTATATCAAAATGTCATTTGCTATTCGAAAAGTGTTATGAACAGAGAATTTAAAATCTACCAAAGAAGCCCAACCATCCTTAGTTGAAGTAGAAGCCAATCTACTTGAAAAATGACCTTAAGGATAATCAACTAGAGGAGAGATATTTCAAGACATTCCAAACTTCTTAGAAGGTAGCTTCAAATCAAGTTTTGGCATTTTGGATTTTATTTGATGTAATGGATAATGTTGTTTTGGAAAGTTATTGGCTAGACTTGAAAATCGAGGACCTTTTTTGTTTGTTTTATTTTTTAGGTTAATTATATAATTTGACATTTAGGGCAATCCTATTTGAGAAGGTATTTATACTCCTCATTAGGTCTTGTCTGAAGTAATTTGAATTGAGCTAAAAAAACCTTATTGAATTGGAGTTCTCTCCTTGCAACCGGCCTCCATTGTCAAGGTGAAAATCGAGATAGTGTTTAACCACAAATTGATTCACCAACCTTCTTGGCTTGTCTTGAGGTGAATTTCTTATACTAATCTTTCTTTCATCTCCTTTCAGAGGTGAACGTTCATAGAGAAAGATTAGTAGACTTGTTTTATGTAACACCCCGCATTATTAAAAAAATTTTCTTACTTTCGTTTTTAGCCATATAAAATTTTTCTTAAATTTTCTTTGACTTATTTAAAATGTACATAAGGAAAATATATCAGAGTAATTAAGCAGAAACTGATAATAATTTCAGAACATGGATTTTAACATTTTTAAACGAAAGTCCATGGTTTTACAAATTGTTTACCAAATCCAAAAAAAAAAAAACCATAATTACTTTTCAAAATAATAGACACTACTTTATGTGAGTCATAACCCTCAAGTCGAGCTCAGTTGGTAACACAAGAGCTCCACAGACAATGTCTCCTCCTCCACATCGATAACACCGATATCATTACAATCACCTGCATCACAGGACAAAATAATGAGTCTAACGTTCAACAAGAAATAGGATGAAATGCAATGTTCATGCTTATGCAGTCTGTCTCAGAAAAAACCTATCTTTTCTGTCTTTACCTTTCATTACCAGAGAAAGGATACATCTGTTGGTCCTTGTGCCTTAACTGACACTCAACCCCTACTTGGAGCGAGGTTTTCCATATCTTTGTCTTTTCAGATGTTGGGGATTTCTGAAACAAGAGAAGAGATATATTTGTTGATCTTGTGGCTTAACCGACACTCATCCCCTATTTGGGGCGAGGTTTTCCATCAAGGGTGTCACCACCAAGTACCGTCACCCTATCTCTCGAACCACCACACACCCATTTATATTTATTCATTCATTTTATTAAACATGTCGTGCATATGTCACATTTCATAAGTCCTATTATGATATATGAATGTTATGTTATATCTAGTCCACAACAGAATATATTGAAGGAGATATTAAAGCAAGGATATAACAGTTCATTTTCAGACAAAATAATCCATGTTTATTTTTCTAGCATTTTATCAACAATTTATAAAAAGCAATTAAGAGGACTATCAAATTTAAGCTAAACGTTTGTTCATAGAGAGCGATTCATATGTTAATGCACACAACGGAAAAATAATGTTTTAAACTCGTTTCCTCATGGCCATTTCCTTACAGTTAACAGCCAGTTCAAAGACAACATAATAATTATAATAATATTCCAAGAATTTCATCATTATCCAGTTAACAATAATTGCCTGGGCATTTCCTGTTTCTCCATCAGACTTTAATTAATAGGGGTTAAAGTCTAAAACTGTGATTCTCAACAATTAACAAAGATAATATTGAACAACCACTTGACTTCACTATTTCACAACTTCGATAGACAATTCTTCACAACAATAAACAAGCCATATTTAAACCAACATGAAGTAGTGAGTAAGTCATAGTGCAGTTTCTCAAACCAACAGAAGATTATTTCACAGCAAACATCTAGGAATGATTTATTCAGTTCTTAGAGCAATGAACAATTTTCAACAACAGAGGTAGAATATAATCTCAATTTCTTCATCCTCTTATCATGGACAGTATTTACTTCACAACTTAGCTATTTCATTCACAGCTTAACAAATGGTTTTCATTCACAGCTTAACAATTTGCTCTCATTCACAACATATCAACGATTTGCAGGAGGTAACTAAAGCAATAATTAAGTATCTAACAAGTAGGAATCACAAGCAAAGTCCCGTGATGTAGGGCCTCCACTGGCCAACTATATCCCATTTCTTACCTCCAGATGATTTCCCTTTTTTGTCCAAATTCCTTCCTTTCAACAACGTAAGACAGCCAAGGACAACAGCTTGCACTTTCCCTCTTTCATGTCCACCCACTCCCTCCCCAGAAGAAAGCAGTTCGAACTAACATCAAGAAGAAATTCCTTTATTCTCTTAGAACTTCAGCTCACAGAAAATGGAAGCCCGAAAATAATAGAGTGAAATCCACCCCATTAGTCGCCACCATTTATAGTCGAGGAGAAGACTTACCAGGGACGCAAGGTTGAATGGACAATCACCCATTTCAAAGGAGGGTGGTCCAATGCAAGTCAGCTACGTGGAAAGCTCGCTATTGCCTCGGGAGGGGAGGGAAATTATTGGGGAGAAAAAAAAAAATAAAAGAATGGTTCTAACAGAAGCAATCTTTTCATTAAAAATAGACTTTTAGGTCGAATGAGTCGTCCGCACCATAGACTACACAATCGATCGATTACCCAAATTTCGCCTCTATTTTGTGTTTCGGTCGAACCTCATGTCTGCGTCCTCAACTGATGACTCGACCAAAACACCCAAATGCAATATGTTGTTCATTTTGGTTGAGATATTAGACCGAACCCTCAACCGGCGCTTCGACTGAAAACCAAAATGCAATCTGTGACGCATTTTGGTAGCGTTATTCGACCCTGTCCCTGACCTCGACTCTACCAAAAGCCAACAATGTAATATGTAATGCATTTTGGTCGAGATATTTGATCGTGTCCTCGATTGCGACTCTACCGAAAATGCCAAATACACATCCCGTTACAACTTTCACTTTAATAATTCCAATAATATTTCTACTCTCATTTACATTGCATCAAATATGAAATCGACAGTTATGAAACATATTTTCTTTTATAAATATATTTGTTCATTTCATAAAATTGTTTACACTCATTTATGGGGAAATTATCCAGGTATTACATTGTTACTCAAGTTGGAGTGGTTTCTTTAAGAAACCCATTTGAAGTCAAAAGATGCCGCCATAGCACATTTTCGGACTAGCTTGTAAGTGTCTGTTTATTATTTCTTTTCCTGAATGAATTGAACTCTTATTTTTATAGGGATATCTGTACACAAGTAAAAGGGTGTGTGGTCCAAATTTCGCACAATTTGGACAAGTATTGATTGACTTGTAGCTATTCCAATTTTGGGCTCAGAACTGCCATATTGGTGCCCTTACGACCAATTTCGGTCGCGATTTCCTATTTTGTCTCCCGTGGTTATTTTTGTGTAATTTTTGGATGGTGTTCTCTTCTCTTATTGGATTTAGTCTAGATCAAATTTCAGGTCATTTGGACAAGAAATGTGTAAGTGTGGTTCATCCTTTTATGGCTTAAAACTGCCTTGTTGGTACCATTCTGAACAATTAATTTTGCGTTTATGCAAATCATCAAGAGAGAGAGAGAGAGAGAGAGAGATAGAGGTTAGGGTTTCATATCTTGAAAAGTAGGGAGAATAAATGTACAAACTTTAAGGGAAAACTAAATAGCAAAATAGGGTAAAGTGAAAAGACTAATATACCCATACAACATAAGATAAATAAAACCTAATTTTCCTAACATCCCCCCTCAAACTCACGATGCATTAGTAGAAAGCATCGAGCAGTTTGCTAACTAAAAATCGAAAGCATAAAGTAGAATGTGTCTTGGTGAACAAATCAGCAATTTGCATGGAAGAAGAAAAAAAAGGAAAGGTGATAGTTCCATTCTAATAATGATGATGAGTGAAATGACAATCTATCTCGATATGCTTTGTGTGCTCATGAAAGACAGAGTTGCGAGTAATCTGAATAGCACTAGTATTGTCACAATACATAGGAGTAGAGTCTAAGAGAGAAACACCCATATCAGCAAGTAACCAACGCAACCCAACAATTTCAGCAGTAGTAGATGCCATTGCACGATATTCTGCTTCTGTAGATGAGCGAGAGACAACATCCTGTTTTTTGCTCTTCCAAGAAATAAGAGAATCACCTAAAAATATACAAAAAACTAGTAGTAGACTTGTGATCAGAAGGATCACTACCCCAATCTGCATTCGAGTAAGCACATAGCTCTAAAGCAGAAGTGGAAGGAAAAAGTAGACTCTGAAATTGGGTGCCCCTAAGATACCGAAAAATACGAAGCACAGCTGCCCAATGAACTGTAGTGGGAGAAGCAAAAAATTGGCTAACAATATGAACTGTATAAGCAATATCAGGTCTAGTGATAGTTAAGTACACTAAGCAACGAACCAAGGTACGATACAAGGAAAGATCTGATAATGGAATACTATCTGAAGGAGAATACCGAACATTAAGTTCAATAGGCGTATCAACTGTGCGAGTATCAGAGAGGCGAGCTTGTTCAAGAATGTCAGCAATGTACTTAGATTGAGAAAGAAGATAACCACGAGGAGAGTACGCTACTTCAATCCCCAAAAAATAATGTAGAGGACCTAAGTCTTTCATCTCAACATCACGGGTCAGTTACAATTTTAAGTCAGTTATTCCATCCACATCATCTCTAGTAATAATCATATCATCAACATAAAAAGAGAGAAGGATGCGACCAGAAGAAGTACACCTGACAAATAGAGCAGAGTCATGTGAACTGGAACAAAAACCAAAAGATATAATCACATGAGAAAACTTATCAAACCAGGCTCGAGGGGCCTGTTTAAGCCCATATAGAGCTTTCTTTAGTTTGCAAACTTCACCAAACTGATAAGCAACACCAAGTGGAGGCACCATATAAACTTCTTCTTGAACATCCCCATTTAAAAATGCATTTTTAACATCCATTTGACGGACAGGCCATTGACGAACAGAAGCAACTGCAATGAGATTACGAATAGTAACATGCTTAGACACTGGAGCAAAAGACTCTTCATAATCCATACCATATTGATGAGAAAATTCTTTAGCAACCAAGCAAGCTTTATATCGCTCAACGAACCTGTCCGATTTAGTTTTGATCTTGTATACCCAATGAGAACCAATTGCAGTCTTCCCCAAAGGAAGGGGAACGATATCCCAAGTACCCATCTTGTATAGAGCGGAAAGTTCTTCAATCATTGCCTGTTGCCAAAAAGGATCAAGAACAGCCTCTCCATAGGAAGATGGCTCTAAGATTTGGTGAATAGTAGTAAAAAAAGAAGTAAATGAAGCTGAATAAGTAGAGTAAACAAAATCAGGTAATTGAGTGGACTTACGAGTTTGTTGAGGATAACAAGGAAGAGGATCCACTACCATAGGAGCATCTTGGGAAGTAGTAGGAACAGAGGGAACATCAATAAGCTGATAACCAATATCTGTAGAGTTAGAAGTATCAATCCTGCAAGAATTATTATTAGAAAGAGGTGGGGAATCATTTGAGTCAGTACAAAATAGATCAATACAAGTGAGATCAGACTTTTGAAGATTGGAAGAGTCAAAGGGAATAGAATAGAATGGAATATGTTGAAGAAACACAATATGACGAGAAATATAAAGTTTTTGACTAACAAGATTATAGCATCGGTATCCTTTCTTACCCTCACCATAACCAAGAAAAACACAAAGGGCAGAATGAGAAGAAAGTTTGCTACATTCAACTTGAGGTCGAAGAATGAAACAAGTGGAACCAAAAACCCTCAAGGTAGAGTAATCAAGAGCATGACCATATAATTTTTCAAAGGGTGATAAACCTAAAGATGGAAGATGAAATTCTGTTGATTAAATGCACAGTAGTAAGAATTGCTTCTCCCCAAAATTCACTAAGAACATAGGCAGATAACAAGAGGGAAGGTGCAGTTTCAACAATATGTCTTTGTTTTCTTTCCGCAACACCATTTTGTTATAGGGTGTTGGTACAAGAAGTTTGATGGAAAGTCCTATCTGAAACAAGTAAATGAGAAAATCTATTAGAGGAATATTCACCACCCAAGTCACATGAAAACATTTGATAACGGCATTATGTTGGGTTTCGACAAAAGCACGAAATAGATGATAAATTTCCAAAAAGTCAGAATGGTGTTTCATAAGATAAACCCAACAATAACGAGTACAATCATCAATGAAAGAGACATAGTATCGTGATCCTCCTTTTGTGGGAATATGTGCAGGTCCCCACACATCAGAATGAATTAAATCAAATGGTGCATGAGAAACAAAAACACTTTTATGAAAAGGCAAAGCAAAAAATTTAGCCAATTTGCAACCACAACAGTCTGAAAGATCATGAGTTTGCAATTTTCCTAAAACTCCTGTAGAGACCAAGTACGATAAACGAGAAGTAGAAATATGTCCAAGACGAGAATGCCATAAGTAAAAGTTAGAAGAAGAAGAACTCAAACGAAAAGATGACAAATCAATACTAGAAGCTGCAACATTAGGAACTCTTAGCTCATCTAAGATGTATAGTCCCCCTTGCATATGGCCTATCCCAATCAGCTTCTTGGAAAGTGGATCCTGCACATAACAAGAAGAAGAAGTAAAGGAAACTAAGAAACCATAATCACATAATTGACCAACAGAGATAAGATTCAAAGTAAGATTAGGAATATGATACACATCTGGAAGAGACAAGTTAGGCTTACAAACTGAACCAACTCCTACTAATAGCATGGGAGTACCATCTGCGGTCACGACAGACACAGAAGGAGCAGAATTTATAGATACAAAAGAATTGAAATCAGGTGACATATAATGTGAAGCTCCAGAATCAAGGACCCATATATGAGAGGACATACCTGATTTGCTACTAGAGGTCAAACCTATGTTGGAAGGGGCTGACAAGACTTGTCGTTGCGTGGCAAGAAACTTCTGAAAATGCTCAGTGAGTGCGGCGATTATAGTACTAGGAGTTGGGGTGCTTCTTAAATCTGTGGGTGAAACAACTGCTGCCATATTGGGTGATGTTGGTCTAAAAGATCTTTACTGTGGAATATTACCAAACTTATAAGGAGTTGATTGCTGTGTTGACTGTGTTCTACTCAATAACTTGGGACATTGAGCCTTCTAGTGACCTTTTTGCTTGCAAAAACTACACTCGTCTTAGCTGACTTTTGCTTGTGGTTTGTTCTGGTTTTGAGAAGGAGTCCTAGGCAAAACTGCATAAACTGATGGATTAGGAGAAGAAAGAATTCATTTATCAATTCGTGACTTCATGCAGATCTCTTCAGCTAATAACTCATTTACCACAGAATCAACAGACGGAGGGGGATTAAGATGCAAAATTATGCCTCGAAGACCTTCAAAATCATCTCGAAGAGCCATTAAAAATTGAACCAAACGTTGTGTTTCTCGACGAGCAATATATGGTGCAAATTCCAGTAACTGCACTGATTCTGTAAGGGCTAGTTGGTCCCAAAGATTAGACATAGCAGAATAAAACTCTTGAATATTCATGTTATTTTGTTGAAGAGCACGAATATCAATTTCTAACTGATATTGCTTCGCAAAATTAGACTGAGTATATAACCTTTCTAGATAATTCCACACTTCCTTAGCAGTCTCATACTTTGCAAGTTGGATGCTTATTAATTGCAATACAGAATTGTTGATCTAAGTGACAATTTTAGAATTACAAGCATCCCAAACATCCATGTGTTCTGCAAATTTTTCATCTTGACTATCTCTAGGTTTAACAAATATTCCAGATACATATCCCCACATACGTTTTCCTTTCAAAAAATTTCTCATAACATAACTCCAATACGAATAATTCTACCCATTCAATTGCACACTAATAGACTGAAGAGAATCATCTTTTTCACTGGCCATTGCAATGATAACTATCTTTTACACAAAATATACACGCTAATCAATTAAAGATAGAAAGACAAATTACCAATCGATGAAGAGACAAAATGAAAAGAAAGATGAATCGGCTGAGGCAAGTTGAATTTGCGAAAGCTGTGGAATGAATTAGGCTTTGATACCATGAAAACTATTCAAAGGTATCATAAGAAGTTATGCAAATCATAAGAGAGAGAGAGAGAGAGAGAGAGAGAGAGAGAGAGAGGCTAGGGTTTCATATCTTGAAAAGTACGGAGAATAAATGTACAAACTTTAAGGGAAAACTAAATAGCAAAATAGGATAAAGTAAAAAGACTAATATATCCAAACAACATAAGATAAATAAAACCTAATTTTCCTAACACGTATATCTCTTTGCCTTTTGGAATTTTTGCGTGAATTTTGGAGAGCGCACTTTAATCTTGGGATACTCACTGTGGTTCAAATTATATGTTGATTGGATTTCAAATAAGCAAGTTACATATTTTGGAATTTGGTATTCTGTTTAAAACTGTGGTAACCGCCATCCTCCAAGGGTTTAATCAAGCTTTGCACTCATTTGTGCATAAACCTACGTAGGATCCAATAACCTGCCCTGTCATATATGTCTATGTGATCAATCCTTCACTCAACCTTTGACTTTCCCTTTTGCCTTTGGTTGTTATTTCCTATATCTACCAAAAAAAAAAGATTTTCATCACGTGAGCTTTCATGAAGCCCAGTAAAAGATTTAAACTTGTCAAATTTAAATATATATTTGAATCTACATGTGTTTAATACATCCGATAATAGTGATTGGAATCCTAACACACCTGTAACTTGCACTATGAATTTCTTATGGACCAGTGCTATGAATATGATTATAGCAATCTAATATAACACACTATGTATCATACTATGCAAATGGTAATGTAATATTAATTACCATTTAATATCCATATGAACATTCCTATGTCTACATCAATATGTCCAATATGATATCATATATGCCATCTCACTAGTACGTGATCCACACAATTCTAGGGTTCACAGAGTTACACTACACAACCCTAACCACCAACCTCTTCTATCTCATGTGATTTTAAGGTTTCACACCCAAGAAACACATTTAGTTGATCACATATCTACTCCATGGATCTACATACTCCACATCTCAAAAAATAGTGATCAGAGCCTGGTGTCAACTAATCATATATTTTTCGTTGGGGAAAATGACAAATCAACCATCGTGGTTTGCGGTCAATGACAAGTCAACCACTGTGGTATGTTTTCTAACAAGTTAACCACCAACATATGTGAAAATGACAAATGCACCATCGCTGTCCGTTAAAAAAAGCTGATGGCCCCACAATGTATGCCTGGATGCCGCGGCGTCCAGGCAATTTTTGGCCTTTTGGCCTGGACGTCGCGGCGTCCAGGCAATTTGCGTCTAGACCATTTGCGTCCCTCTGTTAATTCAGCAGAATACATAATCCCAGCGGTCTGCGATATTCGCATGTATTATGTCGTTTTCCCTTTATTAGCTAACCATAGAGAAGTCTGAGCGGCGCTGAAGCGAGTAGAGAAAGGGATTTTGGAAAAGTTGAAGAATTTGTTGAAAAAAATGGCATCTTGGAGTGTTGCAGAAGCTGGTATTAACCGTGAAGCTCAAGTGGGCCCTTCAGAGACATTATTGGCCAATGAGGAGGTACGTGGCCTTGGAAACGAAGTTGCTATTATTTTGCATTCTGTCTCAGCAAATTTAAATGAAGAGAACAATGAGGAACTCCGATCAGCATGCCAATCCACTAGTGATGAAGAGATGGACATGGCAGAGATTGGGCGAAATTTAGGTATATATATATATATTTATATATATATATNGCCAATCCACTAGTGATGAAGAGATGGACATGGCAGAGATTGGGCGAAATTTAGGTATATATATGTATATTTATATATATATATATATATATATATATATATATATATATATTTTTTTTTTTTTTTTAATTCAAAATCATTTTGGCCTGGACGCCGCGGCGTCCAGGCATACATTGTGGGGCCATCAGCTTTTTTTAACGGACAGCGATGGTGCATTTGTCATTTTTACATACGTTGGTGGTTAACTTATTAGAAAACATACAACAGTGGTTGACTTGTCATTGTTCGCAAACCACGATGGTTGATTTGTCATTTTCCCTTTTCGTTGTCATACAGATATTGCATGTCTCATCTTCACGCTAATGCAATGATAATACATTTAATGCTAAACATGCAATGATTATCCATTCCACTATTTAGTTTAATATATTTACACAAAAATCAAATGTTGTGTCATATTGTAATAGTGCAACACTATATAATGTATTAAGAAAATAATATAATACAATTGATTTTAAAACACTAAACTATGAAAAACTTTGTGTCTTGAACCAAAAAATGTTGTGGCATAAATAACATCATGGCATTTCTTTTGGAACATCATGGCATAACTAACGTTGTGGAATTCATCTAAGAATGTTGTGGCATATTTCTCGCATAAAAATGTCGTGGCTTTACATCATCGTGGAGTTGTTAATTACCATTGTACGATTAGTTTAACCTTTCCATTCATTTCTTGGATCATAGCAGGCTCCAATAACACTTTTTCACCAGTTTCTGCCCAATATAGTAGTAATCTACATGGTCAACCATAAAATACTTCAAATAGTATCATGCCAATGCTATCTTGATAACGTTATTGTAGGTAAACTCCGTTAAATGCAGATGATCCTCTCAACTATCTTAGAAGTCAATTTTACAAGCTCTCAACATATTCTTTATTATCTATATTATCATGTCAGATGACCATCAATTTGAAGATAATAAGATGTGCTGAGATCTAATCATATCTCAATTTCTCTTTGAAAACCTTTCAAGAATTTAGATGTAAACTGATGATCTCAATATGATACAATTGAAATAGGAACTCCATGTAATTTAATAATTTCTCGTACATTTAATTTGTTCAGATATTCCACTGAATGATTACTCTTCATGGGTAAGAAATAACTAGATTTCATTAATCGATCCACAACTACCCATTTAACGTTATTTCCTTTAACTAATCTTCGTAAATTTATAACAAAATCCAATGTCATGTGTTCTCACTTCTATTCAGCAACTAGCAACAGGTTTAACAATCTTGTTGACCTTTTATGCTCAGTTGTAATTCTCTTGCACGTTAAACGTTTAGCCACATATGTGGCAATATCTGCCTTCATCCCTTTCAACTGAAATTGTTTCTTCAAATTTTGGTACATCTTGCAAATTTTCAGTAATGGTATTCCTCTAAAATTTCATCTTTAATTTCTTCGATATCTGGCATTACAATTCTTTCTAGATATTGAATTATTTCATTTAAGTCCTCAAAAAATTCTTCAGTTTCACCACTGGAAATTTTTGTTCTTAACTATAAAACTTCATACTCTTCCATATGACTATCTGTCACCTTCTGTTGCAAGGTTGATTTAGCTGTCAAGTTTTGGAAATAAACTTGTTGATTTTGTTCCTTTAATTCTAAATTAAAATAATCAATTTTTGTCCACATTTCAAATTCATGTATACCCAGATAAGTCGTTATAACTCAAGTTTTCTAACTTAAAGCATGAACTACTACATTAATTTTTCATAGATAGTAATGCAAAGTATAATCATATTCTTCTTAGACTTCAATCCAACATCTTTTTATCTATAATTCAATTCTTTCTAGATAAATAAATATTTCAGATTCTTATGGTTAGAAAATATCTAAAAAAGTTTCACCAATAAGTAATATAGCTAATGCATAAGAGCAAAAACTATGGCTGTCAATTTCAAATCGTGCGTTGGAAAATTGCGTTTGTGTCTTTAATTGTCAAGACCAATAAGTCAAAACTTAGTCATTTTGCATAATTACACAGTCCAACTCTTGCAACGATACATCACAATAAATAATGTATCCCTATTGCTCTTTGTGGAATAATTAAAACAGGTGGGAATGTCAACTTTTTCTTCAACAGTTAAAATGTCACCTCACTGGTCATTTCATTCAAAATTTTCTCCTATTCTAGTTAGCTTAGTGAGAAAATGATAAATCAACCATCCTGATTTTAGATTAATGATAAGTTAACTATTGTGGTTTAAGTCTTAACAAGTTAAATACTAACGTATGAGAAAATGACAAATTTAACATCACAGTGACGTTCGCCGTTAAAAATTAGTCAGGACGCCGCAGCGGTGTCTTGGGACACCGCAGAGGTGTCGTGTGTTGCGAAGGAAAACACAAAATTTTGTCTGGACGCCGCAGGGGTGTCGTGAGGACGCCCCTGCGGTGTCCTGGGACGCCCTTGCGGTGTCCTCATGAGGACGCCCTTGCGGTGTCCCGGGAAGCCCCTGCGGTGTCCCGGGACGCCCATGCGGTCTCCTTGAAAATCAATGTTTTTATTAGATTTTTGACATCTTCAACTTCAAACGACCATAACTTTCGCTACCATTGTCGGAATTGGACGCAGAAAGTATAAAATCGAAGCTCTTTCAGAGATCTACAATTTATCATAGGGTTAACTCTATGATCCTCCATTTTTTGCCCCTAAATCGATCGTTTAAGCTCTCAAATCTGCAATTTAATATGTTTAACCCTAAACTATGTAAGACACCGCCAAGGCGTCCTAGGACACCATGGCGGTGTCCCGAGAAACCCCGGCGGTGTCCCGACTACGTTTTAACGGCGAACGTAACTCGATGGTTGATTTGTCATTTACACGTACGTTAGTGGTTAACTTGTTAAAATCTATACGACAGTGGTTGATTTGTCATTGACTTGAAACCACGATGGTTGATTTGTCATTTTCCCTAGCTTAGTTAATGGTGCTGCCAACTTGGAAAATCCTTCCATGACCCTACTATAATACCTAGTCAATCCTAGAAAACTTCAAATCTCTAAAATTGATCGTGGTTGTTCCCAACTCTAAACAACTTTAGTTTTAGAAGGGTCAGCAACTATACGATTTCTAGAAATTATATGCCCTAGAAATTTAACTTCTTCTAAACATAATTCAAATTTACTGAGAACCACCTCAAATGGTTATCATGCTCTTATTCAAGGGAAAAATAAATCAAAATATCATCAATAAACACCATTACAAAGCCATCCAAATATTGCCTAAATACCCTATCATCAAGTTCATAAATATTGGAAGTGTATTTGTGAGTCTAAAGGGCATCACTAGTAGTTATAGTATCAATATCTTGTTCTAAATGTTGTCTTTTGAATATCCTTCTCTTTAATCCTCAATTGATGGTATCCCAATCTTAAATCTATTTTCAAAAACCAATAGGATCCTCTCAATTGATCAAACAAGTCATTAATTCTAGGCAATGATTATTTATTCTTACTAGTTACCCTATTCAGTTGCCTATAATATATGTATATTCTTAAGGTTCCATATTTCTTTTTTAACAAACAACGCAGAAGCACTCCAAGGAGATGTGTTGGGCCTAATAAACCCTTATTTCTTAAATCTTATAGCTCAGTTTTCAATTCTTTTACTTCAACCATAGCCATACAGTGTTGAACAATGGAAATAGGATTTATACCTGGATAGACATTAATTGAGAATTCTATCTCTTTGTCTGGAGGTATAGACAAAGTTACTTTTCATAAATCACATAGATGAATTGGATTCTTTTTCTATAGGCTCGACTGCTAAATTTTCCACACGTTCACTTAATCTAAATGGATCCTTAGAAGCTTAAGGTCTATTAGTACTTCTTTCACCATAAAAAGAAAATACTTCTCCATGAACAACATAAACTATTATCTTTTTCTTATATCAGTCCATGATTGCTTGGTTTGTAGACAACCAATTCATTCTCAGTATCACATCAAACCAGTGCATTGGCATCACAATTAAGTCCACTATAATATTTTGTTCGCCAAATCTAAACATACAAGTTTTACAACATTGACTCACCACTAAATCACCTTCTAATGGCGATTTCACATACAGGGCACGAGATAAGGGTACAACTTCTAACCCCAATGCAGCAACAATTGACTCTACTATAGAAGAATCAGAAGCATACAAATTAAACAAAATTCCAACTTTAGAATTAAATAATCAAAAGATACCTTCGATTAGGCTTCTTCATGCTGCTAATCAAGACGACCAAATGCATAAACTCCATTTGTTGTCCTACTGAAAACTGATCTATACTTGTAGGTCTACCAGACCCTGCCTGACTTGGCCTAATAGCAAATGAAGATACATCAGAAGTACTAAACTGTTAACTCCCCTGGGATCTGGAAGTCGTCTCTATAGCTCTCTTAGACCATCTCATCTAGCATGTCCAAATTTCCCACAATGGAAACACCGAATCAGCCAAGATCCTCCCTAAGAAGCACAATTGCTCTCACTTTTGTTCTTTTTTTAGATTTCCAAAATTTCGATGTTGTGAAGGTAGAGGCGTTGGTCTCTAATTTTCTTCCAAACTATCAAAAATTTTAGGGCCTTGCATTTTTTTATCATATAAAAAAAACTCCCCCTCAAGACCAGGCCAAAAGTGATAAGGTGATTCTTCAAAGAATGATACATACACAAAAATGTCGAATTTCCTTTGTTGGTTGATAGTATTATGTACACCCTTTGCTTGTATGTGAATAACCAAGAAATATACACTTAATGACTTTTGGATCTAATTTGGAATTATTTTTCCTATGATCATGTATAAATGAAGTACAACCAAATATTTCAGGATTAATTAATGAGGAAGTGAAGCAAGTTACTACGAGAAAGATTTCTTTTAAGGTGTTTAGTGGTGTTTTGAAGTTTATAACTCTACTAGATAACTTATTTATTAAATATATAGCTGTTAAAATAGCTACTCCATAATACATTCTTGGGATATCCATCTCAAACATTAAGTTTCTTAAGACCTCTAGAATGTGTCTATTTTCCCACTCAACTATTGTATTTTTGTTGTTGAGTGTTGATGCATGATGTTTGGTGTGTAGTTCCATGTTCTTTTAGATATTTAGTTAAACTTGTTGCCATATATTATTTTTCTATTATCAAGTTTTAGAATCTGGATTTTGCTTTGATATTGGTTTAGTACAATTTTATGGAAGTTGACAAATGTCTTTTGAGTTTAAGATTTGCATTTCAATAATTATGTCCACCACACTCTAGTGTGATTGTCAATGAGGATGATAAAGCATTTAGGATCAATTATGTTATTTACATGACTTGGATTCCGTAAGTCAATGTGTATTAGAATGAAGGATTTAGACATGCATGTTTGTGGTTGGGATGTGGCTCTAAGGTGCTCAGCAAGTTCACACGTTTCACATAAAAACTTGGATATTTTACAGCCATAAGCTAAGTTTAGGAACAACAATTTCATATAGTTTAAATTTGGATGTCCTAACCTAGAGTGCCAAAGCTCGTGTCAAGTCCCATCCTCAAAATCTCAACTAGATTCCAAAGTGATTTATCAATAATAATTAAACAAACTATCACAAATATAAGAGAGATAAGGGAAAGACATACGACACCAAGTTTGTTCACGCAGTTCGACAACTCTGGCCGACATCTGCCCTCCAAGTTCTTGACTTGAAGATCCGACAACTCTGGCCGACATCTGC